>OU015494.1:179863979-180111479 GCA_907164885.2 Dolomedes plantarius | reverse complement strand
CTGTTATAAAAAAATATATGCACCCAGAAGAAATCAAGCTACTATCACGAAACTTCGCAGGAATGTAGTTTGGTATACAGATGCAAGTGATTAAAATTTCAACGCCAATGAGACAAGGGTAAGCGCGCTATGCGCATATGAGTGAGATAAAATCACCGCTTCTTATTGTATACTGAATGAGATTGTATGGCTGAAAATGCTTAAAATCATATTGCTCTTGAGGGCTTGTGGCGGCCCAGTGGTACAGCGCGCTGGTTTTCGGTGCTGAGGGTGCTCAGATCGAGTCCCAGCGTTGCGCCACGAAAAATGCCTCCGTTCGTGTCGTCCCTTCATAGGGGGTAATGCTGTCCGCCTATATGGTGCCCCCACAATAAAATGGACAGTAAAACTGCGGCGTAGTAAGGGCCAATGTTTGAAATACAAGTGCCTCCGCATTGGATAAAAAAAAAAAAAAAAAATATTGCTCTTGTAAAACTGCTAAAGTTTGAGATAAAGGTATAAATTTTTTTTAATAAAAGGACTGTATGTTTTATTTTATGTACGTGTGGTTTAGTTAGCACCCATCCTATTTGACCAATTATTAAGGGATAAATTCTTGCCATATAACGAGAGAAATGAAGAAATACACTGTCACAAAAAAATATATGCACGCAGAAGAAATCGAGCTACTATCACGAAACTTTGCAGGAATGTAGTCTGGTAAGAGATATGCAAATGATTAAAATTTCAATGCCAGTGAGACAAGTATAAGCACGCTATGCGCGTATGAGATGCGCAGCTGGGAGAGTTTAAAAGCATGATTATTCGTGGCATGGGGTTATTCAAACAAATCTGTCGACTTGGATGGACGATATTGTGACTATAGATGCCTCTCAGACGTAACCGGTGACAGTACGAAGAATTGTTGGACTTTGAGAAGGGCGTATAGTAAGCCTCAGAGAAGCAGGTTGGTTGAACAGGCGTATCGGCCACCACCTCGTTCGGAGCGATATGGTAGTTGCTAGGTGTTGGCAACAATGGATCACAGAAGGGATAGTCTACCGTCGCGGAGGGTCCCAGGAACACAAATGTGCCCGAGAATCGCGCAATCATAAGAACACAAAAAACGCTCATAAATCCGCCCCAACAACGTCGCTAGAATCGGTTCGATGCCATTTACCACCTTTCAGACATCCGGTGGTGTCAAGGGAAACCATTCGGAGACGTCTGGCCGACGCAGGTATAAGGTGCCGACGTCCATTAAGACGCCTACCACTGACCCCACATCATAGGCAGTGTCGATTGGATTTTTGCCGACCTCGGGCAAGCTGGAGTGTGACCGACTGGAGGAGTGTGATCTTCAGCGATGAATCCCGATTCAGTCTCAATGCTGATGACCAGCGCATACGCGTGTTAAGGCGGCCAGGCCACCGGTCTGATCCGGCATTTGTTGTCGAGAGGCATACGGCGATTACACAAGGTGTGACAGTGTGGGGAGCGATTTGTTGGGACACACGATCATCTCTAGTCGTCCTTCAATGCACTTTGACGGCACTCAGTTACGTGGATGAGATTTTAACGCCAGTTGTACTGCCTATGCTATCAAGTCGCCCAGGTGCCATTTATCAACAAGACAACGTTCGTCCACATACTGTGCGACTCTCCCAGCAATGTCTTCAAGGATATGACGTACTCCCATGGCCTTCCAGGTCACCAGACCTCTCGCCAATAGAGCATGTCTGGGACGTGCTTGGAAGGCAACTGCAGCCGTCCCGGAAGACTGGGGAATGAACTGTCCAATTGCAAAGATTATGGCATGATCTTCCGCAGAAGGTCATAGGTGACCTCATTTATTCGATGCCACGCCGTGTTTCGGCTTATATAGCTGCCAGAGGTGGATTTACTACTTACTGATTTGTAACCTTTTTCATGCCATATCTTCTTAACCCTTAGACAGTTACGAACGCGCTCAGCGCGTTCATCAGAGTCTTTCCCCCAGCGTTACGAACGCGCTGGACGCGTCCGTCTGGATAATCCAATGGTTTGCGCTTTACAAACGCATTTAACGCATTCTAAATTGATTTTTTCATTCATCAATAGGTGACAGTACTTTAAAGACATTCGAATACCATTTCACCTGATAAGAAGTAGTTTTTTAGGGGATTATATTTTGAATGCATGCAGTATAAAATGGCGAGCATTTTGGGTTTTCAAGAGGAACTGACATTTCAAGTGATTCCGAGAATGATATTCAGATTTATTCGATGACAAAAGTGATGAAAAGACAATAGTGAACTAAGTGATGAATAGACTATATGGTATAAACACAGTGAAGTGGGTTTATGCATATCACCTTGCTTTAAAATATACCATACTATAAGAAATTTATAACCCAAAAAATCTGTACATTATATAATTATATATATGTATTCTTAAAAATTTTATGTTTCACTTATTTTGTACTATCTATTTTGATTTAAATAACTTAACTGTATAGAACTCGCGTTTTTTAAGGTCACGTCAAAACACGGATCCTCTGAAACGCGCTGTCAAAAAAATAACTCAACGCTGGGGGAAGAACCAGAAGGCGAAATCTCAACGGTCTAAGGGTTAATAAAACGGTCTGTTCTTCTGAATTTGTATTCATTTCCTTATCTCCTCATACACTACATACATGCTAAGTTTCGTGTAGTAGCTCATTTCCTTCTAGGTGCATATATTTTTTGTGAGAGTATATATATATATATATATATATATATATATATATATATATATATATTTATGTATATATATATATATATATATATATATATATATATATATATATATATATATATATATATATATATATATATATATATAAAATTTGTAAACCTTGTAAAATGACCCTAACTAATCGATTTGGTGTAACAAAAGACCTCTAGTAAGATAGATGACTTGTATTACAAGATTACAAACCACAATTTATTTATCTTATGTGGAAAATCAGAGGTTGGATTGGGAGAATAATAAAATAGCCGCTGGATTACATACTATCCTAATGAAAGGTCACGCCACCAAAATTTCCTTACGTTATCATAGTATCTTCATCTCTGTAATTCAGTATCTGTAATTAGTATATTCCCCTCTGTAATTCCTCATCTACTGTAATTCAATAGCTGTTATATATATGGCATTTTTACAAACGAACTTTTCCCAAATACTTTGATATCATTAGCGCAACCACTTTCTTCAACCAAAGGTTTCTACAACTCAGAAACAAGAGAAATCTGTTTAATTCTTCTTTTCATCCGACAAATAGGTCGTTCTGTGCTTACGTCAGGCATTCTATTCGTAATGTCGTATGTTCTAACTTTTTTCTAGTTTCAATGTTTCTGAAACCATGATGGAGAAAATATTGCCGTAGAAAAGGATTTTATTAAGAAACTAGTTACTAATAGAACGTAATAATAGTGTAATCAAGAGACATCTAGTAGGAATGAATTTATAAATCCAACTTTATAAAATGGGAACATATATTATTTTTCTATCCTACGCCTATAACTTCAGCAGCACTGGACATCAGCACTGGACATCTGTATAACAGTCCAGTAAAGCACACTGGTCTTCTGATATATGTCCAAACAGGAAATTTTCATAAGCTGAGTTTAGGCTCTCTAAAGAGGAACAAATGGAGAGGTCCTTTGCAATCATCTCGCTATCATGGCACGACGAGCATTCCGAACTCTTCGAAACACCATTTCGAAGGAAATATTTTATCATCCCTCCTCAATACCTCTCTGATTGGCGACGTCAACAGGAACCGACTGAACATCACTTGAGTTAATAGTGAAAATATTTTATTTTAACGAATCACAAGTAGACACAATACCCAAACCAGAACTTATTTGAATTAACTAATATACTTCAGCCATCTGACTAAGAGCAAAACCAAGTGCCTCTTCGGACTCGCACTCCCTCGCATTGTCTCAACTCCCCAGCACAGACTGACCGCTGTGGGCTCTCCTCTCATAGGACCCCCACTGCGTAGTCGTCTTATACTTGTATGGTAGAGAGCTCCAAGCATTGCAGGGCAAGTTTCATAGGTCGAGCGCAGAGAATCCTAGTTATCCTATTGGAGGAAAATCCAAGGTTTGCAATACGAACTGAAAAATGCCATCCTCCCTTCTCTTCTGTAGCCATGGTAAAAAATATTTTTGGAAAACTTCTTTTTCGTTGTTCTATCCCTAATTACACTTATTTTTATTCTTTTACCTGTTGAATGCTCTGATGTATTTGTCCGTACTCTTTTTTTTTTTTTGTCCTCTACCACCACGTTCGTTTCATCTCGCAGTGAGGACACTGTCGATAATCCAGCATAAGAGGCCTATCCAGGAAATGTTTCTAAGACCTCCCATACAGTGGATCTCCTGGGGAGCCAAGCACGACATATTTGAGAAAATAATCACTGCCAATTAAAAGCTTAAAGCTGGTCACGTAGCACTTTCGATCTAGAATGTCGGAGATGTGTCTTGTTTTCACAGATAGGGCAGAAATAGCTGGAAAAGGGATATTTAGTACTACCCATGACGCGACGCAAATAACATTACATCTATGAGCTTATATTAAGGTTCTTATTCTAACATTACTTAATTTTTTGTGAACCATGAACCACTGTCCATCTTATATATTCAAGATCCGCTAATTAAAGAAAACTATTTTTTATCTCTTGTGTAATCCATTTCTTTCAGTTTTAGAATCATTTTTAAAGATTATTTTAAACTTATGGTAAACATTTTGAAAGCTTAGCGGTTGATAGTTAGGACGGTGCATGGAAAACCAACGGGAACGTAAATTGAATTCAACGCATATTTATTGTGTCCGTATAAATATATCATCCAAAAAGCGATGTAAAGTAAATGTAACATCCTAAAAGCGATATGCTTGCACTCATGGTTATATCTGTTGAAATCCTATAACGGAAATGCGAAACTATAATTTTAATTATAACAAAATCAGGACTTGTTTAACCCTTTCGCTGTTTATTATAGAAACAGTGAAGTATAAATACAATTTAACTGCACTTAGAACGATCATAAATGAACCAACATGCTTTACAGTTTCGATCAACCAAGTCCACAGTAAAGTATTGATGAATACGATAACGGTATTCAGTTTTCGGTAGATCACCCGCGCATGTGGGCCTAAAATCTTTATGTAGAATATATACCTAAATAAGAAGCATACAGGCTAAAAAATGGTCCCGCCAAGTACTCCTGGAAGGACCGACGTCTTACCGAAAGGACCTTAGACAAAAAACGGACGTCATGCTGGCAAGACGCAGTGATCAAAAGAGGTCCATTTACAAAAGTGTTACCGGAAAGTCCTTCCAGCAGGGCTTTTGACTGTACGTTCTATGGTTAAGTAATTCTAATAGTTTGGAAATAAAAATTAACTCCTGGCTAAAGAATCATTTGTTTTGCCATAACGTCATTTTACCCGTTATTTTTTTAGTAAAATTTTCTTTTGGTGAACATATCCAAAAACGCTTTCATTTCAAAAATATTCTTACATTACTAAATTTGATTTACTGTTAATACACATTAAAGATAAAAAAATAATTAATTAAAACATAAGGCATAAAATAAAATACCCTAACACAACCACTTAAATTTTATTATAGTAAGTTTCCAATTATTTCTCCATTTTGACGAACATAAAAAACCGAAATTTTACAGAATTTTTTCATACCATTTCATTTCATTTGGTCGATTGTATTCACAACATGCCTAAAAGTCAGTGTGGCTAGTTTCAAATCCTTATGCCAATAACGTTTAAATTATCACGTGTTTCGTACCCAACATATTAAAAAATTCGGTTTTACAGAACATGTTTAAAAATTTTATTCAAGAAATGGCCAACAATTAATAATTAAAGCTTCTTAAATCCCTCCTGCCTTACAGGTTGTACCTCCATATTATTTGGGGTTCTTTCCATTCTTGATATTGTTGTTTTTTCCAGCCATTTTAGCACGTGCTAAAGATGGAGCTGAAAGGGCCCGGCGTTTAATCATGTTTTTTTCTTTGTAGATATGTTTAAAATCCAAAACAGACGTTTATTATACTTATGTAATCACGAAAAAAAATCAAATAAAAATTATGGATAGCTAACTGCGATATCTTTCAAACAGAGCAAAATAATTGTAATAAATGTTATATTTTTTATTATCTTTTGTTTTGCGATTATCTGCCATTTAAACTTTATGGAAGAAATAAAAAGTTGTAAGGCTTAATTAGCTCTAAGGAATATGACCCTAACTTTTCAATGAAAATTAGAAGATTAGCGCTAGAAAAAATTAAATTAATATTTGACTGTAACTGTAGATAACTATCAACTCTTATTTTCTTTTAAAAATTAGAAAAAACTGTAAATAAAAACATTGTCATGCTATAAAAATATTTTTTATTACTATTAATAAGCTTTCGAGAGATTGACAAAACTTCCTTTAATACAATCATGCGTCGGTAATAGACAAGAAAAGTGTTAGAAAATGGCAAAAGCTGCTTTTAGATATATGTCCTATTGTTTGACCTGAGAAAAAGAGATGAATGGAGACAGGCGATTACAACAAAGAGATGTGGTTATCAGTACTTAACTTGATAAAGGCTGGTCTGCGAGATTATGTATATACTTCATCATTTTGCCCTTTACTCAATGTCTTAAACTTTCATCGATTTCCTGATACAAGACCTTGTCCTTTTTCCTAATATACTTTTAATGTCATATTTATGAAGTAATAAAATGTGAGAATATTTTCATTACTCAGTTATTAATAGGTGCTCCAAGTTTCGATGAAGATTAAAATCATCAGAATGTTGTTCGCTACACAGCAGGGAAGAATTTATGTTTAAATATTTTTTATTATATTTTAATCTCTTAGCCATAATTATTGGCAAGATTTCTTTCTCTACTTATATTCTCTATGTCATCAGTAAAAACGAAAACTTAAAAAATACTTTTAGAATTTAGAAAAAATATAAATATTCCATTATAGCATCGGAAGAAAGAAAATTATAGGCCAAAGCAAAATCTTCTTATTAAGAATCCATTAAGGTTTGAAAGCATGAAACAAATATTTTCATCTGATAAAAATATAGTTGATAGAATTTATATCAGCTAATACAGTTATTATCCGTTAGTTTCTCAATAGTGAAATATTTAAGAAAATGATATTTATATACATTAGCTCCTAATATACCTTGGTTAAATATCCGTTTAAATAAATTATCCATTTGCGGATTATTTATTCATGACTAAAGGAGAGGGTTAAAGATATAATACACCATGTTCCAAAGAATTCCAACAGGCCTGCTAGTAAATAAATAAATATAACACATTTATTCCAGGAGAAAAACTAAAAACATATGCGCATTTTCATCTTTTTATTCAATTCAGTTTTAATTACAATATATCGTTCACCTAAATATTTTTTTATTTTTTATTTTTACGGTACACTGAATCCTTTTTAACTATCTATGTTTACCGATTTTCTATGCACATCCGTGCATTTAATTATACAAATAACTATTACTTACTAAATAAGGTAAGAGTTATGTTATTTTTATTATTGCATAATGTTCACATTAGTCCGCTTACAAATTATGTAATCTATAATAAAATATTAAGTAATAATTATTCACAGTTGAAATTTTCTCGAAAGAATTATGAAACAGAAAATGAAAAGGTGATGAAATAGTTGAAAAGTTTAGTATAGTGGTTGTCGCAGCATAACCAACGGAACATACTTAAGATACTAATAGTTTAAAGCAAAAGAGGATGACATTTTTAAAATACAAATGTCTTATCTTTCCTTTCTAGAAGAAAAAATATTTTCATGCGGAAACAAATTTGCCAGAATCACTTTCTTGTAAATATCAGTTTAAAACAATACAGTGTCATGAAATTAAATAAGCAAACGTTAATTGTTATTTAAAAGGTATCTGCCTACGTTGAAATGGCTGTTTTGGTGCAAGATTTCGAATTTTTGTTTTATTGCTATATTTCAAAGGCCAGTCTTTTAGGATTCTAAAACTGCTTTACTTTTATACGTACTATCATTGGATGAGAATTTATGGCCAATTTAATAAACCGAAAGCGATGTTAAAAGACCGGAAGTAACATCTTTAAATGCATTTTCTAGAAAACTAATTTCTCAGTTACTTTTGTAAACGAGAAAGCTAATAATTTAAAATGTTTTCAATATATTTTAATTTTATTTTGCAATAGTGTTTTACATATTGTTAAATACGTTTTGACCTAAAAGCTAAGCTAAATGTGTTAATTTAATCCTTCTACCAGTACCTGCACTTATAAAATTATATATATATATATATATTTTTAATCAGTGTTTTTAACTTCTTTTGGTATATTTCAGTGATTTTTGGAAATATTGTAAAACTTTTAATTCAGAACAGAGGTAAGTGTCACAGTAGTATATAGTATAAAGGAAATCAAAATATATTTAGATGAATTGAGTGCAGGGTCTCTGGCGTAAGCAGTAAATTGTACTAAAAATTTATAAACAAAATTCCTCATATCTTAAAATATTTACCAAAATTATATTCGTTTTCGTGATTTTATATCACTTTTGTACTAAAAATATATGTATTTAATCAGTACTGTATATTTAAAAAAAGACCCCCGAACGTAGGCTGATACCTTAAATTAAAACTTAAAATTAAATGACAAAGATGGTGGAATCGTGGAGAAGTAGTTTGTTTATGGTTTCCATGAACACATAAACTACTCCTTCCTTCATATATACATATATCTTGACTTATTCATATATATTTACAGAATCAAAAATACAAAATTTCCATTATTAATTAATCATTATCAATCATCAATCCGTAGAAAGACCAGAGAGACAAAGAGAGAGAGAGAGAGAGAGAGAGAGAGAGAGTCAGTCAAAACTCAGTTCCGTTTAAAGCTCACTACTGAGACGGGAAACACGTCCCATAGTTACCTCTTCTTCTTTTCTCTTTTTTGGACATCCCCTTTCTTCCTTTTTATACTCCATCTTTCAGAAAATTGAGATCATTCTAGAAGCTTCTCTATCGGCGTGGGAAAGCTCCCACGGCATCCGGTCAGTTAGTGTGTCAGACCAGCTGGTCCACCGGTGGTGGCTGTAATTTCCTTAATTTGAACACTCCGTTAACGACTTGTTTAACGACGCAATCAATCTTTTCTTAAATTGGTCGCATATGGAAAGGCTTTTTTCAATTGAAAATGAGCATAGCACCACCATGTGTGTATGCTTCTGACACATCGTATATCTTATAACCCGACAATTGCCGTAGATGTAGTTTTGATCTTTGAAAGCAGTAGTCTCCTAAATCGGTAAGATCAAGTAATTGCAGATTCCTTTGTATACCTATTATATATCTAATCATGCTTTTGGTGACCCTGTGGTACAGCGTGCTGGCTTTCGGTGCTGAGGGTGCTCGGATCGAATCCCGGCACTAAAATATCTCCGCTTTTGTCTTCCCTTCATAGGGGGTAATGCTGGTCCGCCTATATGGTGTCCCCATAAGAAAATGGCCAGCAAACTGCGGTTAATTATAGGAGAATGTCTACACGATAAGTGCCTCCGCATTGGATATATATATATTATATATATATATATATATATATATATATATATATATATATATATATATATATATATATATATATAATTATGATTGTCTATTGCATTCCGAGGAAGAGAATATGGATCATGCTAGAAGGGAAAGTTCATATAATTTAATTGACAATCCACTAAGATCTAAGTAACTGTTGTAAAAACATTCAAAAAGGACAATTTCTAACATCGATGTACATCTCCGTAGGTAAAATTTAAACCTATATTAAGAGACCGGGATATAGCTATAAGTTTTTGCAAATAGATCCTTGTCATAAAAACTATAATTACATTTATAAGATCAATGACAACCCGTTAAACAAACATTCAACAAAAATACTTGTAAAGAAATCATTCTTTGTAATATAATAAAAAAGAAAGAAATATGTCCCGTAATGTTTCCTTAAAGAAAAACACGAATATATACTTACTCGAAAATATAATATTTTCATATTGTTAAAATAGCTCAGACCGACCTCGAGGTTCAGACCGACTACGAAGTTCGAAAATGCAAGTTCGACGTCCATACCTGGCAGATTATCGTAACAATTGAAACCAATTTTAAATACCTTCTATTGGGGCTAAAAATAAACTGTAGAATAATAAATAGGTTATAAAATCTACCATCGACTGTTAAAATCCTGAATTAATGTCTACGGAATGCTTAAACTTATAAAGTATTTGTGCCTGTTCCGGGAATTTAATTCTCAAATTCTTCTATTCTTTTTCCACTCAATACTCTCTCGATTTTCAAAGACAAAGGATATTGATCTTACATATACTTTTCATGATTCTTAAATCCTAATTTATCAACATAAACATGTATATTTTTAGAACGGTTAATCGGCATTAATTTCCAATGATCGGGGGTCGTAGCAATATATATCTGATAGAACAGGGAATTAAACCCAAATCTTTTCAATTGAAGCTGACGCTCTCCCTGATGAGTTAACATTCTATTGAGAAGATGTCCTATTTCCATTCACTTCCTTTATAAGGTTATGTAATTAAAGAACTAGTTTAAGTTAATGTTTTAAATAGTTAATTTTTTTAATTAATTTTGACGGACTAATAAAATTAATATTATAAAACCCATAGACACAAAAATTCTGTGAAAGGATTGGTTTTCCAATATAGATATCATATCTCTAGAGTTCGCCAGTCAATGATATCCATTCATATTTACATGCGTATTTTAAGTACATTATGATTTTAAAAAATTTTGACGGACTAATAAAATTAGTATTATAAAACCCATAGACATAAAAATTCTGTTAAAGGATTGGTTTTGTAATATATACATCATAACTCCAGAATTCACTAATCAATAATATCCATTCATATTTACATGAGTATTTTAAGTACATTATGCCCGCTAACTTAAGTTCAAAATGATGTTTCCATTTCGTAGCTGAAATCCCCCCCCCACTAACCGATTCCCTCCCCCCCCAAAAAAAATTCCATTTGTTTATCATGATATAAACCCTATAAATACATTTACTTAATTCTTTTTAGGAAAAGTAAACGAAATAAAGTCTACATTTCATTCTAAAACCATAGTATGACCACATAAAAGCATTAATAATTACTTCAAACTTTGAAGGTGTGAGAAAAAAATATTTACGTGAAGCATCATATATTAGCAGAAAACATTTACAAACATAATTGATTTACTCAAAATACATTCAGTTATATTTTGTTTTATAACTTTACAGCTTCTTGTTTCTTTATTTTCCATCTCGCCTCTGTGAAAATATCTAATTAAAATTCTCACCGATAACTATTGTGGTCATATAGATCTTAACGGAAGACTGACCTTTTTGTCTCTTTCTTAATAGAAATAATTACCCATCTGACTTGTTTCCTGTAACATTTTTTCCCTTAACTATGTACCTTTGTTCGTCGCAACATACTTCGAAGTCCCGTGAAAGAAGAAAAAAATAATCGAAGTCCGTGAAGTCAGTATTGAAGCAGTTTGTTCATTGTCTGCGATCATAGATGAAGAGATAGATGGAGAAAGCACGATCAACGAAAAGGGGAACAATATCTAGTGGTGATCAGTTTCTGGTGTGATAAAAGCAGGATGTCGGGAACTAGGGTACCTCGATAATCACTTGGCACCCCCCATCTCGCCCCCTCAATGTCTCTTGAAAATTGGGCTATTGGACCTCTGCGACTAGTATTTATTGACCGTCATGTGTAGAAGGAGAGTTATGTTCCTTAATGTGAATAAAGTAGGTGAGTGCCAGCGTGGAAACAAAATATCGTTTAATTATTCCTCAACTCATTTGAAAATATATATGCATACAAAAAAAGATAAACAAGCAAAAAACCGAAGTTTTTTTTTTGTATTTTATGACATTTTAATAATAATTTCCAGTGTTAGACCCCTTCCCCCCCCCCCCCACACACACCAGAAGTTTTTTAACTATAATACATCTGCACTGTGTAAAGTGTATGCGATGAATAACACAAGCAAAAATACCAACAAAAAGTTATGCATTTTTGTTGTTACCTAAATGGTTCGGTAATATAACAGCACGCAAAACTTTTGATTATAATACATCAGCGCAATGTGTAAAATTTCGTAGGTGATAAATGGCATGCTAATTTTAAAAAAAAGAACGAAAATAAAAGACTGCGTTTTTTTTTCTTCTACACGTGTTCAACAAACCTTTTTTTGCTATACAGCTCCCCCAAAATCTCTTAAGTGTGCCATGTACTAACCCTATTGGATTCGCTCACCTCACAGCTGCATAAATGCTTATAATGCAATAAAAATGGTATTTTCAAATAGCACTTTTTTTGCTCCTTGCAGCAGGATTCATTTCATAAATTTCGTCCACCAAAGGAATTTACGAAAGTTTAAAGCACGCTATACAAGAGTTTTCCCCGAATAATTTAATTTTTAAATATTATTTGCATTTAAAAAACCGAAAAATGCCCCAAGGTGTAAAATTTCATTCTCTATTACGGATAACATTTAAAAAAAAATCTTTAAATCTAAGACCGCAAACCTTGGACAAATTTTCTCTATAGGTTAAGATTGAGGTGAGCGAATCCAATAGGGTTAGTAGACAGCAGCCTTAAGCCTCGTGCAGCAGTATTATACACTGCTGCCCACTGTAAATGCAACACCCTGAAGGAAACATGCAAATAACATGAAATTTACAACATGCATTAGCGGAGGTGAGATATGCAAATGATTAGAATTTCAGCGCAGACGCACATCACGCGCGCCTGTGGCGCCACTTCAAAGCGCTATTTAAGGCTTGGAGATTTCGACGATTTCGAGTTCGGCAATTGTGTTTTTCTTGTGGTTTTTAAAAAAAAAACGATCAATTATGCCTCGTCGAAAACAGCGATCATCTTTTGATCAAGTATCCGAGTTCGACAGAGGAAGGATAGTGGCCTACCGAGATTGTGGATTACCTTTCAGGGAAATCGGTAGTCGTGTTGGACGAAACCAAACAACTGTAATGCGGATATGTGATCGTTGGATGCAGGAGGGTACGACGGACCGGCGTGTTCGATCGCATCTACCTCAGCGCACCACTTCTCGTGATGACAGGCAAATTGTGCGCATGGCAGTGACGGATCGCTCAGTCACATCACGAACCATAGCACAGCACATGCAGTCTGTAACGCATCATCCAGGGTCTGCGCGTACCATTCGACGCCGTTTACAGCAGATTGGTCTGTCCGCAAGACGTCCATTGCTTTGTATACCCTTGACGCAGAACCACAGACGTCTCCGCCGCCAATGGTGCGATGACAGAAGTATGTGGACGGCAGAATGGAATGAAATTGTCTTTACTGACGAGTCACGCTTCTGTCTGCAACACCACGATGGTCGCATTCGAGTCTGGAGACACCGTGAAGAGAGGATGCTGAACAGCTGCGTTATGCACCGCCACACTGGTCCTGCACCGGGTATTATGGTATGGGGCGGTATTGGATATCACTCTCGCACACCTCTAGTACGCATTGTGGGTACTTTAAACAGCCAGCGCTACATCTCCGAGGTGTTGGAGCCAGTTGTCCTTCCTTACCTTCAGGGCTTGCTCACAGCCATATTTCAACAGGATAATGCGCGACCACACGTGGCACGCATTGTCCAACGGTTCTTCGTCAATCGCCAGATTGAATTGCTTCCCTGGCCGCCTCGCTCTCCGGTTCTTTCACCGATAGAAAACATGTGGTCCATGGTTGCTCTACGATTGACCCAGATTCCATCCCCAGCTGCCACAGCAGATCAACTTTGGCAAGGTGTGGAAGCTGCTTGGTCTGCTGTACCCGAAGAACCCATCCAAAGTCTCTTTGAATCAATGCCGAGACGTGTGGCAGCGGTGATCTCCAACAATGGCGGCTACTCTGGCTACTGATTTTGGCAGGAACCACACTTCACAGAAGTCTATAAATTTAATCATTTGATACTTGGTCAACATATTATCAACAAAATAAATTTTGTTGTGATATCTCTTGTCTTTCTTGGTGTTGCAATTTGGGTGGCCAGCAGTGTATGTAAAAGCATGTATGCCATGAATGACATGCAGAAAAAAATGTAAGGTTTAGTATTTACTGCTACTTTTATAATCGTTCAAAAATGGTTTGTGGCAACGTAATACCACACACGACTTTTAAACATCATACATCACCACGAATGTAGAATGGCTATATGGATTATAGTCCAGAGATTTAATTAAATATGATTATTCTATCTCCACAGACAGAGAAAAAAGTGTCTCATTCAATTTAAAAAGTCTGTTGAAATGTTCATAGGTATGAAAAATATTAATGATTCATTAGCATTTATAGTTTCCTTATAAAGAAATCAGTCTCTATCAACACTTAAGTTACTTTTAAAATCAAAATTAGGGACATTTTGGCCTCGAATACTCTAAAATGTGTCTTTTGTCATGTTTTGAATCTCTATTAGGATGAAACTATCGTTATCTTCCGGAGATTAGAAATAAAGTTGCTCGTTATAAAGGCTGAAATCGATTAATCCATGCTGAAATTATTGAATAGCGAGATCAATAGTAAACTCTAATTCATAGAAAGGGCTTATTTTCCTATCTTATATGATAATTTTAATAAATTCTGGTTCAAAATTCAGCAGTTTAGATTTCTTCTCCATTCAAAAAAAAGCTTAATTATAGATTACACTGAGTCTCATATTACCCATAATAAGACTTTTTTTAGACACACCCTCTTTTGAGGCGATGTTAACCACATTTTAAAACGCTTTTTCAGCATGGTATGCAATAGTCCTGAAGTAGTCGTTTGACCATAGACTCCCTTCTATACTATACACAAATTTGTCCAAAATTTTTACAAGTTTAGTTGAGGCTACTGGATATTACAGTCAGCTTCAAAATCTATAATTTGTAATTTGGGTTATGTCACCACTTCAGTAATTTTAGCATGAATATTAAATACTCAGATAAAACTTCTACGATTTTTTAAAAATGAAATTAATAAGCAAGAAAATTATAAAGATTTAAGCAACTCGTTATTTAGTTGCTGATTTGATTATTAGAGGGATTTCTTCTATCAGATATTCATTAATATTTTTAATAAACGAAAAATTGGATTGTGTAACATTTAGGGTAGAATATGTATTTTGAAACAAAATCCTTTTCTCCATTCTGTTCGAGCTTAATATTTTGTAAATATGTTTTGTATACATAGAGAAAGAAAGGTTTCATAGTTACTTAGTAAGGTCTATTTTATGCTCTATAAGATTTAAAAGTAAAAAATGAAGAATAAATTCCAGTTCAATAACAACTTTAAATGCAAGATACTACAATTGTATACTTTAAAATTGATTCTAATTTCTAGCATTATATATATATATATATATATATATATATATATATATAAAAGAATACTAATTAGATATTTTAATTAATAAGATTTCGTCAGAGAAATTTGAATGAAAATGCTTCTTTAGCTAATTTAATTAGAAACTTCTACTCGGGAGTTCAGATATAAACGCATTTCAAACTGCTTTAAATTATTAAAAGATTAATGTACGAATATTTATTGCACACCTTTAATCCTAACTAGTATATGAATATTATTGATCCTAATTAGAATCACACTCAGTGACAAATATGCATTTCGTGTTTAGAAATCTATATAGTGATACGTTGTCTACTGATTTCAAGCGAAATGAATAATTATGCCAATGCATGTCTTATTCATTTCGCTTTAAATGTCTTATTCATTTCGCTAAACGTCTTTACGTTTTTAAAAGAAAATATTGCATCTTTCCTTATTTATTTAATAAACTTTATACATATATTTTCAAAATTTCAAATACGGACAAAATGTAATTAAAAAAATAATGTATAACGTAGGAAATAAAAGAAGAATTTTGATACATATAATGATCACAAAAACTATTTATAGTACAAAAACTAAAATAAGAAAAAGGGAGCAAAAGTGTTATAAAAGTATCTGTTTATTAGTACATGGAACGAGTATGTGTTATCTATTACGTTAAACACAACTTTTCAATTGATATCTTTAAAAGAAAAATTACCAGCTCCACAAAATTAGACACTGTGCCGAATATTTAATCCAGTCCATTAAGATGAATCAGAATTTTGAAATTACTTGATATTTCTAAACAACGTCCTTTTGAAAATGTTAAAAATATTAAAACTTCGAAAGAAATCTATAAATTGCATTCTAATTAGTAACAGTTGCTTTCTCCATTCTCTTTAATTATACTCAATATTGATTTCGCAATTTAACATGTCAGTTTAAAGTATTGAATTTTATACACTTTATTTCTAAAAACTAAATTTTTTTTCTTTTATTCTGTTGAAAAACAATGAAATATGTTATTTATATTTTTAATATCATATACAAAAATTCTGGAATTTGTTGGACATTTTCTATGACATATACTGCCCTGAACTGCATATTGTTTTTCTTTCTTCTTTAATAATTATATATGTGTCAACTCAAAACGAAAAATACCGTGTAATTACAGTTGTATCTGTAATTATATACTCTATCCTTTGTAATCAAAACAGCTATTGTCATTAAAAGTAACTGACTGCCACATTTTGTAGCTTCAAGTTTAATTCTGTAATTACTTGATTCTCCTTCACACCAGTCATCGAAAGGGTTCATTTTTAAAAAGTTTACATATTGTGATTGATAAATGACAATAAACCAAACAGAATGTCTTCACTACCTATATTTTTTTCTTTTCATACGTATGAAATATTAAGAAACCACAGAGGCATGAAAAGTGTTTAATGCATTGAATACTTACATGATTAATTTTTAATGAACTGTTTACCGTTTTCCAACATAAGCACAAATGGTTAAATTAATAAAGTTCTTTTAATTTTTGACCGAAGTAAACCTTTCAGATATATGGAATATATTCTGAGAATAGAGTGAATTTATTCAAGAATATCTCCCCCCCCCCCCCGAAAACAAAATATATCCCAGATTCACTTTTTTACTACAGAACAACACCCCCTTTAAACCCCCACCCCCATTCCTTTAGCAGTTTGTCGACACTCTTCCCGAACACTAAACGACCCCGTAAAATACGCATTTTAAATTAAGATTGTGATATGAATAAAATCCGCTTTTACCCCATCCTTGTTGATACTAAACCGGTATTTATCAGAATCGGGGGGCATAGATTTATGTCAGAATCAAAATACTTAACAATCACTAATCCAGGAAACTTCAGGGAGAAATCCACCAAGATGAGGTCTAAACAATGGAAAACTTCTCACCCCTGATGGTCAAGACTGTAAATATTCATTTTATACACTCTTGAAAGGAAGACAACGATCCTCTGCGATTCTTGTTGTAGACTTGTAAACATGAACTTGGAAGCGCGTTGCGGTTCTTCCTATTTTGTGCGCTTTTCTAAGCTATGTCCATAACTGCTTGTCGGTCTTTTGCCGAAGTCCGCCTCCATGCGGGAAATTGAAATAAAAAAATTCTGTGAATTGACATAGATCTCTTATATTTCACTCAGCCCATGACTGCTTCATTGTGCGAAAAATTAGACACACCACACACACACACACACACACACATATATATATATATATATATATATATATATATATATACAGTGATACCTCCCTTAAAGGACACTCCCGAATAGCGGACACCTCTAATTAACGGACATTTTTTACGATTCCTAGTCCTTTTATAAACGACAATCCATGTTATTCCCTCTGGATAGCGGACACTGCGAATAGGGGACAGGTATTTTTGAAACACTTTCAATTTTTTTGGCAAACATTTCAAAATTATTCTAACAAGAAAGCTAAAAATATATGCTTATGTGTCTTTAGAACGAACTTTTCCTGATTCCTCCCGTCCGTGCTTGATACAATGAAATTCGACCCTAAAATGTGCACAATGGAATTAAATGTTAATACCAAAAATGTTAATTTTGTTTTCTTGTCTCCTAACACCACTTCGATGCTTCAGCCACTTGATCAGGGAATTATCCTTAGTTTTAAGTACGGTACAGAAAGCTGCTTCTAAGACATGTGCTTTCACAGATTATCTCCTGCAAATCCAGCGAAGATTTCGCAAAATCGGTATCTGTTTTGGATACCCTTTCCTGGGCTACGTCAGCCCTTAAAATGGTGCAACCTGGGTGTGTTCTAAAATGATTTACGAAGGCAGGATTTTTGAGTACAGGTGAAGTGGCAACTGACAGTACTGCTGAAAAAAAAGGCAAAAAAGAACTTGCGGATCTAGTAGCTAATTTGGATTCAAATATCAGCGTTGAAGAGTATGTCAAGATTAATGACTGATTTATCCACTGAGGAAGAAAACCTGCATGTTTCCAATTTCATTCATCGGGACACCACTGAAGATCTGGCCCTTTCTGAGGATGATGATGGGGAATCGCCAATTGAAGACTGCAAAATCAAAGATTATTCGGAAGCACTGAAATACAGCGAACAATTAAAACAGTTCTCTCTGAACAATGAAGATTAGGAGGGATTAGCAAAGTTAAATACTATGAAAATTCATCTTGAAAAACAGGTTTGCTGTGAAAAAAGAGGAATCAAACTTTGTTAACAGATTTTTTTTCAGTAGTAATTAAAATAATTTAGCTCCTATACATTGTATTTTAGGATTATTTAATGCAAGATAAAAAGATTAGCCTACAGTTAAAAGGTAAAGTAGTAAATAGTTATTATTTTCTTACCTAATTAATTTTTCCTTTTTAATTAAAATTTCAGGCTTAATTTTCAATCAAATGTCAAACAGATATGCAAAAACTTTTTTTATAAAAAGGTTGTCCTCCCCAATAGCGGACTCCTCCTATTAACGGACAAAACTTTTGGTCCCGTGACTGTCCGCTTTTCGGAGGTACCACTGTATATATATATATATATATATATATATATATATATATATATATATACACAGTAAGACATCGTTTATCCGGCCCTCGTTGATATGGATCTGGGGATAATCCGGATCAGTTTTGTAGACATTTTTATTTAATGTTTACATTAGATAATAGTTTTTAACTATGACAGCCAGAACGTAACGACAAGTACGCCAAATAATCGCTTTTAAGTTTGATTCAATGTACAGCTCCTGCATAGATTGTACAATAAAATATGGTAATAAAATGCATTTTGTTGAGTTTAAGAAAGCTTTACTAGACTTACCAATTCTTTTTGAAGAAATGGTGTGAAAAGTTATTTATATATTTTTTAATGTCTTGTAAACAATACTATGTAATTTTGTTGCAAAACAAATTTGTTTTATATTAATAAACGGATTTTCTTTTGCTTATTACCCATATTACCCGGATTATTCGGACTTTCGGTTATCTGGATTGCCTATGGTCCCAGTTAGTGGATATCAGTGTGTGTGTGTGTCTACATTAGAGGAAATTTCCAGCTCTCGGTCCCTTCTACTTTTTTTTTGTTTTCCCCATGAACTTTATATTTGCGTATTTAATTAAAACGTTTCTCCATATTTTTTTACCTTAGGAGTTTAACCGACAACGTCAGTCTTTAGCTTCTCAAAGAAATTGGCTCCTCGACCAGCATATACAGTATAAACAGTCTATTTTAGGAATTATAGTGCCAACGTCTATGCATTGAATGCAAAAATGTGCCCTTATGATTATGCATGCTGCGTCTTGTAGACTTGCACTCTTTAGTACATTCAGCCAGGATGAATGAATTAATATTCACTTGTGTCTGCTAATATTTGAGGTATATATTCATAATATTAGACTAATTGAAATACAGATCATTATACCTAATATGCATTTACTCCCAAAATAAAGAGAAAAATTTTGCTTCATGAAAGATCACAACTTTAATGCGATATGAACTTTATATCTAAGCGCCTTCCTTTACTTTACATATATGATAGATATGCGTGGTAGCTTTAAAGTTTGTTCTTTATAGTCATTATGCATTTGTGATACACATTATTTTGACTCTGTTATATAGATTATGCGTAGTATAAGTTATGTGTCATATAAGCTATTGTAAGTTTACTTTTAGTGAACGATAATTAATCTCATGTGTAAGGGCCTGTTCACATAGGAGTCCGTTGCGTAGCGTTAAGGGAAAGATGACGTTGAGACGAAAATAAACCAATCATAGGCGTTAAAAATTTCATTGCTAATCGTTTGGAGGACTATGATTGGTTTATTTTCGTCTCAACGTAATCTTTTCCTTAACGCAACGCAACGGACTCCTATGTGAACAGGCCCTTAGACTTTATGGAATGCAATTTTCTTCTTCTATCACTATGACTACTTTTATATTCTCTTCCTCTCGGCAGAGGAATTTACTTTGTAAAGATAGAACTTAACGCATCAGTTGCTTATGTATATATTCTTTAACATAAATTTCATTTTATATATCATTTGCCATTCAAGACTGTTGTTGATTTTTAGGTCAATTCATAGTTTCGAATATTTTTACTTATTCAGCAAAGCATAATTTAGCAGGAGAAATTCCATGTAGTATAATAGGTACAATAACTCTAAAATTTAATTTGCAGTACATATATTTTAGAAAAAAAAAGCTAGGTTGAAATAGATAGATTTTCAACATTAAGAAATCAATACCATGCACTATATTCTTACTACTAAAGAAATAATATTCTGTATGAACATTACAGTATGTTTTAAAAACTTCTATTTTATAGTTTTCATAAGTATTTTTATATAAAATTTGATGTCTTGCATCAATTTTCCAAAATATTTTTACTGGGTTTTTAAGGGGACTTGGCACCTTTCAAATGGCGAAAATTGATGAAAACATCGATTTTTCAATTTTTTGCTTAAAATGTACTTTGACACCTCTAGTATAACTGAGCAAAGTTTTGAAACGATCTGATAAATATAAATGTAGTAAAAATGGTTTTAAATATTTCAACTGCCCTGACGGCTCTTTAAATGCCACGCACACCTAAATGTTTACATTGCTTTACTCGTCTATAACCCCAATGGTTTTAGTAAAAAATCGCGCAGACGAAGTGGAATCTGTTATGCTGTAACCGTAATCATCAAACAAGTTGTTTGTTTGCATGTGCTTCGCTAGTTTTGCTTGTTGTTCACAATTTAGTTTCGTAACACAAGAAAAGAAAACAGCAATTTTCAATGCTATATTGCAGTTCTAATTTATTCTTTATGTAATAATGGTGAATAATATTAGTATTATTATAAAATTCTGTGCTTGTGAAAATATTCCTCGACGGAAACGTACACAACACGCTATGGAAAGGAATCGAAAACGGTGGCGTAAAGAAAGTTCAGATTGCAACATTGCTGAAAGCTCAGCAGTGTCAAATAAGCGCCTGGATAAATTTGGAATTGTTGAAAAGAGTGAAAATTCTGCTACTGGTGAATATATACTAGTAAATTTTAAGCAAATTAGTAAATTATTATCATGTGCTAAGTGTTGTGACTATGAAAATCAACCATTAAAACTTGAACTTGGAACCCAGTTAGGATTTTCGTACAATTTAAAATTGACATGTACTTACTGTGAAGAAAATAAAACAGTGATAAATTCCTCTTTGAAGACTGGAATTTCCGGTCATGATGTCAATTTGAAAATTACCCAAGCCTTTTCACATATTGGGAAAGGTTATTCCATTATTGAAATTTTTTTTTATGGTGATGAATAGTCAACCCTTTTCATCAACAACATATCGTAAGTGTGCAAGATATTTAGATGGTGCATATTCTTTGGCATCTGAATGTATATCTACTGAAATTTATAGTGAGATTAAACAGGCGTAACAAAGTGGTGCTTCTAGTCCTGCTGAAATTTTAGACATAAGTGTAAGTTTTGATGGTACATGGTTAACTCGAGGCCATACATCACTCATAGGTGTAGGATGTGTTATCGACATCCTTACAGGGTATGTGATTGATTTCGAAGTTATGAGTAAGGTGTGTCGCCATTGCTCTATAGCGAAAAATAAACTGGGGGAATCGAGTGCTGAATTCCATGTGTGGTATGACGGACATAAAAGTGATTGTGACATAAACCATTCGGGCTCATCTGCATCAATGGAAATGGAAGCAGCATTGAACTTATGGAAACGATACATATCTCTTGGTTTTCGACATACCACGGTCTTATCTGATGGTGATTATAAAAAATTCAATTATTTGTGTGAGAAAGGAGTATACGGTCCAGACTTCACTATAAAAAAGGAAGAATGTATTAATCATGTAAGTAAAAGAATGGGAACAGCTTTAAGGCCTTGTGTAACATACTGTCGTACGCAAGGTATTACTCTAGGTCAGGGGTGTCAAAGTCGCGGCTCGCGACGAACATTTTGCGGCCCGGCCAATATATTGGCACACAATAATATATAATAAAATAACACGCAGAATTATAATAAGATAGGAAGAATTCGCTAAATGTTTTTTTAATGATACTCTTTTTTTGATATTATTAAACAAAATGCATATATTTATGTTGAATATACTGTATTTAGGTAAATAAACCTACGTTTCTACTAATATTGATTTTTTTTTGCGGCCCACCTATAGTTAAACCTTGTTTGTTTGGCCCAAGGTAGCCTTCGAGTTTGACACCCCTGCTCTAGGTGGTGAAGCTCATGGTAGCTTGAAAGAAGCTACAATAAATAAACTAACTAGATATTACCAAAAAGCAATTTTAAGAAATAAAGGTGATGCGAATGCCATCAAAACTGCGATATATCCAACCTTATATCATAGCATTTCCACAGATGCCAAACCTCAGCATTCTAAATGCCCTGCAGGTATAAACTCTTGGTGTTTCTATCAATCAGCTGTGGCTAAAGGTCATAAACCTGGTAGTCACAAATTAAATGTAGGGACACCTGTAAATGAAAAGTTTCTACCTAAAATTCTTCCTATCTACCAGAGACTTGCTTCTAACGAATTGTTAGAGAGATTCATTCGGTGTGGAACACAAAATGCAAATGAAAGTTTGCACAGCACGATTTGGGCAAAGTGTCCAAAAGAAATATTTGTCAATAAACAGCGTGTAAAGTGTGCTGTAATTGCAGCTGTTTGTGAATTTAATAAAGGTACAGTTCTCACTATAGCAGAAACACAGAAAGCATTAGGTTTGTGCATGGGAAATTCGGCAAAAAAAACTTGCTGCAACTTTGGATTGTCGGAAACGACTATTTAGAAAACGAAGACAAAATTTCAGTAACAAACTAGCTCTTAAGCTAATCAAAAGAGCAATATATAAAAGGGAACAGTTAGCTAAAAGGAGAGAAGGGATTATGTACGGGGCAGGCTGTTTTTGAAGTAAATGCTTGATAATATTTTTTTTTCTATTTGGGGAAAGCTCTTTATCTTACATTAATTAATGAGTTAAATAGAAAACTAATTTTATTAAAACTTATTTTCTATTGCACATTTTATAAATCTCTTATGTATTTCAAATGATGTTTAATATGTTTTGGATATGTTTGTTAACACAGTAATGTTAGCTAAAGAAATATCATATTTTTCGTGAATTGTTTTGGCTTGTGCAGGATTGAAATAAAAGCTTGTATTTCTATTTAATGTCTTCATATTGAATTTTTTTGGCTTTAATTTTAAAGGTATATGTTTAGGAAACAAGTACAGTAAGTATTAAAATAATAAAAAATGTTTTTGATGTTTTTTTTTACAGTGTTGTATTCTTTAAACTGCGTTTTCTCAGTTTCAGTTTTTTCACAAAATCATAGTATTTAAAGTGATAAAACTTCAAGAAATATTCAAGATAGGAACTTGAAATTTTTTTGTGTGTTCAATATGATCTGTTTAATATAATTTGGGATGGATTTTGCTATATCTTGAAAATAAAAAATATTAAAAAGGAAAAAGTATCAGACTTCATGTTTTTTTCTACGTTTTTCCATGAATGTGAACTTTTTAATTTTTTTCTCAAAAACCAATTCATTAATAGCAAAACCCATCCCTAAAGTTGTAAAACGTACTATTATAAGTATGACGAAAAATGTTGGTAAAAATATTGATAAATAAAAGAGAAGATAGAATTTTTAAACCCCTAACTTTTTAAAAAAAAATTCAAATTTTAAAATTTTCTACCAAATTAATTTTTGTTTTTCATGTGAAAATTATTTTGTTTAATAATAACCTATAATAATATACACATGAGATAAGTAAGAATCCTTAAATAAAAAAAATTGGTCAAAAGGTGCCGATGATACTTACAGTGACCTCTTTAAAATAGATGATATTAAATCAATCAATATGCCAATGATTTAAATCCACAATATTATCTATAAAACTGTAGAAATAATTGAATTACTTCTTAAAAAGAAATAAATGATCTATGAAGTATTGATCGAAATCTTTATATTCATTACAAAAATATAATAAAGATAAAGATGAATATGATAAAGATCACAATAATTTAAATTGTAACAAGTATAAATGCGTTTCAATGCTTCAAAATTTTGGAATACGTAAATCAGTAACTACGCAAAAATTAAAATATATATATACTGCTGGCAGGGGTCCGAAATTAGAACACACAGCTCCCGCCTCTGGCAAATAAAACGGATCTAACCTGGTTAGGTATCGAGTCGAACTGGGTTTGGATGACAGATACGGGCAAGTTATTCCATTCTCCTTCAAGTCTACGTCACACTTCATCAATCGTAGTGGCTGGAGAGAGGTGGTTGCCCAGTCTCTCAGCAACCCATGACCATATGTTTTCGATGGGGGACAGATCAGGAGAACGTGCTGGACAGGGCAACAGTCAAACACCCTCTGTGTCGAGGTAGGACAGGACACAACGTTGCGTTATCTTGTTAAATGACGACGTCTCCGAGGCCTCGAAGATAAGGCAGAGCCACCGGCCTTAAGATCTGAGAAATGTAACGCTGGGTGTTCAGATTACCGACGACTCGAACAAGAGGTGTTCGTGTCGTGTACCCAATGGCTGCCCATACCATGACACCACGTTCAGGGCCCGTATCATGACATCGAATGCAAATAGGCCACGTGCGTTCTCCTAATGACTCCATACACGCATACGTCCATCATGATGCTGCACTCAGAACCGGGACTCATCTGAAAACACGACGTGGTGACACTCCTGTATTCAGTTTTGTCGTTGAGTGCACCAGTGTCTCCGCACATCCGTATGCTGCAGTGTCAAGGGAAGCCGTAATAATTGTCGTCCTATAGACAGCCCGTGCTGCTCCAGACATCATCGCGCTGTCCGTGTGGATACTTGTCGTGCTGCAAAAAAGACCAGTTCCGGACTCAAGGTCCGTGATGTGGCTGTACGAACCTGCAAGGCCGACCTGAAAGCATGTCTGTCCTCTCGGGCGTTAGTGGTGAGAGGCCATTGAGATCCTGCATGGCGTTCAGTACGACCTACCTGAACCCATCGATTCCATATTCGCATGACAGTCGTTGCATTCCGACCAATGCGAGTAGCAATACTGCGGAACGATAAACCTCATTCTCGATAGGTCACCCTGATGAGACGGTATCGAATTCCGACACGTGCTGGTAGCCGTTTCTCCTTCTTATACGAGTCTCAATACTATCTTCTCACAAGTAAACAACATTGAAATGCGATTTCTCAATGAGAAACCCGCTGCGTAACATTCCTTTTATACAGTGTTTGAGATGCCGTTTCTCCCTCCTGCGTCTTTCGATTGCGCTAAAATGCTAATCATATGCATATCCCATCATCTTCTTCCTGTCATGCGAATTTGACATGTGTATCACCCCTCCTTCATGGTGTTGCAATTTTAATGGCCAGCAGTTTATATAAAAAACGATTTTAACATTACATTTTAAAAGGAGCATTAATATATAAACAGAAATAGCTCAACAAGGGCAACTTGCAAAACTCGTAAGAGATATCTTTTGTATGAAAATGATATTCAGATATCTATGGAAGCCCTAGACGCTTTTTCATTTAAAATATTAAAACATGAAAATGCAAGTGAATAGTTAGAATATTTTAACAGCTTTTCTGTTTGTTATACATGTATTCTAAAAGAATTTTGAAATCAATATGTGTTATCGATAGTAATTTAAAAAAAATTGCTTGAGATATTTAAATGCATACTAATGTTCTCAAAGCTTGAATTTTTCTATAACAAATCGCTAATATCTTAAGCGTTTCCAAAATATTAAATGATTTAAAGAAGAAGTTTAAACTAATACGGGAACTATCGGTACACTATTATGTTCAAAGTAAACTGAAATAATCCATTTGTGGAAGAAAACGTAAATTTTATTAGTTTTTAGAAGATAAAATAATTATTTTCTAAGACTAAACCATGACATTGTTTTTTTCCTCGAGAATAGCATAAAAAAGACATGAAATTAAAATTTTTTTACGAAGTAATGTTTATAAAGAACAAGGAAGTTCTTTTTGAAGTCTTAATTTATTTGTTCAATTTATTCTAATGATTATATTTCGCACTCTTAATTCGAAAACTATTTCTAAATATTTTTACGATTATTTGCCTGAAGTTTGCCCAACCCCAAAGTATTATCCAATAAGTACCCACTCAGCTAAATTACCGGAGATAACAAATAGATAAAAATAATGATGAACTTAATCCACTAATTGCCAGTCGAGTATTGGCAAACGAAATTACACCTCATATTGTTATCGTGCCATTTCAGTGTCAGAGAACTTTTCAACTAAATATCAAAGATTCATTGCGGTAAGTGTAATATTAAGAAGAGGCTGACCAAATATAAAGAATATTGGAGCAATCGCTCGATCTTTTCTTGAACTAGCCCGTCGTGGGCCATACAATGGTTGCATTCCTGGGGGATTTTCGGCAATGATACAGACTTCACAGGTCGCCTAAAGCAAGTCAGTTACTGGATCGTTTCGTAAATTGGATTACAATCAACTCAAGTTTTATGCGAGTGTGCTCTATTAATAGGTGATCTCTTCCGTTAGAATACTGGGCGCAGCGGGAAAATGTTTAGCTCACTTTTCGATCAGCACAATTTCAGCCTGCTGATAACAAGCCGGGCGATAATCAGAAAAGGGTATGACAGCCCTGCTTTCGAGAGGGTGGTGTAGGGGATATAGCTACGGGCGATTCCAGATTTTCAATACTTAGACTTAATTGTTGTTTGACTTGCCCTAATCTTTGTTTTCTTTTGCCACTTCGTCAGAAGTTATGAAATTAAAAAGGAGAAAGGAAATTACGTGTGTCATAGCTAGAGTTAAAGTTTCACTGCATTTATTTTCCTAAATATTCTCAGGCTGAATATTATTCGGGCGATTGAAACTTGCATCAAGTACTCAGAATTTTTTTAATAAAATTTTTGCTTCATTCAACTGATTTTCAAACATGTTCTATTGGTTTTTTTATAATTGATATAAAAAATATTATATAGTCTCGTACAAAGTTTTTGATAACTCAAATTTTTATTTACTAGACAGGTTTCGTGAAGGAATTCAAGTTTATTTCAATTTATGTTAGTCTCATTTGCGATGCGGGAGAATTTCCTGACGTGAAGGACTTACTTGAGATGATTTTATTCATAATTCGAATAAAATCATTTTATTGACATTAATAATGCAAAATGCTCTCTTAAAATGGGATTTTCAGATTTGTCTAAAATCTAAATAATTCAGACGTATCGGAAAAATTTATCAGTAATAATTTAAGATAACTTATAATATGATTTGGAGTACTTTATAACAAAAGAAAGAACTTTAAACATAACCATAGTACACTGCGTATGAAAGATTAAAACATTCCTGAAATTGATATTTGATTTGGTGATACATGTTAAATACAGCTTGCTAATACATGGATATCGTGATCTCTTTGAAATCTAAATGAGTCAACTTCCATTAGTTATAATTTGGTATTTCCATTAGTTATAATGGTATATGTTAGAGGACTTTCTAATAGGTTGTACAATTTATGTATTTAGCATGCATAAAAATATTCTTGATAAATGTATGATACATTTAAAAATTAGGTTTTAGATAGATCAAAGCCAACATAAAAGGGATAGATATTGTACCAAATTAAAATTATAAGTCCTCTTGTAAAAATTCCTATGATTGCACTTTTAGTTGCAATATTCGAAAACACTTCTGCTAAATGTTCTTTATTCATAATTCGAATAAAATCATTTTATTGACATTAATAATGCAAAATGCTCTCTTAAAATGGGATTTTCAGATTTGTCTAAAATCTAAATAATTCAGACGTATCGGAAAAATTTATCAGTAATAACTTAAGATAATTTATAATATGATTTGGAGTACTTTATAACAAAAGAAAGAACTTTAAACATAACCATAGTACACTGCGTATGAAAGATTAGAACTTTCCTGAAATTGATATTTGATTTGGTGATACATGTTAAATACAGCTTGCTAATACATGGATATCGTGATCTCTTTGAAATCCAAATGAGTCAACTTCCATTAGTTATAATTTGCTCCCCCAAACTGCAAGGGGGATATGATCCGTGTCATTTGCTAATTCCCATTCCATTGAGCATCTTCAAGAGACAGATTATAATCACAGGGTATTTTTGGTGGTATTTGCTATTTCCTTAATTCATGAAATTAAATCGCTTTTAAGAGGCAACAAGTAGTACATTTGTAAGGTATACACAAGATTCGAACTTTTGAGTGAATGAATTAAAGAAGCTGCTTTAGATATGCTAATTTCGGCATACGCGCTTAGTATAAATACCATGCAGCGTCATTAATAAAAAAAGGTTGTTAGGGTTAAAAAAGGTGGTTAAGATTGAAAAGGTGTTATCCTGTGCTAGTGCTTAGCAGGCCCAAAGTTTAAGTGGCAGTACTTCTGGTTTGACTCTCTGCTGGGTTGTGAGTATTCGAAATGTGTATTTCTATTGAATGATAATATATATATTCCGTACAAGTAGTACGTATGCTTATTGCTGTAAAAGCCAATTATATATGTGCAACGAATTCAATAAACATTGTTTCATGTATAAACTGTGTTTGTTTCAAATTCAAATAGAGTGCCACTTCAAATTATATACACCCAAGTCTGGGTAGAAGTGAGCTTAGAAACTCTATACATTGCTTGAGGAAACAACAAAAAAGTAATTATTTAAATAGAAAAGTTGGATTGTATTACATTAAAGAGTTCCTGCATTAAATCATTTTTAAACATAATGTGAATACTATTCGTAATTAAATTACATTAATGCCTTTTCTTAGACGAATTTAATTCATTGTTTGAGAATAGAACATTTAAATGTTGATTATGGATATCTAGATTGTAGAACAAAAATTCTCTGCGTAAGTAATTGGTCTCATTTTTACTCCGTATCTATCATTTCTATTAGTGGTGTCTGTAAGGTAATACTAAAAACTTATAAATTATGCATTCTAAGCTTTCTGCGTGACAGAAAAAATCAGAGAGCCGTTAAAACAAAGTTGTTTAAATCCTAATAAAGTGCCTTTTATTAACACGAATCAAATTGCTTCCCACTTCAGAACTCATATAAAAAGGCCCTTCTCCAAGAGTTGTATATACGAGTAAAAGAAAAAAATAATTGGTTTGAAAACAAGACATTTTTGTACAGACATAACTCTAATTTCGGTACCTTAATTACTCTCTGTCGCAGAATGGTTTTATCCGTTATGACAGAACCAACACGTCCAAATAAAACAAATCAATCTAAAGTAACTCTGCAGAAAATAAAATATGAAACTTACAGATCATTATGATGCATGAATCTTCGTGATTTTAAAAATTGTATGCTTTTATAGGAAATTTTCCTATCTTTAATAATTTGTAATAAGAAAATACATGTTTACGTACTTTAATAATTTTACCTCTTTTCTAGCAGAAAATAGCATTTCTAAATTCTAATTAAATTCATAAATTTTAATTGCCTTTATTAATGACTTCTATTTTTATGTAATCAATTAAATGCCCATGATGTTATAACGATTTATTTTAAGTTTAATATAAGTATTAACAGTGATTCTTTTCTGTTATTGAGCGTCCATTTATCCTATGATATATGCATGCACACACAAGCACCCATAATTTGTCTGGGGCAAAGAAACGTAACCCGTAGAAGCAAGCGACCTTAAATGCATGACCTACTCATTCTAACCCCTCAACCATTACATATTAGGACGTTGTCCTTACATATTTTGTTCAATATACATACAAATATTAAGCTGGGAAGGAAAGCATATAACTGGGAAATATTGTTTAAATAATTTAGAAAGTAAACTCTTTTTTATCCTATGAATAAAAAGCATTTTTTTCAGAAACGTAAGGAGATTATATGCAACATACGTTAAACTACCTGATATTTTCCCCATAAATTATGAGATGTTCGAACATACTAATGACCAAAATTGACACAAACTCAATAGTTTGGTAAAATGATAGATAATTAGTCGGAAATATACTTTGGATGTTGCATGAAGACATAACTGCGAGACATTTAAAGGGGACTGAGAGCCATTAATTTGAGGATAAAAGGATTTGGAAGGACACTAAAGAACCTGTTGCATATTGAGCACAGGTAGAAGGGTTCATAGAATGCCATGCTTGGCAGAATACAATTGAGAAATTACAAAAGGCAATTGACAGTACAGAAAAATGGGTTTTTAACGGGTAAACTTAGGCATGATGACCGTATGTAACCCCACAATGATATCAAACTATAAATGAGGCCTTTTCAAACTTCAATTATCTATGTCTGACATTAACAAATTCTTTACTAAAAATTGCCAGAATATTATTAAATGCAAAATGCTGTCAGCAGGACGTCAATGAGAGTGGAGATAGATCACAGCAATCGTTTTAATAAGCACAAACAAGGAAACCGAATCTGCCAGCCGTTTTGCAATAGTTTATCGAGAAATGCATCCTGTTTGGAAAATGGCTTCATCGATGATGTCAAAGTCCTTAATTTTGTATTTTTCTACTAGTTTCATTGCCTATTTAGGTAAACCTCTTCTATCTTGGTGAACGTGGCATCTGTAGACAAAAACATTTTGACATTGTTTACCATTACTACCTCTTCCACAATTCATTACCTGATAACTATTAATCACGCGAAAGAGTGGCAAGGAAATTTTTCACGAAAAATGTTAAATTTGGCAGCTTTATTTTGGTTGCTCCATTTTATTTCCTTTTCTTCTGCCGAGAGTGACATGTTATGTGAGTACGAGAGTCTCAGAAATTTTGAAAAAGTCATGGTCACTGTTTTTAAGAACCTTGTGTTTAAAGCATGCAAACTTTATATTCTCAAAATATACTTTTCTAAACGTTATACTTTGATGCTCTGACAAGAAGCAGGTTTGTTAAGCGAAAGATTGTCTTTCAGATAACAGTTTATTGGAGTGTATGGAGAATAAATTGGCAAAGAGAGGTAACTAGGCCTCACCTGTATGCCTGTAATCGGGAATGATTGCAGGAGTTACCAGGCTTCTTAAGTTCAACAGACAGGCAAGCGTACGTCACTTACTAATAATCTAAATCTTGAACTGAGTCCTTAAAAAATATATTGTAAAGAATCATTTAGAAGGACCTAAAGAAACTGTTAAATTTTACTCCCAAGGTTAAATACTTTTAAAAGGGAAGAAATAATTGAAGCCAAGAGAAGTACAGTAAGAGAGAAAAAAATGTTAAGACTAAAGAATATCTTATCTGCCGCCCACATGGTGTAGTGGTTAGCGTTCTGAGCTGCCACGCAGTGTGCTTGTGTTCAAATCCTTAATAAGGCTTGATCGTTTCCGCTCCCCTCATAGGGAGCAATGCTGGTTCACTATATAGTGATCCTATAATAAATTAACCAGTATATCGAGGTGAACAACAAAAGGAGAATGTCTCACGACAAAGTGCCTCCGCATTAGACAAAAAAAAGAATCTTATATCTTCAACAACAGGGAGAAAAAAAGAGGAAGGGTGACAGGGAAAGTAAAAAAGGGCAGCAGTATGCGAGTCTTCCTGCATCGGCACGAATTTTAAGCGGCATAGAGTGAACTGTCGTCCCGAATTGAACACATTTATTGCTATGAAACAACTTCCAGCCATTCTAATTTTTTTTTAATCGTTACTAATCACCAGTACACACAACGATAACTATATCCATGGAAGTCCTTGGGTAGAGGGATAGAATTAATAGGACACAAACGAAATGCTTGAGCAACATGAGAGATATCTAACCTTGTCTAATCTACGCAAAATAACGTTGTATGAAATCGGGATATACGAAATCGTGATGTACGAATAAAAATCTTCTACAACGCGAATGATGTTAATATAAAAAAATTCTTATAAAAATTTACATACAGAATTTTGTAATTAAATTAACAAAGTGCGGCCCAGTGGTACAGCGAGCTGGTTTTCGGTGCCGAGGGTGCTCGGATCGAATCCTAGCGTCGCGACACGAAAAATGCCTCTGTTCGTGTCGTTTCTTCATAGGGGGTAATGCTGTCCGCCTATATGGTGCCCCCACAATAAAATGGGTAATGAAATTGCGGCCTAGTATAGGCAAATGTCTCATGACAAGTGCCTCCACATTGGGAAAAAAATTAACAAAGTTATGCAAAACTACTCAAAATTGTTAAAAATTCCGTGTGCATGAAAATAAATGTATGTACAGTGTTTAAAAGTAAAATTCCCGCATTTTATTCTAGAGCGCATTATACAGGAATCGCGTTATAAGAATAAGGACGTCGCTTTTTTTAAATGCGTTGTATGAAATCGCGTTATAAAGGTGTCTACTGTATATACAAATACAATTAATTACTATAAACTGGGGAGTATAATCAAATCGTATAACTTGTTAGAAATTTAAGTTTTTGAGATTTTTATTGTTGTACACAAACACATATATCTATACAACACACACACATAAATAAATACACAAACAAACACATATATATATATATATATGTGTGTGTGTGTGTGTGTGTGTTTAGGTAGGTAGTTGCACCTGTAAACGAGAACGGATAAAACGATTCTTTGCAAGTTTATTATTTCTCGCTAGTTGTCAGCTTGAATTATACTGAACCGTTCCGAAAACACGAAAATCAAATGTACTAATTACACGGAGGTGGCCAATGGTTTTAGGGCTAATTCCTGAGCTGCAAGTGAATCAGACCACAAGTAAATAAGAAGTGATAGGAGGCAATCCGGGAAGGGAGAAAGCCGAGATTTCTTGTTTCTGCCATCTCTTTCCTATTCGATGACCATAGCGGGGTGCTTAATTTTTTACCAGCTGTTTTTATCTATTTATTGGGAGCACTTTCCTAAATTGCTCTTCGAATACAAAGCAAGTCTATTATTATAAAGTGAAAACTTTTGTAACCACTTTGAGCTCCGAGCGTCACGTACAGCTGAACTTCACTGTTTACCGTTTTAGAGTGCCGGTTTTCTACTGTTGCCAACAACGGCCTAGTAATTTCGCAACAATTTACGAAGTCTCGCAAGATATCTGAATTATGTATTATATAGTACCTGTGGTATCAAGATTTTATTTCTAAATGGAATTTTTAATGCTTTATTTCAAGTCTTGTTAAAGAAATTTATGTTAGGCGCGAAAAATGAGTGTGTTTAAAATTTAACGTCCATTTGTTTTAATTTTTCTTCTCTGCACAAGGTGGAATGCATTAAAATTTAAGCGTGAAAGAAATATGTATACATAATTATCGAGGGGGGAAAAATTGATGATACTTTAAAATATCCATATTGCTTAATTTTAAAGATTTTATCAAGGTTTTAAACACATCATTCATTGATGTATTTCATAAAGAGAGTCTAACATACTAATTTACCTGAAAGTTACTTTTAAATGATAAGTTTATTAGGATATAAAATCCTCATTATGATATAAGGATATAAACAAAACCACATAGGGTACTAAGAGTGTTTCATTGCCTAAAAACTATAACTTGGGAAAGTCTTTTTTAATCCCTCCAATCGACTCACTGGTAACATAAATTTTCCCTTTTATAGAACTGAAATTTAAGTAACTCCACGAATATTGAATATAGGTAAAAAGTAGGCCTTTTATATCATTTCACTAGGAAACACGATATATTAAAGAAACAGAAGGAAAGAGAGGGAAAGTTTTTACTGTAGAAATGTATATTTGAGAGTTAATACAAAGCGAAGTAGAGAACAGCAGTATGAAGAAACTAGATGAAGAACCTTTCAATTACATCCGTTATTTCTACAGATGTCTTACATAAAGTAAATATTTTGCATAAAAATTATGTTCTTATTAAATAGATCATTATATTACAACTTATTTATCTGGAAAAATGCACATATTTATGAAATATATCATAACTTTTTTTTTTCCTTAAAAATGGCTTAGTAATTTTAAAAAGTATTTTGTTTCTCCTTTTTGCATTCTATTTCCTCGTATAGCAAAAAACAAACGTAGTGTGCTCAATAAACCAACCAATCAAAAAGTCATTCTGATTCATATTTAATAGTAAAAAAGGATTTTTATCCAAACAAAATAAAATGAAAGATGTTTTGTTTTAATGCTTCAATTCTAGTAAACTTTTTCTCGTTCTACTCGTAAAGGAAATAAGTATGTGGGGTTAAATTAACCTTTTTTCATATATGAATAAGTTTAAAAGCAAATTTTAAGAGATATTTCTTCTACATAGGATTTTTTCTATTTTTGATTAGTACATTCGTTTTTTTTCATATCTTTACTAAACTTACTTTTCCAGATATCTTAAGTTAAGATGATCTTAACAATGTCTTTAAGTAAATATAGTGAAACGGTATTTTGTTATAAAATCAATTGTAACATACATAGATGTATCATTATTTTTCAAAACTCCCATGCAGCGTATGTTTTGGATTCAGTAAAAGAAAGATATCTCTTTTCCCTTGATCCTTAAGATCAATAAGGAAAGATAAACGAATCCTTGGCATTGCCTTCGAGACAGAGTTTCAGGTTTTGGTTAAAGCCACTTCATTATATCGATTTTAGGAACTAAAATAGGAAAAATATGATATCCTGATTATGTCCAAAGCTTTGCTTCAAACAAACAGAGAGGATAAGGAAATGCTCAGGAATGAAGACCTCTATTATCTTTAGCAAACAGAACTAAAATGACGCAAGACTTTAAGGTAATTTTTTTTATTTTTAAGGCAATATCCGGCGACCAAACAATTTCGTCTAAAAATGACAGGTTTTGACTAGTTCTTTTGGAGGCAAAAAAGGGAGTTTGAAAGTCTGTGTAAACAATGTTTAGTAAAATATTCTTAATATCAATAATTTCTTCAGCTTTTTTAATGCCACACCATAGAGGGATTTTTATGAAACATAAAGTATGTTCCGCTAACATTTATCAATGTATCTTAATAACAGTTAAGGAAAATACATTTTAACTTTTTAATGTAAAATTTCCAAACTTGTCAAGCAAAAGAAATCCTAATAGCCTTCAGTCAACTTGCAGTATTTTTCGACATACGCTTCAGACGAAGTTCTGAATTCGCTCAGTAAAATAAGCCCAACTCAAATTCAATATAATTAATCTTTTCTTCATTTTACTTTTATAAAACTTCATCATTACAAAACCTCACCTTACTAGACATAAATCTATTTAAACTTTATATATCTACTTAATAATCCTTTTCTATCGCATTTATCATTTTATTATGAATAATTGAAAGGAGGGTATTAACAATTGTAAGTTTCAAAATTTATAGAGCACTCGAATAGTTTATATTTTTCATTTTCAAAATTGCCATTCATTGATGTATTTAATCTTGTTTAGATGTACTATTTTAAGGGCTCATAATAACGGTATAAAAAAGATTTTGCAGTTAAAATATTTGTCATAATTCATAGCAATACTAATGGTTTTTCAATCTAATGTCTGGTTCAGGACAACGTTCAAAGGATTATTTCCCAATGATTCATAAAATAAATATAAATATGTTGTGCAATTGCAACATGAAATAAGCAATCGTTTTATAAAAGGTTCTCCATATTCAATTATCATTGCTATGTAAGTACATAAAAAATTATATTTGTGCTCACATAAAAGAGTAAAAACTACAAGAAGACAATTACGTAAAGGGAAACACAGTAAATATTTACCAAAACTAACAAGTGTTGTTGTTGCTGTTGTTCCTAATGCCCCCTGGCGGCAGTTTCAGACCAGGTCTCTATAGGCTTCGGGCTGAAGTGTGCGGTTCCAGTTTATATAGCACCACAAGGGTTGGATTCCGTCTTAGCTAGTTGCCACCTCTGTTTTGATCAAGTACTCCCAGGGGCGACATCTGGGGGGATCGTACCCTCTCCCACCCTTTCTAACCTCATAGAGGGAGTTTCCGGTCTATGGATTTAATGTGCCCATATCCGGCCTAGACACGAAGGTATTTAGTGGTGCGTGTCGGGATTGAGCGTCCTCATCACCGAAACCTCATCACCGAGCGTCCTCATCAGCCAGCACGCAACCATTAACAAATGTAAATGTGAAATTTTAATAAAATTTGAATTTTCTGCAGTACCGTTATTTTTTTATTTCTATAATGAATAGAGACATGAAAAGGATTAGTGATATAAAATATTAGATAACATCTGATTTCTCAAATATTTTGTCTCAAAGGAGTACTATTGGTTTGTGTCAAATAAGTCACTAAAATTCTATCTATGTAACAGTGAAAGTTTATCTTCGAACGACTTAGCAAGCCATAAAGCATTTTCCGTTAACTTATAAATTAACTTTATCCTGAGAGAAACAATTCTTAGAAATATTTTTAAATACTTTCAACTGCAGTAAAGGACAAATACCTTAAGAAAGTAAAATTCTGTCTATACTTTTTTTCTGTTCGTGTAAATTTGCCGATATAAATAAATTCATTACTTATTAATGATTTGAAAAATCTTTCTTTTTTTTTCTCTCCACAATTTTTACGAATTTTGAACCTTTTTCAGCGATTTGATCTTTTTTCAAAACAATTTTTTTACTTACTTTACTATTGCTTCTGTTAAAATATCAAATGCCCTCAAAATTTATATCTGATTGGGAAATTACATGCTAAAGTGCTCTTTACAATCAACTCAAATTCCACTAAATTTCATTTATTGCAGTTTAAGATATTACATTTTACAGAGGATAGATCAATTTAGACCCCAGAGTAATTGCATATATAAACTGCATTGAAATAGTATTTGGTATTTTTACAGACAAGATCCTGGAAAAAGATTTAACACACTTGGATGAACCCATTGATCCATTGAATAAATTAAGGTACTCAATGACAGTGATCTCAGCAACTAAGTAAACAAACTAGCCAAGAAAGGCCTACAAGACTCTACGCTTTACGGTAAAAAGGAAAAAGGAAAAGGGTGTGCAAACTAAGTTTTGGAAATTATGGTAATTGTTTCGTGAGCATCTCTCTTTAGCTTAAACATTAAGCAAAAATAAATTGTTCAAAAAATATATTTATTTTAATAAAAGGTACTTCTACCTAATGTCTCTGTTTCTATTAATTCATTATAACGGGATCAAGACTGACAAAATAGTGATAAAACCTAAGCTATTTAGTGCTCTGTAAACAACATTTTATTGTGTTTTTCTCTACTTTATATGGATGTAAATATAATATTCTATGTATAAAAACTGCTGCTTTACTATAACATCTAAATATCAATTATTTGTAATGTAGTCTAGTCAGTTGTCTCTTTATAAAATTAGTTAAATCAGTCCACAATTTATAAGCTTAGATTTCAGAGCATTATAAATCTCATATGATAAAATTTATAAACATACATGTATTAAAAAAACAGATCTGAAGTATTTTAATAAACATTTCAGGCACCATGTGAGAAAGTTTCATTATGCCTATAGATATTTACATCTGCACACCATTGTGGAATTCAGTTGGAAAAAAAGCCCGTTCTATAAACTCTAAAAAAATGCTCTAAACTAATTGGTTAAAAAAATTCATAATATTCCGTGAATGTTTCAGACACTTTCTATGTAATTTTAAGCACTGCTGAATAAAATTATAGACATTTTAATTAATAAATACTTATTACATTTTTTCAACATATTTAAATAAAATATCATTAGCAGTGCTAATAAAAGTTTATTCTAAGCCTGATACCAAATAATTTACTTAATGCTACCAAACACATACTCATATTCTAGCCATGTAGCTGTGAAAGTAGTTTCACAAAAGAGAAGACATCTTTATAAAGGCTTAACGGAGCTTTTTACCGACATCCTTGGGGATACTAGTTTAAGTAAAGGTAAATACTCCACCCGACAGAATCGTTAAGATCCACGCCTCCAGTATCGTTAATTGCTGTGAGACCTATTTCTCAGCAATTAAAGAAGATCCGTAGAAACCTAAGATAAGGTAACAGTTATGCAGAAAGTACAATTAAACATATTCTACCGAGGAAGAAAAAAGATTGAAAATTTCGTAATTGTTTCAAGGAGGGGAGAAAAAAAACTCCATGACTTTTCATCTTGCTGCTACAGAAACTTGCGTAATTACAGGATGTTAAAGTGCAAAGCCAGAGCTTTCTTCAGCAAAGAGAATTATTTTTAAACTTTTGTCTGTGGCCTTAATGCTGTTCAAACTTCTCACTTATGCGAGACTAGTTGCGGAAGAAATAAGTGTTGAAATAGCCAAATCTTCAACAGAGAAGATGGCATTCACTTTTATTCTTTTACAAGCATTTCAATTTTGCATTCTTTCTCGTACTTCTCCTCTATCTTAATAAATTCTTAAAAATGTTCTTTATGTGGAAAAGTCAATTATACATTAAAAATAAAAGTTAACTGCTGGGAGGTTTCATTTAGTTTTAAAACATAGGAAAAGGTTACAACATCATTTCAAATTACTTATAAAAAACACATTAAAGCTTAAGAATCACCTAACTATTCTTTTCGTATGTTTTAATATCAGCTTAAAGCTTTTAAATTATTATAAAAAAGGAGTATTTAAACATCCTAGTATCTGTATATTTCTTTTTTTCCCCGAGATTTCTAAAAGAAATTATCTTTTGTTTAAAGGGAAGTTTAAAAAAATATTAAATGTCAATTAAACATTTTAATTCATCTGCTTATTAACATGAATTCAGCATTCTCTATAAATGCTTTAAACGTGATAAAGGTTTATGTATCTAGATCATATCGCAAGTCGGATAAGCGAATACCTTTCACGTTGGAAAAAATATCATCACTTTTTAATATTAATGTATAAAGACAAAAGATTTAGAACGAACACATTTCAAAAAGCAATTCACATAAGGATTCCTTTCTAAACTGAAATTCAATCTTCTTTTATAGCTGTCTCCACTCATTTTCTGGTATGTAATTACTGATGCAACACCACTAAACGGAAAGTTATATAACTATAAATTACGAGATTTTTCTCCTGAAATCTCTGCATTATTATATATAGTTCTGTACGGTTTGGTATTTGAAACAACTGTAAAAAGTAAATTATCTATAGTTTTAAATAGTTTATACATAGTTTTAAATGTTTGTGAGTTAAAAGCAACTGCAGGTGAGTACGTAATTATTGGGGAGTTTTATAAATCTACTTATTTTAATCATACTTTCATTCTGCTCCTCCATGGGAAATTGTAATCTATAGTACATCACAATATTTTAACTACAATAGATGCTTAATATATTTCAAAACTTAAATTTCTCACTGATGTAAGGCCTACGTTTGGTGGTAATAAAATTTAATAAATTTTAAAAGTATAATTTATAAGGTTTATCCGTTCACTCACTCTCATTTATAATTTTAAGGATTTTACATATATATTTGTGTGCGTGTGTGCGTGTGCGTATTCAAAAGCCTTAAATTTTCCTTCCTGAAATACGTGTTTGTAACCTAATATTCATGTTTTCCATAGGAATGTCTTACTGGGCAAACGAACTTGAAAGAATTTGTTGTTAGTGTTAAACTTGTATATAAGAATTCTTCATGAGGCAAATTAAACAACACTCTGATCTCTATGAGCAAATCGTAAATGCCTCGTCTCTAGGGCGATGATGTGAAGGAGACCGTATTGTTGACAAACGAACAGAAGGCAAAAATTCTCGAAACACGCCTTATAGTGCCAGAGGTCTCTAATGTAAAAACATGCATTTCTAGCGCACCTGGCAACCTTGGTATTAGCCCTTTTTAAGCGCTCCTCAGCAGGCATACTCGAAAAATACTTTGGAGAAAAACGAATTCCTAAACCGGGATTTCTCTAAACTTTTACAAGGGATGGAAGACCTAATATCCATCACAAACTGCGATAAAAAGTTAAAGCACTTGAAGATAATAAATAAATAAATAAATAAAAGAAACACGCCCTTGGGAGGGGGGTTATTAATGCAAAGATGCATATCACCTGCCTACCCAGGTCCGTTGGAAATCCTTCATGAGGAGCCCACGGGCGAAACAGGACACACAGGAGATGTATATACAGTGGAATCTCGATCTATCGTTTTTCAAGGGACCGATTGAAATACACGATAAATGCGGGAAAACGATAGATGCGGAAGCATAACAAAGCAATATGATCGTTGGGGCTGGATAAAATGAACGACACATACGGAAAAACAATGGATCCGAAAACGATCGATCGAGATTCCACTGTACTTGCATTAATGACCCCCCCCCCTTCCACTAGGGCGTGATCCTTTTATTTTTTCCTTTTCAGGCACTCTCAATTTTGTACTGCAATTCGTGTTAGACTCTTCTGTTGGACTGGGTGACGGCATTTTGTCAGTAACTTCTAAACATTTAGTGAATTTTCACACATAGAATTATGTATTTTTCTTCCAAATAACTTATTGGCTATATTGAACCCATAGCAAAGGTCAATGTTTTAGAGACAGGATGCAGTGGCCAATATGTTATGAAAGGCATGATTTAGTCGTACGTTTGTAAGGTATGCATCAGATTAATATCTTTGAACAGAAGGCAATTGTACATTTTGATTATTCTGCGACCAATAAAAACTATTACACGTGTTTCTCTGGAACTCGTTATAATTTTTCTTGTTTATTAATTGATTTTAAGACTTTGGCATTCTCAGTTTTATTGGGCTGTAGTAATGTCTAATCAGTTCTTGGTAACCACCACAGAAAAAAAAATACTGTACAGTAGAGAAAGAATAATTCATAAGGGCTATCCTCGGGTGACCTCACAGAGGAGTCTTTAGTAGCTCAAAAGTAGAAAACGCTCTTTTATCTTTAAAGCATTTTTATTGTTTATTTATACTTCCCCAATTCCGTCTAATTCCCAATGTTTCATCATCTCGAATTTCAGTGATTAGCAACTTTTTTCTTAGTTTTGCGTCGATTTTTTTTATTTGTATATGTAAATCATGTTATGTAGATCCCATGCAAAATGATAAGAGAAACTTATCAAATATATTTCTATTTAAATCCCTCAATTACAATTCGCTAAATGCCTCCGTTAGTCATAGGTTGTCTGCTGTTGACGCATAAAATAATTAATAAGAATATGTTTAGAAAAGCGATTATTAATTCTACGTGTATACTGTATGTCGCTTCTGCTGTGTGTGAAAAACATGAGAAGGAATAAATACCTACTACACATTTATGTACAATAGAGAAACAAAAATATTATCTGCATGTATTATTTTTTTAAAATTTAGTTACAGAATAAAAATTTCCAATTTTCCCTCACATCAATCAAATATTTTTAATTCCATTATGAAAAATCTCATATAAATCAGCTGCAAATATTATATTTGAAGGAAAATATTCTAAAATCTTGGTAAATCTGTCCTTTGCAACGACGGAGAATATTAAAGCAGGTATATTAATATTTGATATTTCTGGCCGCGTTTTTTCCGGGTGTTTCCACTCGGTAGAAATTCTCTCTTCTCTCAAGTGATTCTGAAGTAAAATTTACAGCCCCGACGTGATTCCAAACGAAACAGGAATCATCGCCTAAATCCATCAGCTGATACAAAATGCTGGTTTGCAATAAAATAGAGCCTAATCCAAACACGTGCACAAGAAGTAAATAAAACAAAAATAGTCTATATTTCTCATACTTGATTCCTGGAAAGAAATCATCGCTATTGCATCTCAGACGAGAAACAGTAAGGATTGCCATGTCGAAAATGGCTAAAAGAATATTACTTTTCTTCAAGGAATGATAATCTAGAGTAGTGTGTTACAATCAATCACATTTTATTCATTCTTTTTTACCCCACTCACTTACTTGAAAAGCTTTAGAGTAGTTACTGAGGTTTCTGCATTAATGGGAAAAAGAAAGAGAGAAGGAAAGCTCCAAAACCAGCTGCTTATATCTCCAGCCTGGAACAATCCACCAAATTGGCAGTGCAAAAGGATAGTAAATTCAACAAACAACAAAACAGAATCCAAAACCTCAGCTCTCTCTATACAAATTTTCTCTTTTGTTCCGTAGTTAATCCTTTTTCCTAGCCTTCATTGATATTTCAAACAAGTTTGAGAGGTTTTCTTCAGTGTTTCTATGTCAGGTATAACATAGATTCCCGATATATATATATGATGTTTTAGAGACAGGATGCAGTGGCCAATATGTTATGAAAGGCATGATTTAGTCGTAGATTTTGGTTTATGTATGATAGCTTCTCTTTCTGCCTCGTAAATGTGAGACGTGTTTTTCTCTAGTAATTGTTTTGCCGCAAGGAACTGTTTACTGTGATGAAAAAAAAACTTCGAAGTGAAAACACAAATATAATTAGCTAAAAATTGGTATCGAAAATAAATAATGCTTCTTTAGTACCACATTTGTATGAAATAGTCTAAATTTTTTAAGTTAGTATTACTTAATTGCACAGTGATACACAAAATTTAAGGATAACTTTGGAAATGGTAACTTACATGAAGTTAAGGGTTAAAAATTCTACCGGGGGTAAAACAAGTATCAGAACTTCTATAAATAGACAAAATATACAAATTAGGATAAAGTAATTAAAAAAAATGCACCTGACTATTAGGAAAGACTCGAAAGCAGTTTTCAAACTCGTAGCCTGTCTATTACAATGGATATCTCCAGAGACATGAATAGTCTTAAATAGGCTATCGAAAAGTTATGGATAGTAGTTTCCTAGGGGAAGAAATGTTCACCGTCGGGACGATCAAGGTCATATGTGTGTTATTAATGAATACAAAGTCCATTCCCCATGTCTTTTAAACAGACGAAATCGTCATACACCTGCAAGACAACAAAATTTGACGGGGTTCAAGGGTAAGGTCACAGCTTACCTAAACCAACTAAGATAGGAAACTTAACGAAAGAGGCCTGTATGTAAGACAGCCGTTGCTCATATCTATCTTTATTTATCTTTCAGTGTATGTGTCCGGGGGTCTCTCTGTGTGTGTGAGGGGGGGGGGTGTCTGAGGGTATATGCTACATCCTCATGATAGCCCAAAAGTCAGAAGCAGGTTTGTTTCAGTGATGAATCACAAAACAATTTAAACACTGATTCTCGAGGTACTTTTGTAATGTGAAAATAAAGAGCACGTAACTATCCATAGAATATCCGATAAGGACCCAGTTTTTACGACAATGTTTGATTCAGCGATGAGAAATCAGAATAACTGTAGTATGAACCTCCATCAACTACAGATATTCTCGAACCGGTTTGTTACAGAACCTCTATAGGTACTTAGAAGAGGTTCTCAATCCACATAAAACACTTTTCAAGCGTTCTCTGGCCCAAAGTTCCTTATGATAGAGGATGGTAACACACGATTTATTCTATATAGGTTCAATGACCTTGAAACTGAGGATTTCATTCGATTGGATTTACCGGCATATGCACCGGATCCCATTGAACAAGCCTGTGATGTCACAGAACCTGAAATACAGTTTGCCAATCCCCGCACTCCTGGAACTTTGGAAGCTATGGCCTGTCATTCTAGAAAAATAGCTATTCACGATACTTGCATAACACATCGGGTTGATCTTACACCATAACACATCGGGTTGATTTTACACCATATTGAATTACCAGCCCATGATAACAGATGTACCACGATTAGTTATTTTTCTTATTTTGAAAATATTCTGGCTACGGTTATTTGGGTAATTCTTGAGAATATAAACAACGTAATATGTCTGGATCAAAGTACATGTAAATATTTAGATCATTTTATCTTTAAACCTTAGAAATCGGAATTGTTTAGAATTAACTTTAAGATCGATACTTTATTGCATATATGAAAATCTATGTATAAATGATACGTCTTAATTTCATCTGTATTATCAGATAAAGCTTTTGTAGCACATTTATATGTAAAGGAAAGAAAAAAATCATTACAAAAGTTCAATTCCTGTAGTTGCAATTGTAATGAAATAATTAATTTAACTTCATTCATTCTTTTTATGTTGAGCTTGTATCTTCATTATATTTCTGATTATCTGAAAACAGTTTATTTACCGTATTATGTTTGATCGAATCTCTTAGAAAACATCAATTAATTGTTTTCACAAAATAAATGAAATACTAATTTGAATATAATTAAATTAATGTTTTTATTTGACTAAAGTAACTAATTAATTTAAATTAAAAAAACGTTTAACTAATATATCGTTTGTAACTACGCAAAAAATCTTGAGAGTTGTTGCATATAATTTGCAATTTAGCATTAAAAAAGCATTTTTAAAAGTTTTATTTTTGGCATCTCAAGTCTTAAATATAATATTTTTTGGAGAATTTTCAAACAAATGTACTAAAGATAAAATAATATTAAGAACAGGCTTTTCAATTTAAGGTACATTCGGTAAAAATATCTCTAAATGTAATGAAAATCTGTGTAACCAAAATACCTGTAATTTTTGTTTCACCTTTCATTTATGATTAATAGGAAAACGTCTTGAAACTTATAGAGATTAAATAGCGATGATAACATTAGACATTTAGTAGTGCGGGCTCAAATTCTGTTAAATGGGGAAATAACGCAATGCTTTCAAAGGTTATCAGTTTCATTTTAAATCTTATATTAATAATTTTCGATGCGCTTGTTTTTAACAAAGACTACCAATTTTTTGAAAATATTCCAGGTTTTTTTCGTATTATAAAACTGCTTTTTGTTATTATTCTTCGCCTAGATAGAATTACATTCATCACTTCTTTTAATTCTACACACGCACTTGTGCATATTATTTATCGATATGACTTAAACGTGATACTATTTCTTACACCTAATACTATATATTATACATTACTTCTCTTCAGTAGAAACATGTCGAATTACAGTTATAAATAATACAAGCATATATTTCCCTTTACGAGATTAAAGTTGCACTTTTAGACGCAGTGGACATTTTTTGCTTATGAGTCAGTTTCTTTGAATTTCTTAGCGAGTTTTTTTTTAATTTCTTAGAATGCACTGTATTTTGTATGATGCTTATGAACATCGAGTACATGAAATCGTAGTATATGAAAAGAAAATCAAAAAGAAGACCAAGAAAGAAACCCTAATAAAGGTAATACTTTCGTCTTTAAGCATTTGATAATAAGGGGAAAGAAGTTTATTCATGTATGAGTTCTGGACCATTTTTCTCTTTGTAAATTTCTAGAATGTTTTTTTTCTATTGAGAAATGTTTAAATCTATTTCTGCTTAAATATTTAAAGTTGTTTAGAGAGGAATTGTAGAAGGGTGAAAGCATGAGTTATATTTTATAGTAAGGAAGAAGCAGAAAGCTTCAACTGTATACTATTGGGAATTAAAAAAATGTATTTTTAACTAAAGGAGCTGCTGTTAGCAGCTTGTTAGATACTCATTTCAAAAACAGCAGATAATTTATTCTTAGGGTTTTACAAAGGTATCTAAAAGGTTATTTTTTAAAAGTTTCTTTAGAACTTTCTATAAACATATCTTCAGAAAAAAGGGCTTCACTTGTACAAGTTTTTCTACATTTGTTTTTATGCAGATATAAGTGCAGTGATTCATTACCATAAAAAATTACTTAGCTACTATATTTAATATTTTAATTTCTCTTAAAATTTTTATAAGTAAAAAAATACACTATAAGCCATTGTCTGTAATATTTTCCATAGGAATAATATACCCAATGGCGTCAAATATATATATATATATATATATATATATATATATATATATATATATATATATATATATATAAATATCTTGTACATTTGAAAAAAAATGCTGTTTAAAAAAAAATTATTCTCCATTTCTCTGCGCTATTTTTTATGATAAAGTTTTATTCATAAGCCTATAAGAGATATTTAAACTGGAGGGTATTATATAAAGATTCTATCATGTGAATTTTGCACTTATAGAAATTATCCTGATTTCAAAATTAGTTTTCTCTTCTATACCGAAACTTGGTGACAAATTGTTTGACTGTCAGTTCAATTTTTATATATCGTGTTAAAAGTAATGCGTTTGGTTATTCCCCCATATTAGAATTCTACATTCAATTTATGGAAAATGGTCATGAACTCCAAATAGAAGAACACGCAACCATGAATAGCATTTGACTTAAAAATCATTTAATTGAATTTGCTTTTTAGTTTAATGATAAATATTTTAAAATGTGAAATGAAACATAGTAAACTAGTTATAAATAATTGCAAAGTGTATATTATCCTAAACGTTTAAAAATGCAAATACTGTGAGCTATTTTATCTAAAATTTCATGTTTTTCCCATATTCAAATAAGTATGTAAATACTTTCCACCCTTGAAAATTTATCTTCAAAGCCTCTTCGCAAATCGATTTCTTTGATCCTAATGATCAATTGATTAAATGACTAGATCCAGGTTAAATTTTACTATAAGGAATTAAACCTAGACCTCAAATGTCAAACCACTATTTATTGGCAATCTACTTTACAGCATAATTAAATGGTAAAATTAAATGAAACAAAATTATCAGATAACACCTAAATAACACAAAACTTCTAACTGGAGTCCATACCACCAAATTAATTTTACATTAGTTTAGAAATCTTTCATATCGCTTTCTATCCTGCGATAGCAATCTGTTTATACTTGGAAATAATCTGTCCCTTTAAATCTAGCTTCTATTCCGAAGCCATAGACAGACTCAAAGCTTACGAAGACGGTTCCAAATTTTAGCTTAGCTATATTCTTCAAAAGGAGGTCTGTGCTCGACTGGGAGCAGAGACCTCCTTTTGAAGAAGATATCGCTGTCTTGACTCTTAGTTTTTTTTCTATTAACATATATTTAAATGTATCCGCCGAGCTTCTTAATTTCTATACTAATAATCTATTCATCTTAATTTCCGGAGGAGGGCTGCTTAAGAATAACTATAGCGCCAAAATAATGATGATACGGAAGCAAACTTAATGAAAACCACTTAGACACAGAAAACTACAGCATAAAACCTTGTATGAATTTAAACCATATCGATTTAAATCTTTATATAACTTAAGATGAAGTGTATATTTTTTAAGCCAACGTTTATGGCGACTTTGAAGCTTTCAGTTTATGCATAGTAATCAGTTGATAATACTAATTCTTTGCTCATCTACTATTTCAATCCTTCGAAGGGACTTTTTGTACATGGAAAAAATTTAGTATACATTAATCCGATTAAGGTAAAGGGAAAAAGGTTTTCCTTTAATTAAGATTGAAAAGGGTAAATTATTTTTAGTTTAAAACGTTTTTTTTTTAATGATGCTAAATTTTCCATGATGTAAGAATTATTTTGTTGTACATTCAATATTATTTATTATTCCTTATTTCATGTCGTGTAAGAACTATTTAGTTGTTCATTGTCCAAGTAGTAAAATATCCTAGGTTTCGTTTTAATTCAAGGGAATGAGCAAATTTGTCTAAAGAAAATAATTTTAAAAATATATTTTGGAAAAGTAATGAAAAATAGTTTGTTAAACTAAAAAAAACTTTTCTCGTTTTTAATTGTAGAATACGAATTTATGATTGGGAAACTTTCAATGGACTTTTTCTTAGTTACAAATATTATACCTTTCTTGTTCTTTTTTACATTTATGTGACGTTTAGAAGCCAATTTTCCTGAAATACAACGCTGTTCAGTATAAATTAGATCAATAACTAGGGAAAAGAGAAAGGAAGGTTTAAATTACAAGCATTCAGTTCACTTTAGATTTTGATAATTTTAATCATCAGTATATATGATTTCAGAATGGTATAGTAATGATGATTCTAACCATGCTATTCTTCGAAAAGACTACGGTTTAAATAGACATGGTTCTATCCATTTATTGATTATTGTATAACGTCACTGCAAATTCTGAGATAATCTTAATTGAATGAACTCAACTAGAGTTTTATTGAATTTTTCATTTTATCCATACTTCATAGCTCTCTTGTACTCAAATGCGCAAATCGATTGCTAATTAGCTTATAACGTCTTTGATTTAAAAGTGAATTTTATAAGTTACTTATGAAATGCATTTGGTTTGTGTCAGTAAAATTTTAATTTTTTTCCAAATACACATCCTTCACTGTAAAAAATACCTTCTGCAACAATTTCATGTAAATTGCAATGTTTTATACAATTTAGCTTAGCAATAACATCATATTGTAAAAACAAAAGGTGTATATTGTCGTTTCTGACTGATACAACAATTTTTGTTGAAATTTTTACACTCCTATTTACAATAATTGGGTTAATTTTCCTTACGCTTAAATAATATAATCCATAAGTGTAAATCAAATGTCACACATATTACGTGAATTATGTGTCTAACACACCATCCTTGATTACCCAGAAATATCAAAATTTTGATATTCTCTTTTTTAAAAATACCTACAAGTAAATAATTTGAAATTTGGATGGTGTATAGAAATTTGTATACAAGAACAGAAGTTGTTTAATATAATTGTACGTAAAATTTGTGCAAACTTGCAGTTTATGGAACAAACGGAAGTGATAAGTTTCGCGGTTGTCAATTTCCAATATACATACGAAATTGTGGTCGGGTAAATTTAAACACGATAAAATGAGCTCTTAGATACATATATATTTACAAACTAACTATCTCTCTCTCTCTCCCTCACACACACACACACACACACACACACACATATATATATATATATATATATATATATATATATATGTGTGTGTGTGTAATGACAGCTAAGGAGATGTCGGATGACAGGTAGAGACCTCGATTCATTTTCAGTCGTGGAGAGTGGCTGGGAAAGGTTTAGGCAGAGTGTGTGTAATGAAAGCTGTCGCGGGGAGATGCAACAGGCCGGTAATTCGAAAAATCCCAGATGTAGTCGTAGAAAATAGCTGAGAAAGGCTTAAGCAGGGAGTCCAGTCGAGGAACACGGGATTCACATACACTGGTGAAATAAATTAAGAGAATTTACATATTTTATCGAATTTCATGAAAAGAACTGAACTGAATGTAAAACCACTGCTTCTAGACAAAAATGCAAATCTTGTACGTCAAATACGTAAGCGTACACGTGTGTGTAGACGGAGCTAGTAGAGAAACAGGCTTTATAAGCGCGCGTAAGTTAAGACGCATTTCGTTCGCTAGCATACCTCGGGGAATTTCTTGGTGTTATTTTGCAGTAATCGGTTAATTTCAAATTGTAACAGTAAAAATGAGTAACCACCAACGTTTAGATGATGGAATGATGTGGCGAATTGTGTGGAGGCTAGAAGCAGGCCAATCTCAAGTCCAAATTTATAGAGTTCAATTTAACGCCCGGAGTCGTGTGTAACTTATGGAAACAGTTCCAGGATACCGGATCCATCGAGAGAAAGCCTGGGAAAGGTCGTCCAAGAGCCACGACGGCCAGAGAAGATCGTCATTTGTCGATTATAGCGAGGCGTAACTTGTGTGCTACAGCTTCTCAGCTCTCTCGTGACTTGTATGCAGCCACAGGAACCCGTGTGTCAAGGGTGACTGTTTCCAAAACACTTTATGAGAGAGGGTTGTTTGCAAGAAGACCTGCTGTTTGCGTCCCGTTCACTTCTACGAACAGGAGAATCCGCTTATCGTGGTGCGTGATTGGAGTATGGATCAATGGGCGACCGTTCTCTTCACTGATGAGTCCCGGTTCAGCCTAAACACCGATTCTCACCGTACGTTCATATGGAGAGAACCAGGGACCCGCTACCTACCCTCCAATGTCCGCGAAATCGACCATTATGGCGGAGGAGGTTTAATGGTCTCGGCAGGCATCATGTTGGATGGCCGCACACTACTCCATGTCTTTGAAAGAGGCACTGAGACTGGTATGAAGTATAGGGATGAGGTCTTGGAGCCCAATGTTCGCCTATTCAGGGGTGCAGTTGGCCCTGAGTTCATTTTAATGGACGATAACGCGAGGCCACATAGAGCTCTTCTGGTCGACGAATTTCTAGAGAGTGAGGATATTCGCCGGATGAATTGGCCAGCCAGATCTACAGACCTTAACCCTATAGAGCATGTCTGGGACGCTCTGGGAGGGCAATTTCAACTCGCAACCCCCCTCCGAGAACCATCCAGGGAATGTAAACATCGTTGCTGAACGAGTGGGAACAATTGCCACAGGAAATGATAAACTGCCTTATTTCAAGTATGAAATCACGCTGCGAGACCTGTATATCTGTAAGAGGGGACCATACCCCCTATTAACCCATCTATTAACCCATTTTTAGTTTATTGTGCAACCGGTGTTTCATACCTTCCGACTCCAACGAGTGTTACGCACGATCATGCGTGTGTATTACAATTATTGAATGGTTATTTGTTTTGTATTGTATCAATGTATGTACATACCAAATTTCATTAAAATCGGTACAGTAGTTCTAGAGATAATTAACCAAGTCTGCAAATTCTCTTAACTTCTTACACCAGTGTAGTTGACACATAATCCTTTTATTTCTTAGAATTTCTTTATTACTGGACATCATTTAGTGTCCAAACAGTTGGACGGCACATAATTCTTGCAAGATACAGTTTCACAAATTAATTACTTATTCCGGAGTTTGCCTGAACACATATATAAGACAAGGGACGTAGCGCGCTAGAACACAACTTGACAGGACAGAACAAAGAAGACCCGCGAAACTGTAGGTTCTCGCCCTGAGTACAGGCGCGCTGAACTTTTAATTGGTTAAAAATTGACACCTGACTTTAACGCGTCATATGGTGTGATCATTTCGAATGTTCCACGAGATTCGATCTTATATAAGTGTTGTCCGCACGTGGCTTTTAGGGGGAAAACTAATAGCTTAATTTGGTATATCTAGATCAAAATCAAATTAAGGGATAATGTTCTGTTGCTGTAAGACAAAGTTAATGACTGGAAAGGTTTATCGTTTCATATATATGTTATTTTATCATGGAATTACAAAGGAATTCTTATCTTTCAGACGATAAGAAGATTTTTTTAAAGAATAATACTTATTTTGCAGGTAAAAAATCATCATATAATCGGATACAATATTTCTAAGCTTTGTGATATTATATTAGATAAAATATCAGCAAAATTCATTATAATTTGTATTTCCTGAATTTTGGCAGTGTTTAAAAATTTCGGACTTAAGTGTATTTCTTCGATCGCACCGATAAAATGACCACTCATGGCTATCTTATTTAGGCAAGTAAATCAATCATGATTAGCCTCAGCACAGTGAAAAATGGAGAACGATTTCTCCGAAATAACATTTTCGACACTTCACAGATATTTATCGTATTGCTGAAAATAAAGCATTAAGAGAGATAAGGCTATTATGTTTCTACTGGTCTTAATAAAATTATTAAAATAATTTTAGTTGATAGAAGCCTTAAAGTTAACCTCATTCCAGTTCCATTTTGTTCAGTAAAAACGGAATGTACTGTTAATTTATTTAAAATAAAACAGTGAAACAGATGTTTATTGCATATTAAAAGTTAAAAATATTTAGTCTTTATATTAAAAATGGGTTTGAAAGACGTGCAAAATCAGTAAGTCTATTTTATTATTTATTCATAAAGCTTTATGCGCTGACATATTCGTCTCTTGCATAATATACAATTGAAATTTTAGTAGCAGAATTATCTACATAAATCTATGATGACACTGAAATTTGAAAAGAAAATTCTGCTTTTGCAAAATAAAACTTGCCGTTGCTTCCCCTTGCATGATACGTCGTTGCAATGGGACTAAGATGCTACATGAAGACCACAGTTAATTTTACAGAGCATATAAAGTTGTATCAAAATCTAAATAAAGTCCATAGTCCCATTCATCTTGTTATGAACATACCTTTGCCGTCCTATAAAAGAAAATGAGTCTAGCTTGTATTTTATATAAAAAATTATCGAATTATGGACTTCATAAATACATGCAGTTGCCCTTTAAGGCATTCGGAATACGTTTAATGCAAGTGGATCAGTGAATTGGACACTGAACTGATAGCTATTCTATACGAATTCAGATAAAGGTCAGTTTTCTAGATTCCTAGGGTGAACATGTTTTGTTATTTTGCTAGCTTTGATGACAAGTTAAATATTATCGTGAATTTTACGACCTATATTTCAAGATTATTAAATTGTAACAAAGCTAAGACTATAATTTTATTTCAAGTCTAGGATGCGGAATCAGAGTCTTACAAGTAGTATTATAAGGGTGACCCAAATAAAAGGGAGACCTCTGTTTTATTTCTATAAAGGTTTATTGGTTGGAATATGGGACATACAGGAAGTAATAGGGATACACAAGCTACAAATTCGCTAAAAATAGTCGCCTTGTCAGTTTAAGGGGGCAAGGGACCTACCAACTCGAATTTTTTAATTTTCAATTTTTCAACTCTATATACAAAATGAGACTAATTCATGTTTTTTACTACATTGAAAACCCTTAGAATTCAAAATAAGGAATTTTTTGCAGAATAATGACTGTCTTTCAAATTTTTTTTCCAAAAATGCTAACGTTTTTCAAAATGTTCTATGCTCATTCTATATTAATTAAAGTCTTTAAATTCTTTATTATAAGTTTATCATATGTATATAAATATAAATGTGCATTTAATATTTTTATAGGAATCTAAAGTCTTAAATAATTTTTTTTCTATTCTGCCTGTTATTTTTTTTATATTTTTACTTTATTTTATGGTCTATAAATTTGAAAAATATGTGATTTCAAAGAACGATGCACAGTTTTGTGACAAACACTTCAATTAACAATTCTGAGAAATTTGGAAGATATCAGAAGAAAATGAATATGCATGGAGCCTTTTGAAAAATTCTAGCATTTTTGAAGAATTTTTTGATAAACAGGTCAAATTCCGCCACAAAATACTTATTTGTGAATTCTAAGTATCTTCAATGTAGTAGAAAATAATATTAATTTTACTCATGGAGTATATAGTGTAAAATATTGAAAATTAAGGAAGAACGGCATTGAAGGTCCCTTTTCCCCTTAAGCAAGTGTCCCAGCGCTTACTAGATTTTGGATACTCTGAGCGAAGAATGTCCGTGGTAGTCTGCGGAGCCAGTCTGGAACGGCATCCCAGAACTCTGCATCGTTAGTAAACAGGTGGCCTTTGAAAGCCTGTTTCAGAGGGCCGAAGATGTGGTAGTCACAGGGTTAGAGGTTGAGGCTAGAGGGGGGGATGATCGAGGATCTCTCAGCAGAAGCACCGCAGCAAATATTGTCCACGACATCCATTGCTTCTATGGTAATGGCCAAGTGTGCTTAAGCAAATCTCGGCAAATTTCATGCTCACAAGTTCTTTACGAAATTACCTGGACCATTTTAACACTGTACATTGCAACAGACACTCATTCCTATACACATATACTCGTACGTGGATAAATTTTGGCTTCTTTAACACCCCTTGCCGTCAAAAATTGAATAACCACTCGTTGGGCATGTTTGCACGGATCCATGTCACAACTATATGTAGTCACCTTGCTCAAACAGGTTCAAACAGAAAACTGACACTTTCCGACTTCTGGCACAAACTCAGATCCCTCGGTATTTTACCGCTGCCTAATAAAAAAAGTATCACTTTCATTTGGGCCAACCTTGTAGTTCCTCTCTGAGGTCGGCCGAGTAGAAAAGGTGTCAAGGGAAGCAAAGTCTAACCTTTAATTTTCAGTCATAACTTTTTTTTAAATATCGATATTCCAACATTAAAAAATAATTTGCTGAAGAACCTTTGTGTAGGTTTAAAACCTATGTCTGTAGTGCCGCCATCCAACAAGAAAGTATTAAGTCGCGTTTTGCCGCAAGGTATCTTGTACAGCATTTAAAGTGACAAATACTGACAATTATGCCATTATGGTAAACTTTCATGGATATTCTTTTTCTTCCTTAGTATATATGTACTTATTAAGGTCACTATTCAAATTTGCCTTTTAAGAAAATTAACAGACAGTTCTGCCTCACGTAACTCTAAGATAATCTTACCATTGCACTCATTCAACATACACTGAGAATAAACATTATAGGAATGACAGTTCAGGATTTAAATGATATTCGTAATTGGCTTGAAATATTCCTAATGAAAATGTTTTGGAAGAAATTTGTAGTTGAAACATTCTCTAGACGTTTTCGTCTGATCTCAAAATCCAAAGCGTTGAACTAACAACAATAATTGTTAATTGTAAAGCGCAAGAACAGCAGTTAAGGACTCTTCCCCAGATCTTCATTTAAATCTCAATCACAACATGCATTGTATCACTACATCATTGATTTAAAAACTTCACAGCACGATGAATAATTTCTTCTGCAGAACCTTCGTTTCATTAGTCCACTTAATTACACATTATCGCATTTGTCGCTTTTTTAATTACTTAATGAGTTAAACATCTTTTGGTTTTATGAGCTAACGGCTCGGGAGTCAAATAAATGAAGCATAACTCTCCAGTCTATTCTTTCGTGGGTTGGAATGGAACGATCTTTCTTTCACAGAAAAATCGACAAGACTATTTGGAACAATTTTCTTTTTGAAAATGAAGCAGCCGTTTAATTAAAGGAAAACATTTGATGCCTTAATACGGGAAGAATCTTTTTTCGTAACCCAGAGGAAGAAGCAAAAACTCATGGCAAAGCTTTAATCAATATCTTTCAAGATCGTGGTCGTTGAAAATAAATGCTAGATTCAAAAGAAAATGGGCTTGATAAATGGATAAAATCGTTTGATAGGAAACAACATTCTCTGAATTAACATCCAGTGAATATTTCGCTATTTGAGACGTACAAAATGTATTAACATCTTGTTTAGTTGGTGTTTATCAATTATCACACATTTGACTTATTGGTTTGTTCTTATAAAAAGTGTTTAAGGGATTAGTTTATTCCAAATGTGGTAGTGTAACGTACATTTCTGTTATTACACCATTTCATTGTCCATAAAACATGCAATAAATATACTAGTATATATACATATGTGTATATATATATATATATATATATATATATATATATATATATATATATACATATAAATATACAGTGATTTCCGCTTATAAGAATCACGTTTGTTATTACTGTTTTTGATTCTTATAAGCGGTTGATTCTTATAGCCGAAATTTAAGGTTTTGGACAAGAACACACACACCTATATATACATAATATTAGATAATTTACTATAAAATACTCTTTAATTTACGTTAATTATCTTTTATTAAAATAATACAACTTAATTTCTAGACCTATAAGTAGATACACATGATTATATTAAGAGAAGAAAAAAATCCAATATTTATTACAACAAACCTGCTTAACAGTTTAACATTTCAACTACAGGAAGGGTGCAAGAAAAAGTTTTCTATGGTAGTTTGACATAATGAAGTTTTCAGGAGGCTGTTTATACCTCTTTCAATACCAATAGTCTCAGACCAAGATTCACCTTCTAGCTTACGTTTCAAGGGTTGATAACATGCTGAATCAAATAATGTCACGTTTTTCTAAGTGATAGTGGACACTTCCCCGAAGATTTATGTGTTTCAGGGTTCAGGAGGCCGCAACCAGGATGTGGGAGTTGGGAAAACAGAGTCCCTGTCTTTGTTTGTCAGTGGAGAAAAGTGAAATCGGATCCGCACGGTTAGGATGCCCCTGGATCAAGCTAATAGGACAGTGTTTAGCTAAAGCGTTTAAAGGGAAACTATTATGTTATGTCTAACAAAGAAAGGGATGCATTTTACGACTGTATTCCATCCCATCTTATCACTCTTTCTTTTAAAAATAATAAAGAAAGAACTTCGTACCTTTTGAGGGTTTAAGTGGCTTTTTCGAAAAAATGAAAGGAAAGCGAAGACTTTAAACTGATTCTTAAAACCGGTGGATTGATTCTTTACAGCGAAAATTTTAACATGGAAATAATACATTTGTTTTTGTTTTTGCGTTATTGTGGCCGTTCCGTTCAACCTATCAAGAAGAGATTTCAGATATAGTTATTCAGGGGTATAAGCTCGGAATTCTGAGAACGGCAACACAGTGACGCTCACGGTTACAGTTATAAGTATAGAAACTCGAAATTTTCAAATGACAACACCCACTTTTACCCGTCGCAAAATGCTCAGCGCATCCGGAAACCCTACAAAGCGTTGGAACGGTACGTATATCACAAAAAACGGACGCGTTATGCACGCACAAAGAACAGCTCTTCGAACGGCCAACAAAGACACGATCGGGAAGCACGGAGGAAATTTGCATATGACAGAGGCTAGAAACCAATCACAGAACGCCGTTCGCCTGATATTCAGCGTAGAAAACCGACAAAAAGCTCTCTGATCGTGTTTTTGCTAGCCATTCGCAGAGCTGTTTTTTTGTGCGTGCATAACGCGTCCGTTTCTTGTGATACACGTACCGTTCGTAAGCTTTTTACGGTTTTCGCATGCGTTGAGCATTTTACGATGGGAAAAAGTGGGTGTTGCCATTTGAAAATTTCGAGTTTCTATACTTATAACCGTAACCGTGAGCGTCACTGTGTTGTCGTTCTCAGAATACCGAGCTCATGCATCTGAATAACTATATCTGAAATTTCATCTCGATAGGTTGAACGGAACGGTCGCTAGAGGTCCATATATCGTTTTTGTAGGCCGTTCGCAGAGCTGTTTTTTTGTGCGTGCATAACGCGTCCGTTTTTTGTGATACACGCACCGTTCCAACCGCCTTAAGGGTTTTCGCATGCGCTGGGCATTTTTTGATGGGAAAAAATGGGTGTTGCTATTTGAAAATTTCGAGTTTATGTACCTATAACTGTAACCGTGAGCGCCACTTCGTTGCCGTTCACAGATTCCCGAGCTCATACCTCTAAATAACTATATCTGAAATCTCATCTCAATCGATTGAACGGAAGAGCCACTAGAGGTCCATACATCGGCAAAGTTTCTTTATGACCACCTGGTATATATATATATATATATATATATATATGCGCGCGCGTGTGTGTGTGTGTGTGTGTGTGTGTCTGTGAATTTTTTTTTTTTAATGGCATTCTTCATTTTGAAATATCTTCAATCAGATGATGAAAATCTACAATTTTTTATGTAATCACTGGGTTTTTTTTAACATGAAAATTCTGTTATTGTTATTATAATGTATTGCAAAATCTGCTAAACATTCTGTGTGTGTAAAAATATTTTTCGGGAGTAAAGAAGTAAAAGGGTCTATGATCTGAAAGTTTTAGAAACATACCTCTAGACCGAAGGTACCCACGTCCCCTTAACTCTTACCATTAAAGTGCAATTTAGACAGATCGAATTCAGTGCATATGTGTAAGATATTGAGGGTGTAATTTTCAATGCATTTCAAACACGATTCAAGAGTGATATCTCAGTCTCCGAAATCTTGCAAACTTCAAAACTATCTACAACCCAGTATTTAGCAATAATAACACAGTTACATCTGAACTGTAGCACACGTTTTGACACTAGAATTACTCATTTATTTAACAGTATTCCTTAAAAATATATTAGTCAATATACCTTTTTCTCATCATTCAATTAAAATATTTTTACTGCTAAAATATATTTTGACAATATAAATCATGTGGTCGGTTTTCATGTTTCACGATTTTCAAAGAGAACATCCTGTTGATCATACACGTACATTTGCCCTTTACATATAGTCACAATTTATGCCTCATAAATTGAAACAAATAAAATTGGAATTTTCTAAATATTTCCCACAAAATATTAAATTGCATAGTATAAACATTTCCTTACTCAATAATATTCCTAAAAATCAAATACATTTTTTTCAAAGAAAATAGAAATTTTATACTAACTATTACTCATGTGTGAAAGAATTTTTCTTCAAATCAACAATTTCAAAGCAAACCACGCGTTTGATAATACGATATTTTACGATATTCATAACTGAAATAATGCACATATCCATAAAACTTGGTTCAATATTCTAGTTAAAAAAAATAATCCAGTCACAAATCTCATAAATGTGCGAAACCAATTTATTGCATTTGCGCGTATTATAATTTAAAAAACTTTTTTGCATGAACATGATAAAACTCGCCTGTTTAAACATAATTATTTGAAAAGAATTTATTACCCCGAAGAAAGAATGAAAATAGTATGATGTTCAAGTGAATGTGTTATTCTTTTATACACAATGTGGGCGAATACAGGTGTTTCCACAAATTTCCTCAACAATTATTAGCTTTTTGCAGTTGATTTTTTTTTTTTGGAAGAGCAAAAGAGCTTTCTTTCTGGGTAAAAGATTTCAACTGCAGTTAATACTTTTTTTTAATGTAGCTGCGTATACCTCTGATTGTTTTTAACTGAAGATTTTAACTAAGATATTTGATTGTTTTTAACTGAAGATTTTAACTAAGATATTTTTAAAAACTGTATTTCCGTTTTGTACTGTATTTACATAATTTTTCAGTACTTGACCTAATTTAAACTTAATTTACACTGGAAATAATCTCACTTGTAGAGATTTAATTTTTACGCAGTTGTAATCCTAGGAAAGTCTTGGATCATATTCAGTTCTGAATATATTAGCTGGTGCATTATTTCACAGCTTAGTTCTGTGATTCCCTCACAATAAAAAGTAAGTTAGGGGTAACATAATATATTATTTTCTCAAGGGGTAATCTTCCGATAGCTTTTGCTCCTCATTTTTTGGGAGAGCAAAAGGGCTTTTGGTCGGGGCAAAATATTTCCTGTGATGTTACTGTTTTTTAAATGTAGCTGGGTACACCTGTAATTGTTTTTAACTGAAAATTTTAACTCAAGATATTTTCAAAAACTGTATTTCCATTATATTTAAATTATTTTTTAGTATATGAAGTAATTTAAACACAATTTGCACTGAAAATTATCTCACTTGTAGAAATATTATTTTTTTGCAGTCGTAATCCCAGAAAAATTATTGGACCATATTCAGTTCGGAATATGTTATCTGGTGTATTTATCCACAGCTGAGTTTAGAGCTCTCCTCACAATAAAATGTTAGTTAGGTGTTACGTAGTACATTATCTTTTCAATGGGTAATTTTTCTATTAATATTAGACTAACAATTTTAAGCTCTTTCTGAAACATCGTGTTATAGCTAGAGAATATAATTATTAAGCACTCTGACGACAAGCAGGAGGTCAGAGTTTACTTCCCGAGGAAGTCTGGTTGTATTGAGGTAGTTCATGAAAAAAGTAATTTAGTATTTGATAAGCTAGATTTGATACGGCAGATCCGCTGTCGTTATACACTATCTACCAATAAGTTTTTGGACACCTGTGATAGAAGAGAAAAACAAAATTTATTCATATTCAATAGTTGGTAGAGTCTCCACAATAGACAATTACAGCCTCAACCCTCTGGGGCATGCTTTCAACAAGCCCTTGTATGACGGCTAGTATTTTCTTCCACTCAGCTTGGAGATGATATGTAAGTTCTTTCAACGATTTTGGACGTTTGTTGCACCCCTTAATTCGGCGATCCAACTCGTTCCAGAGGTTCTAGGTAGGGTTCAGGTCTGGGCTCTGGGCAGGCCAGTCCATTCGGTTTAACCCTATTGTCACCATACCAGTCCATGGTGGACCTCGCAACATGACAGCTGGCGTTGTCGTCCTGCAAGTAACATGGGTCCAACCCGTAAAACTGCCCCATAGTAGGAAGCACACTGTCATCCAAAATAGTGCAGTAGGCTTCGGCGTTGAGCTTACCATGAATTGGGACCAAGGGACCCTAGACCATACCAGGAGAAACACCTCCAGACCATAATTCCCCCTAGGCTGAACTTTACTATGGGCACAATGCATACAGGCAGGAGACGTTCTCCAAGCAGACCCTAGACCCTGACCCTGCCATCCGAACGGTAGAGGGCGAACCTTGATTCGTCGCTCCAGAGTACCCGTATCCACTGATCTACCTGGTCTACGTTCCACTTTCGAAGTGCTTTGCACCACATTATCCGAGCAGCGCGGTTGGACTTTGTGATAAAAGGCTTATGGGTGGCAGCACGATCATGAAAACCAAGCAGATGTGTTTACTCACGGATACCTGTTTAAACATATCAAATATGTGGGCCATCGGTTGGGTGAAGTTCTTTCGAATTTCTCTGGACAGCACCCGTCGGTCTCTATCTCCCAGTTTCCGGGTCTGCCGACTCGGGGTACATTCCGGCAATCACTGCTCACCTTCCACTTCTGAATCACATAGACCACTGTCGATTTTGGGTAATTCAACTCGCTAGATATGTCCCTTAAGGATCGACCATTTCTGTGATACCCGACGATTACACCTTTCTCGAAATCAGATAACTCTGCACTTCGTGGCATCTTGCAATTGCGACTAATTCCAATGTTTTTCCTACACGATATTTAACGGCGGAAGGCATTGCGTATATCAGGACCGCAGATATCGTCATTTGCATGGCTGTCCTAATACTTATTGTTAGATAGTGCAGCATGAATATTCGAAGAATTTGGTTTTACTCGTACCATGGTCACTAGAAAAAAGAAATCGTTACGACAGAAAGATTTAGTTATGTAACAAACTTTCAATGAGTTTGCTCAGATCCTTTTGTAAATCATTATGTGATTTTTTACGTGTTTCCTATGAGAAGAAAGATGCATTTATCCCTTATAAATCCCCATATAAACGGTTTGGTTTAACGGCTACGTCTTTATTAGTTCCCCAAGTAGGTGGACCAATGTTATATATTTTTCACCCTAACCACATTGTATATTTTTCTTTGATTAATATTAGAAGCAATACCATTTTAAGAGTCGTTAGTACATACCGGGATATTCTGATACCAATATGTTACATTAATACACATATATTTCACGATCATATTTAATCTTTGCCATGTCTTTGAATCGTATAACAAATGTCCATTCGCATATTTTTGAACACCGTTGCAATATTTAATTTTACAGTGAAAGAAGATTAGAGTATAAATTAAATTTTTTAGTTAGATTTTATCCAATTATATGGAACGGAATTAAAAATATGATAGCTTTTCACACTCAGAAGATTGATTAAAAGGGAAAAAGAAGTTGGGAGGAACACTTTCCGTCTCTCGTATCTGTGGCTGCCGCCAAAAAGGTGCTTGGCAGGTCAAATACAGGGTGAAATTTTTTCACGAAAAAACATTCTGATAAAATCAAAATAAATAGGTGTATTTTGAACGGTGAACCATCTTGTTTCGTTAGCCGAGAGAGAAAGTGGAGAAAATGATAGCAATGGAATTAAAAATGAGAATTCCTCATACTGGAGCCTAGAGACGAGAGGAACTCTTCATATTTATGCTGGAAAGTCATAGTCTCGCGGTTAGATGATAAGGATTCGTCAGATTGTTGCAAACAGACTGTTGTTACACACTTTTATGAGAAATGAGGTTATGAAATCCTCTAACAGAAAGTCATGTCTCTGTCCAATACGAAACCTGATACCGACTTTAAAGGACCTTAGATAAACCGGATGCAACTTGAGAACAATTTCGGATAAAGTGATCGTATATAAGCGTGTTGTCCGCTTGAGAATATCGGAAAACCTGTAGCACTCACGGTCTCTGAATAAAGGATAAAGAGGTACAGCGTGACGTCATGATTTATACTCCCTCACTACCGCCACTCTCTCAATCTCATTTGGGGAGTGAGCTGGCGCTGTAGGTAATTCAATCGGAGACGTTTGTCTCTTTCCGTGTAATAACTTCCGCCACCAATTAAGCTCTTCGTGAAGTAACGAGGGATACGGGAAAAATCCCAGATTCATTCCTCGTAAAGCACTCCCAAAGTGGACCCTATCGGGAAAGGGCTGATTTGTGTAAAAATAAAGAAAAACTATCGAAGATATTTAAATTACATTTACATGTTTTTATCTTTATTTATTTTTCACCGTATAGAATGCGAAAGAAAACAAAAGAGTTAATTCTGAGGTAAGGAACTAAGTTCCAATGCAATACAACGTGTTTGTTTAGAATTAAAAAATAGTGGAAATGATTAATGCTAACTTTGTAGATAGCTTAAAGTCTGAAAGCAACAGACATTTAGATGAATTTTTCTAGCAAACAATATTACGACAAATTTAAATTACATTTACATGTTTTTATCTTTATTTATTTTTCACCGTATAGAATGCGAAAGAAAACAAAAGAATTAATTCTGAGGTAAGGAACTAAGTTGCAATGCAATACAACGTGTTTGTTTAGTATTAAAAATAGTGGAAATGATTAATGCTAACTTTGTAGATAGCTTAAAGTCTGAAAGCAACAGCCATTTAGATGAATTTTTCTAGCAAACAATATTACGACAAAATTTGAAAGGGAACTTTTACAAGAGCTAAAAGAGCGATTTTGGTCTCGCAAATAATTTTCCAAGGATAATACACCTATTCGATAATTATACTTATTATGAATAATTTAAAAGTTTTTTGAGTTTGCTCTTGGTAGAATTTTAGGTATGATTAGGGAAAAGAAATAACATTAAAATTTTACCGCAAAAACAGTAAAAAGGGGAACAATTCAAATATAATAAAATGGTTTAAAGGTGAGGAGCAGATCAAGAAAACGGCTACACTGTAAACCAGAGCAGACAAATGATTCCGAAGTAGTGTTGCCATTGAAAGCAGTTTTTACTTCGGAATTATTACTATTTTTCACCGTAATTATTACTATTTTTCACCGTATAAAATGCGAAAGAAAACAAAAGAGTTAATCCTGAGGTAAGGAACTAAGTTGCAATGCAATACAACGTGTTTGTTTAGTATTAAAAATAGTGGAAATGATTAATGCTAACTTTGTAGATAGCTTAAAGTCTGAAAGCAACAGCCATTTAGATGAATTTTTCTAGCAAAGAATATTACGACAAAATTTGAAAGGGAACTTTTGCAAGAGCTAAAAGAGTGATTTTGGTCTCGTAAATAATTTTCCAAGGATAATACACGTATTCGATAATTATACTTATTATGAATATTTTAAAAGTTTTTTGAGTTTGCTCATGGTAGAATTTTAGGTGTGATTAGGGAAAAGAAATAACATTAAAATTTTACCGCAAAAACAGTAAAAAGGGGAACAATTCAAATATAATAAAATGGTTTAAAGGTGAGGATCAAGAAAACGGCTACACTGTAAACCAGAGCAGGCAAATGATTCCGAAGTAGTGTTGCCATTGAAAGCAGTTTTTACTTCGGAATTATTACTATTTTTCACCGTAATTATTACTATTTTTCACCGTATAGAATGCGAAAGAAAACAAAAGAATTAATCCTGAGGAAAGGAACTAAGTTGCAATGCAATACAACGTGTTTGTTTAGTATTAAAAATAGTGGAAATGATTAATGCTAACTTTGTAGATAGCTTAAAGTCTGAAAGCAACAGCCATTTAGATGAATTTTTCTAGCAAAGAATATTACGACAAAATTTGAAAGGGAACTTTTACAAGAGCTAAAAGAGTGATTTTGGTCTCGTAAATAATTTTCCAAGGATAATACACCTATTCGATAATTATACTTATGAATATTTTAAAATTTTTTGAGTTTGCTCTTGGTAGAATTTTAGGTATGATTAGGGAAAAGAAATAACATTAAAATTTTACCGCAAAAACAGTAAAAAGGGGAACAATTCAAATATAATAAAATAGTTTAAAGGTGAAGAGCAGATCAAGAAAACGGCTACACTGTAAACCAGAGCAGGCAAATGATTCCGAAGTAGTGTTGCCATTGAACGCAGTTTTTACTTCGGAATTTCAAATTGGGCTCCCTTTTTACTCTCATTAATAATGAAACTTTAAGGATATTTCTTTTCCTGGTTTATTTTAGCTGGTATAGCTCATATTTTCTTTTAGCATGATTAGCGTTTTTAATTTGCAAATATTGGATTCGCTTTTTAAAATTTAAATCTATATTGATCATACTTATATATTTCATGCATTCATTCCAAAAGAAAATATTTTTCTTTAAAGTTTTTAATCACCTGACTCCAGCACTATTTATAATTCAACCACTTTTTTAATTCACACCGACTTTTACGGGTAAAATTATAGAATTTTATATTACAGTTATAATGCTTTAGGAGTAACTGTTATGAATAAAATATTTTGCCTTTGTTCTAACCATTGTTCCTCATTTTTAAAAGAAATTGCTAAATTATGTAAACCCGAACTGTGATTATTATGTTATTTTTCAATCTTTTCAGACCTGTATTTAATACCACTAGTAAAGATATTTTTGTAATACAGGATTTTGAAGATTTTAAGTTTAGATAAAATATTACGGATATTTTGAAAGAAGTTAATGTATCTTTAAAATCATGAAAATATAACAGTTTTTAAGCATTTCGTCATTAATAGAAATTGTGAGATGTCTTGTACGATTTTTTTCCTTCACAACTCTTAATCTGTATACATGGCTTTATTAGTGTAGAAAATTTAGTTCAATAAAATATTTGGTATATGCACAATATAAGAATCCATATACCTCAAGTAATGCAACGAAAAGAAATCAAAGCGCTTATGTTCAACGTTTTTCATATAAAAGTTTAACACATTCGGAAATCCGGGGATTTTGGTTTAGTAATCCAAAAGCAGCATGAATGCTTTTTTAATTTTGTCCTGAAAAATTAATTCAGCAGACTTATTAAAAAATACGATAAAATCATGCACTAAAAGTCAGAGTAGTATGTAAAAAATTCTTGGTCATAACAATCTAGACAAGTTATTATTTTTATGTACTCATTTATTAGATCTAGAAACGTTCTGTGACTTAAAAAGTAAGAAATCTGAAGGATGTAATCTCTCTACCATAAACTTTTAAAATTATTATATCCGACTCACTTTTCCAGAAAAAATGCTCTATAGTGTAAAAAGAATTGATTTTTTTAATAACTCAGCAAAAAATTAGAAAAATAAATTGTGAGAAAATATGAAAAAATATTTTTTCTTAAACCCACCCAATAAGATATAATACACATAGTACGTTCTTAAAAAGAACGTTCTTTCTCTATTTTGTAGCGTTTTTATTTGATGCTTATTATTATTTAGTTACGGGTAACCTTCACTACATAAAATAACTTATTTATAAAGTAGTCTAAAACTAAGATTAAATATATGCAGCAAAATGTGGTTTAAATATTGAAGACACTCTTGATGCAGTTTTATTCTTATTAGTAATTACATGAAGCAATTTCGTATTGTCTTACTTTTTGTGCTGCAAGCTATTGCATCGATCTTGTCCTCATCTACGCATAAACAAATTTGAAAGAAGATCAATATATTTAGCGTCAAGACAAGTTCTCACGGTATTTTATTTGGTCATATTACACATTTATATATGTATATATATTTATAATTTCCCTTTAAATCATTTACTAAACTGGAGTTAAGTCCTCAGTTGAATGAAATTAGTCAAAACAACATGATAAAACATTTTTTTGAGTTTTGATTGATTTTTAACATTAAGTACCATGTTGTCACAGTACTTCAACGAGTATTTCATTATTCTAGTTACTTTTCAATTCGTCAGTATTATGGTGAATCCTACTAACGTTATAAAGTCACATTGTAAGTTGTCAAGAAGATATGTTGAGTTTTCCTCGAAAATTAAATATTCCTTTTAAGCAGAAATATTTTAAAAGTGGGTTTTAGTGCAGAGCTGAAAATGCTAACTGAAATATTGCATCTTGCAGGACTCGCACTTTCATTTATATCAAAATATAAACAGTACCTATTATATCGCGTGTGTATGGTTTTTACAGCGCTTCATCGTTGGAAAGCTGCGCAATAGATTTTTACCTCCAACTGTATTTGACACATTTGTCTAAATGAATTCCACTTGTTAAAATCTGTGAATATGAGACAGGAGTTTTGCGTTACCTAATAAAATAAAACTGTTGCTATTTATTGAAACCTTATGTTTTCTTAGTAATATTATTTTGGGATTTACTTATTTATTACTTATGGTACCTCTCTTCAGTTACATACATGCTTAATTACTTCCAATAAATATATAAGCATAATAATTTTCAAGTATTTTAAAATCTTATATCTGTTATGCACAATGATAGATCATAAGTGAATATTTAAGGAAAATTCGACTGTAGGAAATTTATTTTTGCAATAGTGAGTATGCATTTTACTAATCATGAGTAATTTTGCAGAGTTCTAAAAAGTCTTAATGTATTCAGTCTATTAATTTTTTAATATCTCTCATCACCTATTTTTCTATTACAATACATATTAGTATATGGGAATTATATTTTTTTCAGGAAACGTATGAAAGAAATGATAACGAAACTAAACCTATACACTCCAAAAGAAATGGTCTCATCAGCTGAATTTATAATAAATGTAATAAAATACTAATTATATGATCTAAGATTTTGATATAAAGGTACTTTGATATAATATAAATAACTGATTAGAACAGTCTAATCAGTTATTTCTATTTATAACAAAAATGTATATATATACATAAATCTTCAATTTTCTGGATTGAATAAGTAAATTGAAATTTCATATTATTTCCATGTTAAAGATTTTCAGGATACACAAAATTTTTCCTTTTTGTTTTTTAAAATCTTACATGTTTTATAACACTGCTAAAGATATTGCTAAAAAATAAAGATATAAATAGATTACGGAACTTTATGAAATGATTACAAAAATATAACTTAGCGTTTTGTTATAGTAAATATCGATTGACTATACATTTTATTATGTATCATCAATGCACGCACCATATCATATACTACTATAATCAGAAAATATAAGTACAAGAAATTAAAAAAATATAATGAAATTTACTTTTGAATTGTTAGATATGTTTTATTGAAAATATTAATGTTATAATAAGAACGCTCATTTATTGTTTCTCAATATTCTTATAAAAAACTGATTCAATAAAAATCATTTATCTTACTTTTGGAAAGATTAATAGTGTTTATGAAAGTTTAAAAAATTGTAATTGATTCTAAATTCTGATTTGCTTGTTATATTTCAAGAAAACATTTTATCTATTATCTGTACTTCTGTTATAATATTTTTGTATTATTAATATAATCTCGTTATATAATCCTGTTTTAAAAGCAGAAATATGTAATGAGAGTAAAACCAATTCAAAGTTTAAATTTAAGATTCAAATTTACCATTCATTCGTACGGGAGCATAGAATTTCGCTTTGATTAAATTTCTAAAACGCATTTGGATAATAAATCATAGAAAATAATATTCAGAAAAATTTTGAAGTCTCAGTAATAGACTGCTGATCAAACTAACTTTTGCAACGTATTTGTTGGTTCAATAATCTTACAGATAGTTGAAAGTATTCAGGATGAGGAATGGTCATAGAGCGAGAGTCCTTTGCCTAGATATACAGAAATAATTCAAACCTACTTCATGTAACCTACGCTGTTATACAATATATTTAGCGGTCGTAGAAACTACTAAAATGGGAATCCTATAATTCTCTTAACACTTTATCCTATGAATGAGATATTTTAAATCGGTTCTGGATGCCATTCAACTGTTATTTTTTTAAGGGGGTCCGGGACACCTTTAAAATTTTTTTTTACTTATTCAGTTAAAATTTTGAATTTTTTTGTGATGGTCAACCATATAATTTGTAAACAAAATCACATCATAAAATTTCTCAATAAGTTTTTGAAATATTTTGAAATTTAAAATTTTTTAATAAAAGTGGGGTAATTTAAAATCTTTATAACTCGAAATATTATTTGTCGATTTTCAAAATTTTTTCTTTTAATTAAACAGAAATATATAAGTTTTCATTTTGATTCAGCATTTTTTAAATATAAATTTTTAAAGAAATTAAAAATATTTAGATTAAAAATTACAAAAAAAATTATGTAACTTATTTTTAAAAAATCATATTTTCAAAAGTAAACCTTGTTTTCAAATTTGCTGAATTAAAATTAAAGTAAAATAGTTGAAAAAGACATGTTCCAAGTTTCAACCATTTATCTTTAACGGTTCTTGACTTATAACAATTTAAAGACGAGAAATGGGGAAAAACCCATCATGCAGAAAAACGCACTTACAGGTTTAAACAAGGATTGGCTACTATTAGAATGTTGCAAAAAAAAATAATTTATCCTGTTATAATTAAGATAGAAACATGATTTAAACGTCATTTTAAGCGTAAAAGAACAAAAAAAAATTTAATGCAATAAATTTTTTTTTGAAAATTTGAACCAATTTTGTGTCCTGGACCCCCTTAAAATAGTATGTGAAAACCCTATTTCAACACAAAAGGATAAATAAATTACTTTTGTCCAAATAGAAGCATTCTGATGATAACAATTGAATAGAAGAAGTAAACAATGCACATTTATCTAGACATAGAATGCTTATGAAGTCATGTAAGAAATTCTGACGACGGAAATGATCATCGTTAAAGAGGAGTAATAAATGTTTGAATCAAAGTCTTTAATTAAATATTTTAGCATACTTAAAACCAGGGTAAATATATATATTTTTTAATTATCAAGTACATTTAAAGAAATAAATTCTCAAAATAAACCCCGAGTGGTAACTACTACAAGCGCTAGAATCTGTGGAAATTTTAACGAACAACTAGATCTGAAATAATTATCTTAAGAGTATTAACGTCAGTCTGGGTAGTTTTATAATTCAACTCATAATTTCTCAACAGACAAAGTGGAAATTAACTAGCCAAGTCCAAAACTGATAAAACAATTAACGTGTACAAGAAATAAAAAGGAATCTTTCCTTTAGTTATATTTCAAATTCAAGGTTCTGAAATGAGAAAGAGAGAAGCCTACGCCCGAGACATCAAAACCAACAAAACTTGCTACAACCTTTAAAAGTAATCAGACGCTAGCATGTATTTGCATAAATACTAAACAATTGTACACTGAGAGCGTATGCTGTCAATGTGATGGTAACTTTACGATTCTGACAATTTCTGCTCAGCTATTTTTAACTGTAATTCGGAATTGACAAGTGGATTTGTCCACGACTGGCTTCCTGGAAATTAGGTGGAATCGATCGACTGACCAACTCAGAGTAGTGATTTTAATCCAGAGGAACACGGGGAAGAAACTTGAGGAACGGATGCGAAATCTAACTCGCCTTCTTCGCTTTCATATCAGGTAGCTACTGCATTGGATGAATATAGAGAATCTCCAATCTAGATATATTGGATATTATTTCATAATATGTTTCTACACATTGCCACTGAAACTCATTCAAAAGGTGGATCGAGGAACTATTAATTCCTAAAAAGCCACTTTCCCAAAATTATCGCAGTGTTCAAATACTTTAGTCAGTATATATTATGTGCAAAGTTCTGAATAATATTAAAAGCATTCGAACACCGCAGTGTTTTCTGTGTTCAAATAAAACGGATTTTTAGAAATTAATAATCTCTTGGTACACCTTTGCGTTTGTGTTAGAAATAAAATCTTACAAAACGATAAACATGTGATCAAAACAGAGGATAAAAAAAAAACTCTCACCCCATGATAAAATAAGAGATTTCCACCATTCTTATTATTTTGTCATCTTATACCAATTCTTTTCTAAAAATATTTAAATAGAGATTATCAACGGTAGTTATGTAGTTATTTCGGGGATTTTAAAAAAGAAGAAAATGGTTATAGTTCTAGCTTTATTTACAGAACTTTGAACAATGAAAGGTAATTTGCGTTTATTTATAGAAAAACATGTAGACGATCAAAAGGTTTACTTTCGTGTGATACTGAGATACATAATTTAATGCACTTCGGTGTTTAAGACTATTTTCAGAAATTGATTTTTAGTTTTCGCATTAAAAAACTTTTTTTACTATTTAAGCTATATCAGAATAAATTACATTTGAATAAATTTATTGCGATCAATAAAAACTTACCTAACTAAATTTTAGAAAAAAAAAGTTACACTTTAAAATGATGAGTTAGGTTTTTCTTCATTTAAACTGTAAAAAAGGACAGGTAATTATGCTCACCTCTTAGGGACCTTAAGGAAGTTCAAATTATGTATCAGTCTGCATTGTTTCACATTAAATTTTTAAATTGCATTTTAAAAAAAACAAAAAACGTATACATTCTTTACACGTGCATAAAAAATAAAAACTGCGGCTTCGCAGTGACGAATTTTCATGCTAGTTCGGTGCAGCAATTTTTCTCCCGAGACACTCCGGCGTACCGCAAAAGCTTTAATCACCGCGTTTGACACTAATTGCCCCAAGAAAATCCAGTGTTCACACCGCACTTTTTACCACATAATCGCCAATCTCCCATAATTCAGCAACAGCAATTCCGAGAAGTATCCCGTAAGAGCCACTTTGCCTCGCTCTCATTCTTAAAGGCAGTATTCGATTTAAGTTCTCTCGAAACTTTCAGCAAAACGGGTAATCAAAGGGACATCAAAGCATTAGATCTTCTATTTGCAGGTCAGACAATGGACGAAATGTTTTTTTCGGAAAGAAGAAATTAATCTAGAAGCTTTTATATGGACGGATTATAAAAACTTGATATAACAAATTTATATCATGTGGATAGGCTCGCTTAATATTGTCATTAACTGTGTTTATTAATACCATATCAGTTTCCGATTTCAGAACTTCCCCATGATATGATATGATATGATATCATAATATATCATATCATATCATATCATATATATATATATATATATATATATATATATATATATATATATATATATATATATGTACACACAGAATGATAAAGTTAGACAACAAGTTAAAATAATGTTATATATATTAAATACATGTGAATGCATTCTGAATCTCTCATGTTCTATTGCATTGTTCTGACTTAATTGCAAATTTTAAACGCTTAAGTGAGTACAAATAACAAACTTCGTATTTTATAATGATTAAACAAAACATAAACGTTCTAATACATGGTTCATGAGGTAAATTTTTAAAAAAATCTGCAGAAACCAAAATCTATGTACAAACAGGAAAGTAAACAAGTGAATCATTTATATGAGCGTTTCTTAAACTGTCGGTCGCGACCCCACATGGGGTCGCAAAGTGAAATATCGGGGTCGCGACAATTTAACTCTGATACATAAATTTAATTATTGTCTCCCACCGCGAGTATCTAAGACTTATACTTATTTTATTTTAATTCTTCAAATATACTGAAAGCATGTTCCTCATATTTTATGTAAACCTCGATAAACATCTATGATTTAAAATATTAAAATAAAACCATTGCGGGATAAAAACTAATGATCAGTATTAATCTATAAATAACAATTTTATAATGAAATTGGGGAGCGGCATATATGTGCACGTGTCGTATAGTGTCAATGTGGGCCAGCAATAGCGAGTGAATAGTTTCTAGAAACATTTCTCGAAATCGCATGATTGCAACAATCTCAATCTTTCTTGGGTTCTTGGACTAGCGTTTATCCTTGACTGAATACTGGACGGAATCCTTGACTTGATTCTGAATCGGATCTAGAACTGAATTTCCAACAATATATGAAATAGTATTAAATGTTCCTCTGCCATCTAGCACCACATATTTATGCGAAACGACTTTTTCAGCTTTGCCGCTTATTAAATCCAAATATCGATCAACGCTGAAAAACATTGAACATGCTTTACGTCCAGCATTGTCAAATATTACGCCAAGGTTTAATTTGTTATGCAGCAAAAAAAACCCACATCCGTCTCATTAAAACGTGATTTTATTTCATTCATTTTTGGATACTTATAACATGTATCAAAACTACTATTTTTCATATGTATATTGGACTAGCATTGATCCTTGACTGAATTCTGGACTGAATCCTTGACTGAATTCTGAATCGGAGCTAGAACTGAATTTCCAACAATATATGAAATAATATTAAATGTTCCTCTGCCATCTAGCACCACATATTTATGCGAAACGACTTTTTCAGCTTTCCCGCTTATTAAATCCAAATATTGATCAACGCTGAAAACATAACATGCTTTACGTCCAGCATTGTCAAATATTACGCCAAGGTTTAATTTGTTATGCAGCAAAAAACAACCACATCAGTCTCATTAAAAGGTGATTTTATTTCATTAATTTTTGTATACTTATAACATGTATCAAAACTACTATTTTTCATATGTATATTGTTAACCAAAGAACTATATTATTTATGAGAAAATATTTATCTTTATATCCTTATTTCCTGGGGTCGCGAAAAAATCTCGATGATTAAAAGGGATCATCAATGAAAAAAATTTAAGAAGCGCTGATCGATATGGATTTTAATTCATGAAATCATTTCCTAAGTAAAAATAAGAAGGATGTTGCTTGAAAAATATTTATGCCGTTTTTGTACTCATTGGATAACTACAGTACGAATTTAACTTATTGAAAATAATATTAAATTCTTCTAATTCACTTCCAAGCCATATATCAATAACGTTTTTCCAGGAAAGTTTTAAAATTTGGCACTTTGTGATGGTCTCAGTATTAAAGAGGCTATCAAATAAGTATCTTCTATGACCCTAAAAGAAATACATCATTCTTAAGAAAGAACTTACAATACTTAAATAATCAATTTCATGACGTTCCATTTAGAGAAAAGATTTCTGAAGTGGCGTAAAAGTTTTGGGCATACATAGTTCAATACTTTAGACCACACCGCAAGTAGTTCGCGTTCTAGAAGAAACCAATTATAGTATTTGTAATTTAGAGTAGCCGAAAAAAAAAAGAAATTGGTTCCTCTTGTTGTTAACATCTCTAGGGAGGGTGAGTAGAACAGTGTTTTGGAATTTAGCCAAATTTCTTTAGACCACTTGCGCGAGATCGAAAGATTATTTTGCTTTTATGTGGAAACACATGAAGAAAGCATACGAAAGATACATTTTCTTCAAATGCAAAAAGGTGGTCCTAAACACACTGATTTTGAATCATTTAAAATAACACAAGTCGTCAAAAATATAAAGAAAATATTTTAAGATTTGTTATATCTTATAGTATCGTTAAGATGCAAATAAAGGGCGACATTCTATCACTGAAAACATTCTCAAGCTAAATTTTAGTTTAAAAGTTTCGGGTGACTTTAGGGTCAGACAAGTTATTATGTTAATAGTCCTCCTACCTTCGGGCTCAAAATTTCGAAAAATTTAGATTATAACTAAATCTAGAAATGCTTGGTGTAATAAAATTACCGTACACGCATCAGTAGGATTACTCAACAGTATTAGATTATGATCAAAATAATCGAAGGCATTTCTCAAATAGTGCACGCTGACGAATTGCCATTTATAGTATAAAACTATATTAAAGACAGTATACTAAAACCTTCGTGTCCTAAATTACAATATCAGGTAGAATTACTAACTTCTTTTTCAGACTTTAATTTAATTCTAAGAAAATTTAATTTGAAAGATTGAGGATAAAAAAAGTGAAGCTTTGATACCGATTATTTGATACTGATAAAATCATCCTCTGAAGCTAGAAGACTCTACTAAAAATCATATTTAGAGTCTGGGAGTGGAGATAGATCAGAGAATAGTATATGACATTCAGAAATAATGACAGTAATCTATTAAACATGGAGTTAATTATTCTCTTTGGAGTAGCTTGATTTCGTCATGATTCGCTCAGTTTAGCAACAAAACTAAATGAAAGTCTGGATTTTCTGATAATTCCGCGTTTCTACGCAACACCAGTAATGATTAACTGGCCAGTGATTTTTCCAGTCCGATAAAGTTCCTTTCGGTATAGCACGGTTTTGTCATCAGATATAGTGTGTTAAGAACAAATCTGACATGTTTAATAGCCTTCCTTAAAATTCGGATCTGAGTTTGCTTACATTTCTACGATACATAAATATTAAGACTTGGACCCCACCGTTATTTCTGTACATTACACTTTGTAAAATTGTTCTGAAAAAATTGGAATACAAAGTCCTCTCTAAAATATTTCTTTTGTCTTTTAGTTCTACACACTGACAAATGCTTCCCGAAAACGAACAAGGGGAGCGCAGGTTCAAATCATTCGGGAAAGCGATGACGTCAGCGATTCAATGATACGACATTACTGTTTTTTTTTTGGCACCCTAGTGGCAAAAAGTAGCGCTGGAGACGCGTTCAATTCATGCTAAAGTTTCCTTATTTACTCACAGAGGCATATGCCCAGAAGACCGAATATGATCCATTGGCGCAGATTCTGAATTAACCGTGAAATCAGTGACGTCAGACTATCCCGATCACCCACTTGTTCGCTACCGATCGGACAAACCCGGAGCGGTAGGGACGATAACCCATCTCCCTCCCGCGACGGCAGTCCCCGAGCCCAAAGAATACTCAAATATGCTAGATTTCCAACAACCGGGGGAGCACGGGGCAAAAAGATCCCCGCCACGTCCGCGAAATAGGCGATGTCGCCGTATGACGTCATAGCGCTCAAGACTTCCCGAAAGTCATTTCTAAAAACCTTTTTTTTTGACTTATACTCCTACGCACTGGCAAATGTGTCCCGAAAATGAACAAGGGGGCAGGTTCAAATCATTCGTGAAAGCAATGACGTCAGTGATTCAACGGTACGACATTACTGTATATTCGGTACCCTGGTGGCCAAATGTAATGCTTTAGAGCATTCAAATCATGCTAAAGGTTCTTACCCCTGAGACCTATGCTCTGAGCAAAGGGCCCTGAGACCTATGCTCAGAAGCCCAAAAATAAGCCGACGGCACAGTTTCCCAATTTACCGTGAAAGCAGTGACGTCAGACTATCGCGATTACCGATTTGTTCGCTACAGATCGGAAGAATTCGTAGCGGTAGGGACGATAACACATCCCTCTTTTTACATTGTCTTTACGAAACCTTCCATGGTATAGATTCAAAAAAAGGACATTCTTTCGTCATATATTTATATTCTAATCAAAAGCTCGAGGCTGGTATTTTATTGATTCAACTACCCCAAGGATTTCCCTTACAATTTCCATCAATGTATACAAGCCCAAAGAAAAGTGTTTATGTGGACAGTTTTGAACAAATGAAGCTTTGAAAAGCCTTCAAACTAAAACAAAATATTCTATGCTAAGAATCCTAAAGAAACTGCACTAAATCCTAAATTAATAAATAAACTAATAATGTTAGTAAATTTACCGAATTTCTTATTTCAGATACACGTACAGGAAAAAAAATAGAGTTTGATCATGATTTAAAAAAATTTAAGAATTAAAAAGCGATTTAAACCAAAAATTAGAGAACAACAGTAAACATTACATTTCCAAATAGATTATGTAATATTTGTTTCTTTTATGTGTTTTTTTATTTCAATGTGCAATCCGTTTTCTTGCTGAAACTCATCTAAAATAGCATAGTGTTGAATAAACTAACTCAATTAATGAACATGCAATAGGTAAACATCTGAAAATGAAAGAATTTAAAAAGAAAAAAAAATTTTAATGTTTTTCTTTCCAGAAAAATAGTGCCAGTAAAATGCAATCAAACTGAGATGCCCTCGCATCACTTCAGCTGATAGAGCACGCACCTCAAAGTAAGACAACCGATCAGTGATTTCTTAGGGTAATACTCGGCTGTAGGAAAAAATTTAATAAGATGCTCGGAAAACACATACAAAAATTCATCGGGAAAAAAATAGCGCCTTAAATAAAGAAATATATATTTTTGAGGCTTTTATATATTTATATATATATATATATATATATATATATATATATATATATATATATATATATATATATATATGACACGGAACTTAATTCTACCCTTTACCGCCATTATGGCATCTTCTCCCCGTAATTTACATCTTCTTAATCTATTTCTGAAAAATTATTAAAGTTATGGCAGTCAATGATTTAAAGACCCGTGGCAAAGAACTACAAATTAATCCACTTAACGAGTTTATTACCAAATATTAATCTACCCGATTCAATCTGTTAATTTAAATTCCAAGAAATAATCTCGATCCTCATGATGCGTGACCGAACTGATTGAAAAACTCCCGCTCTCTGACTAATTCTAAGTTTCATTTCCGCGTCTACTGTTAAGGCACATGCGCAGAGCCCCATCTGAAAAATTCTAGAAACTTGTTTTCGCGCCAAATCCTGTATATTATCTAAAAATAGATTCTCTCCACGGAACTGCATTCCACCGCGAATATATATATATATATATATATATATATATATGTATGTATGTATATGTATATATATATATATATATATGTATGTATATGTATATATATATATATATATATATATATATATATATATTTATATATGTATATATATATATATATATATATATATATATATATATATATATATATATATATATATATATATATATATATATATATATATATATATATGTCAGAACTTAACTAGGAAAAGAATGATTAATTTAAATTTAAAGGGGGCTTGGGAATTAAATCATATTTGTGGCGTAATTCGCCTCTAATTTTTCATATTTCAAGACGCACGAATTGGGAAAGGGAAATTCCCCTTTTCATTATATAATCTTGGCGCGTCTGTGGTTTAAGCGTTCGACGATAAAGTATTATATAATTCTCCTTGGAGAGATGTCTAGATTGGACTCTGCGCATGTGCAGAGAGAGTTGGCGCGGAATTGGCCGTGAGATTTGTCAGAGCGTGGGATAAAAATCAATGCCGTCGGACATATATTCGCCGTGTCTCTAAAAAGGAGTTGGAGCTTTGGTTCGCATGAAAAGAAATAAAAGGGAATAACTCGAACTGATGCATGTTCAATTGTTTACTGGATTAGTTTTTACTACGCCATCGGACCACCACAGACTGCAACGTCATTTAATATAGCGGGTGTAGTCTTACGCTCGACATATATATATACATATATATATTAATTTTTGACGTGAAAAAAATGTTAGGAAAAAGTTTAAGCAAGAACTTCAACTCTAATAAAAAACTGCTCACCCCAAAGTGTGTGTCAGGCATTTGAGAGTCTTCCTTAGAAAAGGAAGCGAAACTGCAAATAAGCGAATAAGCAAAAACGAAGTGTCGAGATATTTATAGGGGGTTATGCGGAGGTGAGGGGAGGGAATCTATAACGAGTATACATCAAGTCCCGCATATTTCCCTACTTTTACTCTAGATTTTCTTTTGAGGCTTGATAAATGATATACTTGAAACTCTACAGTCATAAGATATGTTTAAAGCTTTGTTTCATTTATTATAAAGGTCGGGCCAGAGATAACCTAATGATAGCGTGTTGGCTTTCGGTACTGAGGATGCTCTAATCGAATGCTGACAAGCGCCATTAAATAACTTAGTATCTGGGCCGGATATGCGTACGTTAAATCCTTAAACTGGAGAGTCTTCCTTTGAGGTCAGTGGGAGGGGAGCTTACGACCCCCCTAGATGTCCCTCCTGGGTGTGCTCAGTAAAAATTGAGGTGGCACTTGGGTAAGTTACCATTAGCACCAGTACGTGATGGTTGAACTCTAAACACTGAGGACCTGGACCTGGTTGGACCTGGTCTGAAACACATTCTGGCCAGGGGGCTAAAGCAACAACAATATTATGAAGGTCCCTTAAAGCAACTATATTTCGCGTTATAAAATGGGGTAATTATGCTGTGTTTGCGATGAGCCAGTCGCATATTTGCTCGAGTTGCCATAGACCATGTTCATATATTGAAATAGCCCCTCTGGGGGGGAATTAAAAAGCTAAAAATTGAAGACTACCATCACCGTGATAGCTTGGATGAATTTAAAAAATACCCACTTGGAGGTGAAGACACCACGGCACAAGACGAAGCGCTTGCACTCTGTCGTTACCAAAAAAAAATTCAGCGACTTGCAATAATATATTGTTTCAATAATCTATTGCTAGCCACATTACTGATAGAACACATGGACTAAATGTTTCTAAAAGAGAGAATAAAAATACATTTATGGATGGACAACGTAGTTATGTTAAAGATATGATACATAAATTACATTACATAAGATTACACCACATCTTAATACGCGATTTCACTGTATCCTCTAAAACGTTAAAAGTAAGAGTGATGAAAATCGGGCTAGACAACGCATTAACAATATCCAGTGAAATACACATTTTGGTCAAAATAGTTCGATAAAAGTTCGCTCCATTTCAGTGGGAAAAGATGTGCTCCAATGTCTCCTCCTCCAACAGACAAACAAGAGATTTGTCTGATTCCGCGAGATGAAAGGCGGTATAGACAGGCTTTGGTAACTATAAGGCCGTTTCTAACTCAAGCTGCAAAGGTATACGATACATAAAGTACGCCCCCAAGGGAAATTTCTACAGCATAAATACGTTGGACTAGAATGAAAGTTTGAATTTTGCATTCTGAATTATTTCCTCGAATGGAATATTTAGAAACAAATGAAAGCTATTAAAATAACACATCATTATTTGTCTTGATCTTGCTTCTGTGAAAATGATAAACTCGAGAAGTCGCATCAACTTGGGGAGTGACCTTGTTAACCTTTTCCTTACGGTGTGGGATAGCATGTATCCCAAGAATGTATATACATATATACATGTCTATATATATATATATATATATATATATATATATATATATATATATATATATATATATATATATATATATATATATATATATATAACCCCCTTAAGGGCCGTTCTTACAAGAGGGGGTATGAAATTTCCTGTTCTGAAGAGGGAATCGGAAAAATGAGTCCCGTAAGCTAAAGGTTAACAACACTAGTTATGATTTTAACTGTATTCCTAATTTTCAGTAACATAAATCCCCAGAAACCAACAAAACATTTTCTCTGAAATTTATAAAAGTTTTAAAATTATCACAAACTCTATTATGAAATTTAATGAAAAGGCATGTGACAAGAAACTGCGCCCATTTTCTATAGTGGAGACACTAAGTCGTTGCTGAAGAATTTTGAGTCTTGAAATATCGTCAACAGAAGTCCAGTACCGAAGAATAAATCATAAGTAAAATTTTATGTAATCCCTCTTTTCGATAGTACTTGTTCGCTTTAAACAGGTTGTTCAGGTTTAGTATGGAAAGTATAAAACAAGAAAAGATTTCTTAGTACAGTGGTTCAGTTTCTATGAAGTCAGAAATTTTAACTACATTCTTACCACATAACAGTACGGTCTACTCAGTGAAGGGAAACCAAACTTTTAACGACAAACGTTTACTGAAAGTCTACAAACTTTTATTGGTTGTCATAATAAAACGGGTAGAACCGCATTTGAAATCCATAGTTACTTTACATAATATAAAAAAGCATATTTCTCATACAATATTTTACATTCAGTTTTTTGTAACCTAAACTTTTATATTTCCATCATATTACCATAGAAATCCATCTATATATACTCCTTTCAACATTAGGAAAAAATCTATGGTAACAGGAAAATTTAAATTGGTTTGAAAAATACGTTTATTTTTTAAGATAAATGTATATATATATATATACATGTAAAATTTACCTTAAAATTTTACCCTCATGAAAGATACATAATATAATTTAATTAATATATATATATATATATTACATTATATTACGTATCTTTCATGAGGTTTTTTAGGTAAAATTTTAAATTCGAAAATGCATTTGTAATACAAAGTGATATGGTTCATTATTTTACAATCACTAACTCAATTTCTAAAAACAATAAGTTCATACACTTTCATATTTATTTTTAATGACTGGGGATTTACTTATTTTGAACCTTACCTAAGGTGATCGTATACTTAAAACGAAATGAAAGGCTGTTCATTTTTCATCAAGTTAGCCAAACTTCTTAAGTGTTACACTGCCTGTTGCTCTGCGTGAGCGGGCAGCAAGCTCACATGTAACTTGATTCATTTGTCTTTTAGGTTTTATTCTTGGCTGAGTTTTATGGAAGGATTGTCAGCAGCCAGGTTGCATCTACCTTAAAAGTCACAACTTTCAGAAACAAGCCCTCGTTTAGAGAAAATTTCGGCACCGTTGACAAAGAGATGTTATCTGTAAGAAGTCACAGTATATATATATATGTGTGTGTGTGTGTGTGTGTGTGTGATAATATTACTAACAACCTATAATCGCCCATTTTGAACTTTATCTCTGTCTGGTAACCCCTTTTTCTACACTTTGGAGAAACACCTTGCCTTTCCACATACTAACTTCCTCCGCCAATTCTGGAAACCTTTCTGAGCTAATTGTATTTTAGCGCTTCTACGAGGAGACGCTGGACTGACTCGAAACGAATAAGATGTGTTGCTTTACTCGATAATAAATTCGTTTGTTCCTGAAGCTGACTTTATTATTTTCCGGCCACGATGTAAGCTCCTATTTCATGAGATGTCTATTCGCCAAATTTCAGAGAGTCGACAGGATCTAGACTTTTAAAAATGCGACTGCAAATGGAACAAATTAAAAAGTCTTTGTTCTACACGAGTTTCGCTTTGGATTCCCGCCATTTTTCTACAGGACTTTTGCTTTAGATTTCCGCATGCGTTCCTGAATTCACCAGCTTGAAATGACCAAAGCAAAAGCGTTCCTCATCTAACACCATGAAAGTGCTACAGAAATTACAACTGCGACGAAGCAAGTGAAGATGCCATTGTTCAAGAATTCCAGTTTCGTTTCTCGCCTGAACTCACCATTTTTCGTCTCGGAATGCGCCATCTTGAAAGAAGAAAATTAGAGTCCAGATATACCCGCATTCAACTTCAAACATCCAAGAAATGCTTCAAGTTTTTATATGTGTGCCTTCAGCGTCAACAAATTTATATTCAAGATAATTAAATTTATTCCTTGTGTGTACGCTGAACGCTGCACAGTGGAATTGTGGGAGCTCCAATAAGCTATTTTTCAAGATCACCAACAATCTTTAAATAGTTCTTATTTAGTGTTGTATTTTATGATACAAAAGTTGGTGTTGTAAGCAGGCCAGTTATTATATTATTTTTGTAATTTTCTAGTATTGTAAAAGTTAAAGCAAAATGAAAACTGCCAAAATAAATGTCGAACATGATGATAATTACGAATTATTTCAGGAGAAAATTAAAAAACGGATAAAAAAGTAAAATTTAAGTAGTGAAATTACGATATAAGTCACCAATATGTAAATCATTCAGCTATCCTTAATCTTTCTATTTAAGCATTCATGTCCTATCGCCATCCTAGTTAATTTTGAAGAAACCCCGTGAGTGTAAGTGAAACTCACATATTTATTTTTTACTTTTGAAGCTTACTACATTTTATATGAAAAATACTATGTACTAGATAAATATTATTGATTTTTATACTGGGGTTTCCACTCACTCTCCTCCCTGTTTCTTCGCACTTTTCAAATGGTCCCTTTGAACAGTTGCTTTTCCCTCTCACGTTTGAGAAACTTGCCTGCCCCTTTTCATTTTCTGCAGTTTGCTCAACTTGAGTTTCAGGTTGGAAGCACCTTTCCTTTGGTAAACGCTCACGAGGATGTACTCACAACAGGTCACATACCTCAAATTTATGTTTGTAATGATTTTTTTATTCTTCACAATAACTGAATGTTAGTGTCAATTGTTGGAATTTGTATTTTTGTTCGAATTTTTGCATCATCAGGTACCAGACATTTGGTATTGATGTTGAAAGTTAATTTTGACAGCATTTAGTAAATTTATTCTACTAATTGCTGAAAGAACTTTTAATATTTTTATGAGCAAGAGAAAGAATTGAAATTGAAAACCAATGATAAAAATAAAATATAGAAAGTGTTTTGTGTAAAGAAAGAAAAAATCAATAACTAATGTGAAACGGACCATAATCAACAAAGAACTTTATTTTTCTAAAAAGTGACTACACCACAGGAGATATCCAAAACGACTAAACCATACTACGATTAAAGACTGTGAATAAAAATAATAACTTTTGTGTTTATATAACTATGTGAACAGTACCCGCCCAGGACTCTGAAAACTTTCAGACTGTGATACATGTTAGGAACTGAGACCTGCACAATATTTTTACTTGTATCTGTATTTGGAACGTCTTTACATCTGTTGTTATTAGTGCTTTCATTTAAGTGTACCATTCCATTTTATTTTTCTCCAGCTATTTGTTTATTAAGATTATGCCATATTACTATGTTTTTCAATTGTATATTTTAACATAAGAATTTGTGATTTTCGAGCCAGCTTCAACCTAATATTCTAACAACTAATTTTCATGTTCTCCCTATCTGGAGTGTCTGGGAGTCGACGGCCGCGGCTCCAATCCATTTTATATGGGGGGTGGATATTTTGTGATAATATTACTAACAACCTATATTCGATCATTCAGAACTTTATCTCTGTTCTAGTAACCCCCTTTTCTACTATTTGGCGTAACACCTCACCTTTCCACACACAAACTTCCTCCGCCAATTCTGGCAACCTCTCTGAGCTAATTGTATTTTGGCGCTTCTACGAGGAGACGCTGGACTGACTCGAAGCGAATAAGATGTGTTGCTTTACTCGTTAATAAATTCGTTTGTTCCTGAAGCTGAATTTATTATTTTCCGGCCACGATGTAAGCTCTATTTCATGAGATGTCCATTCGTGACATTTCATATATATATATATATATATATATATATATATATATATATATATATATATATATATATATATATATACTAGAAGGTAACCCGTCATTTTGACGTCATAATACTAATAATGACGTCATAATGGAAAAGTATATAAAAGTTAAAAATATCTCGAATTATCTAACAATATTGCATTTTATCCACACCTTGTAAAAGCAAACCCTTTCATTATTTTTTATTTATTTATTTAGTTTTTCATGCGATTGGATTAGTAGACTGCCATCCAACCCGTCATTTTGACGTCATAATACTAATAATGACGTCATAATGGAAAAAGTATATAAAAGTTAAAAAATATCCCGAATTATCTAACAATATTGCATTTAATCCACACCTTGTAAAAGCAAACCCTTTCATTATTTTTTTTATTTTATTTAGTTTTTCATGCGATTGGAGTAGTAGACTGCCATCCAGTTTTTCACAGCTCACTACGCGATATGAATACTTGAGCTACTTGATTCATTCACATTCAAGTTTGTTTACTATCAGAATTCATCGCAAAAGTAAACACATCTTTAAAAACTGTTAAATATACAGCTAAAAACATCCAATTTTTTTAGTTCTGAATGTTTTATAGAAAAATAAGCTGAACAAACGTAATTTGATGGAGAAGATATTAGTTTTTAGGTAAGAAAAATTCTGATCCACATCTGAAATTGAAATTAAGCCTAACGGCCGTTTGTTTACTGGGGGCTTCAATTGAAAGATGAGTACAGCCCGAAAGTGTTATACACAGACAACAGCGATTATATATATACTAGAAGTCAACCCGTCATTTTGACGTCATAATACTAATAATGACGTCATAATAGAAAAAGTATATGAAAGTTAAAAAATATCCCTAATTATCTAACAATATTGCATTTAATCCACACCTTGTAACAGCAAACCCTTTCATTATTTTTTTTTATTTATTTAGTTTTTCATGCGATTGGAGTAGTAGACTGCCATCCAACCCGTCATTTTGACGTCATAATACTAATAATGACGTCATAGTGGAAAAAGTATATGAAAGTTAAAAAATATCCCGAATTATCTAACAATATTGCATTTAATCCACATCTTGTAAAAGCAAACCCTTTCATTATTTTTTTTAATTTATTTAGTTTTTCATGCGATTGGAGTAGAAGACTGCCATCCAGTTTTTCACAGCTCACTACGCGATATGAATACTTGAGCTACTTGATTCATTCACATTCAAGTTGTTTACTTTCAGAATTCATCGCAAAAGTAAACAGATTTTTATAAACTTTTAAATATACAGCTAAAAGCATCCAATTTTTTTTAGTTCTGAATGTTTTATAGAAAAATAGGCTCAACAAACGTGATTTGATGGAGAAGATATTAGTTTTTAGGGAAGAAAAAATTCTGATCTACATCTGAAATTGAAATTAGGCCTAACAGGCCTTTTGTTCACTGAGGGCTTCAATTGAAAGATGAGTACAGCCCGGAAGTGTTATACAGAGACAACGGCTATTATATATATATATATATATATATATATATATATATATATATATATATATATATATATACAACGGTTATGAAAATAATAGAAACACCGCTTACAAAAGCCGCGTGTACTGCGATGCGTGAAATGACGATACCGTCAATGACGTGATCCCGTCAATGACGGAATCGGCGATCAGTAGTATATAATATGGAGAAGTACAAGTGTCAGCTATCACGCATTAGTTTCTTTGGGTTGCTTTAGAGTGCTACAGTCATATTTTGCTACACGAGGGCTCATTAAATCGGGACCTACTGCTTAAAGCTGATTCGAAACGGCTATAAACGTCCATGCCAAGAGTGGGAATCCCTCTATGTAGGTCAGTGAGGGTGGGAGAGGGTACGTTCCCCCAGATGTCGGCCTGGAGGTGCTCGGTCAAAATTATGGCGGCAGCTGGCAAAATCGGTGCCTTGTGGTGCCGTTATAAACCGAGGCTGCATCTATCAGATCTCTAGCTTATATGGACCTGGTCTGGAATGAATTCGGGCCAGGGGACATTAGCAACTACAACTAACAAATAAGAGTGAGATTTGAGACCACACACTCTGGTCGAAAGCCAGCACCCTAGACATTCGGCCATCGTCCGGCCTATCACGCATTAGTAGTATTATCAATCTAGAGTTAACTGTTGTTGAATTAATGAATAAAATGTCGGATGTGAGCGACTTGCAGGAAAGGTATAATATTCGGCACGATGCTTGCGGGTGCTTCTGTAACTAATGCGACAGAGTTGGAAAGAAGAAATTTGTGGGTTTATTCCTGTTTTGGGATCATAAACCTTTAACTTTATTTTAAGCTCTTTTTCCTATATTATATATAAAACAGGAAAATATTTGTAATGTTATTTTGAGAACTACCATCATATTTTGCCCCACGAGACTAAGCAAGCTACACCTAAACCACTAAACAAGCGGACAGTATCTAAATAATAACAAATAATGTGCTTTTTTCTTTCTTATAATGTTAATTTTAATCTGTAAGAAGGATTTATTTATTTTTTATTGTCTAAGCTCTTTATGTAAGACAGTCATAGCGATGACAGACGTATATGTCAGGAGTTCACTATCATATTCCTCAATAATATATAATTATTTATCCTGCAGAAATCTTTCTTAATTCATATATGCATGCAATATTATACGAACACGCACATTTTTGGATTCGGCCATTTTTCCACACACACAAACTCAAGTAGCGTTATTAATATCCAAACTTCTAAGTAGGAGGGGGCATTAAATGTAAGACACATAGCCCTCTATTACTAAGGAAATCCACAACATTATTTCTCCTCGTCTAGAGCACAGTAAAAGTTTGAAATCAAATTACCACCGTATCAAGCGTAGTGGGAGTAAAACGTAAAACAAATATGGGCATAGTCTATTTTTGAAACTATGAGTAGTTTTTATGTATTTGACACAAAAACATTAAATAACTACTATTTAATAGCAATTGAGGTTGGAAGATACAATCACACCGTTATCTTTTAAACTAAATAGGAGTAAGTCCTCAGATGGAATTAAGTTACTTCTTGTTGAATAATAATATCTAGCCTATATCAGGTATTATGAAATACAATTAAAGAATACAATGAAATACATTTGTTCTAGTTCTAAATTTTGTATGAATTCTTTAAAGTTTCAAGATATACGGGGTCCGACAGACATGGGATATAGTTCAGGGAGTTATATTGACATATTTTTAAGTTACCTACAATAATTGTACATTTAAAGTGCATTTTAAACATGTATATTATTACTTAAATTATGTAAAGAACTACAACTTCATATCATATGTGTATATATATATACTATATATATATATATATATATATATATATATATATATATATATATTATGTATGTGTGTGTGTGAGAGTGTTAATTATAGAGATAACTCGATAGATACATTGGTAAATGTAGCTATAAACACGAAAATCAGACATTTATTATCTAAGGTATCACATAAATTATTGCTTAAAATTATTTTAATGGGAAAGGGCATGAAACAATTTTTCTATAAGTTCTCTAAATTTATAAATGCTTTTTACAGATTTAACGGAAGTTCTCTCGAGAAAGCTTTCGGAAAGATACAATGCGTTATTCACTGCGTGACTAACTACTTAAACCTAAGTAAACGATATGATCTTTCATAACATTCAAAAAGTTGAAAGAATACGATATTTCTTTCGGTTTTCTTTCGTGTATTTAATAATCGCCCATAGCTTTCAAAGACGGTTGCAGCCATAGCAACTTCTAATCGGACAACACAGCTCCCTGTACTTTTAGTCAAGTAATGACTTCGTAAAATGGAGCTTTGCCAGAGGATTCTTGGGAGTTCTTTATTAGAGTTCAAAACTTGCCCTTCAAGTGGCCCATCAGTCTGGACAACATTATCAATTACAGAATCTGTGAGGATGTCAATTTCAGTACTATCATAAATCAGGCTTCGGAAATACACCGTTAATTTGAATTTTCCGGTAATTTCAAATTAAGGAACAAGGTAGTTTCCTAATCTGAATTGAGGCTGGAAATATAACTCATTGGAATACGAATTCTGTTCTTTCTCTATTTAGATATCCTACCAATGAATGTATATATAACATAATTATTTTATATATATATATATATATATATATATATATATATGAAACGGAAGTTTGAAGAAGGGAACAAGCGCCAAAAAATTGAAATTCGTTTTTTTTTTCGCCATACTGTTATTTACATATAGACGCCCCTTGTAAGCCGTAAAAGTGCACTGGAATAGCGGGTGAATGTAAAGAATCTTACGAAAAAGTTTAGTGACGAAAAAATAATAAATAAGACAGTTTTTTTAAAGTATTTTTTAAATTTCCCACAAAAACAGTTTCTGGATTTGTTTCTTTCTTCAAACTGCCGATTCACACACACACACACACACACAAATATATATATATATATATATATATATATATATATATATATATATATATATATACAATGTGTTCCAAAAGTCACAAAAAGTAAAAGTTCAATAATTCGAAAAGTATAGACAGTACCACGGATGAGGTTTCCTGAGAAATTCACGAAAAGTCATGGGATTTGTCTTTTCAGTAACAAAAAATTTTACTGGCAGGATAGTTACATTTGTAACCAACAGTCGGCGCTTCAGTTGTGTCAGTAATATGCACAGTGGCACAGTGACAGAGAGACTATTCTTCAATACTAGTAAGCAACGCAGCTAGTATTAAAAATGTTCAGTGTGTAAGGTATACACAAGATTCGATTCACAAGAATCGAACTTTTGAGTGAATTAAAGAAGCTGCTTCAGATATGCTAATTTTGGCATACGCGCTTAGTATAAATACCACGCAGCGTCATTAATGAAAAAAGGGGAGTTGTTGTTAAGGTTAAAAAGGTGTTATCCTGCTCTAGTGCTTTACGGGCCAGAAGTTTACGTGGCAGTACTGCTGGTTTGACTTACTGTTCGTGAGTATAAAAATATATTGTTCTTAAAAAGCTGTATTTACATTCCGTACAAGTAGTACGCATGCTTATTGCTGTAAAAGCCAATTATATGTGCAGCGAATTCAATAAACATTATTTCATGTATAAACTGTGTTTGTATATAATTCAAATAGAGTGCCACTTCAAATTATATACACCCAAGTCTGGGTAGAAGTGAGCATAGATTCTCTATACTGGCGCCCGAAAAATATATATACCCTGGTAGTTAGCGTTACATTTGTAACGAAGAACATAATTGAAATTAAAAACTGTGTACTGTGTACGTATATTGATAAAATTGTTGCAAGTACTTATATACTATTTAAAAAAATGAGTGTTGTAGAACAAAATCCTGCTGGAAATTTTCCTCGGGTAATTATGGTTCAGCAAATTGCGCCATTCGAAGCCACCTTCAATGGCGGCCCCTCAAGCCAATTCCTAAAGAAAATTGAGCATTACTTTCAGCAACAATGCACCCCAGAGGGGGATAAACTTAAAATTGCTCTAGCCGCTTTAAGAGGTAGTGCATATCAGTGGTACACGTGTATGAAAAGCAGTAATCTGATTTTTGACTATTTGTCATTCAAGCAACAGTTTCTTAGTGTTTTTCCAAAGACCTTTAATCAAAGTGAAATTGAAGCGGAAATTTATTCGCTAAGGCAACGTGAAGGTCAGTCTGCATTAGATTTTGCTATGGAAAAGATTTCCAAGTGTGAGGAATATTTAGAGGGAATGACGGAAGCGATAATCTTAAAAATAGTTATCCAACGTTTGAAGCCAAGTGTTCAAGATTTTTTAGATAATCAAACAATTACAAGCAAGGTTACCCTCCTTCAAGCTTTAGCTAAATATGACAATAGATATTTCTTCGCTACCCCTCACCGTCATTCAGGTACGAGAAGTTTTATACAGCCGCGCCAAAATTTTTCGCGAGTTTCAAACCAGCAGCGTAAGCAGTACCGCCGGCAAAATAATAGAAGCGCACGGCGTTATAATGAAATTAGTACTCTTAAAGTAAATAATATGGAAGCACCTTACTTGCACTGGCAAGTTGATTCACATGATATGGTTCAACCTGTTGAAACTGTGTGGTCAAATGTATTATTTTGTCCGAGCAGTAATCATTATTTTGAGAATAGTGAAAGTCAGGGTATTTTTTTGGCTTATAAAGAAAGTGAGTCTAGCTGGAATGATGAGGTAATTCCAGTACAAATTTCTGAAAATAGGGCCGATACTAATGCTAGTGGTTTAGAAAATAAATCATCTGACACTTCTATTAATGCTATACCTGATATTATTGATGCTATACCTGATATTTTAGATGATATTCACACATCTGTTAATGAAGGAAATTTAGTAGATGACGAAGTATGCGTTACGGAAGTTAGTGAATACTTATTAGTTGACGACAATAAAAATTCTTTAAACGATAGTAGGAACTTGCTAGGTGATGATATTATTTCAAGTTTCCAGCCGAATGGGGATTGTGTAGGCCAGGTTGATAATATGGTTTTAAATAAAGTACATGAAAACCAGACTGAGAATCAGGATGAAAAGTTGACACAGAGTTATACTGTAGGTAATTTAGCTGATGCTTCGGAAGTTATAGAGAAAGTTTGCAATAAAACGCACGTGTACGAAAAGCTTAATCTTCCTAAAACTGAAGCAGTGTTAAAGAATTTAAATGATAACGATTCTGATGTCGCAAGTTTCAAAGAAACTTTTTTGTCAAAAGAGGATAAAACTAAAGTTAAGGGGGATAAAAAACGTGAAAAAGCGCCTTCAGGTTCCAGCATTAAAACTGCTAATACTGAAGTAATTAAGGCGGTAAACAAGAAGTCGTATAAGCACAAATACGAAAAGCAGAGTCAGGTTGTTGAAAAAATAGAATCTGCATTAAAATTTAATACCGATACAAGCAAAAGTACGAAGAAAGGTAAAGTGTGCACTACAAAAACTCCATCAAAGGAGGAATGCGTCGCTGATAAGGTACACAAGGTTATAAAAAGGAAGAATGACAATTTTAAAGCTCCTTTGCATAAGTACAGGGAACGCAAGATATCAGCCGCCCAGCAAGGTTGGCCTCCTCCCAAGAGACCTCCTGTCCATCGTCAAGCCGGACCAGCGCCTCAGGACCAACGACCTGCTGCACGAAGGATGCCCACACGGTCAACGAACCCCTTTACTAGGACTGCGACCATCAAGAGAGGTTCAGCGGATTGGACAAACTGGTGCAGTGAAGTTGCTGCATTCATGAGGAACAAGTCTTGTATCAATTCTCTTATTCTAACTCCCACCCTTTAATAAAATCGAACTAAATTGGTTTGAAGTTCCCCATTGTATATACTGTGTAAACATTTTGAGGGGAAGGAGTGAGCCACTGAAAAAAAAAAACGGCATACTGTTTTATAAATTTTTGAAGGGGACATGTAGTGAAAAAAAATACATACTAACTACAGATAACAAACAACTAACATACTAACTTCGCAAATCATAACACATGTACATTATAAATTGGGGGAGAGCAGATACAGTCAAGAAATGTCATGCTGTGCAATTGTGTTGTCACTTTTAATTAAAATAGATATTTTAGGGCGCAGTTGGCCAGCCCAGTATCCGCAACTCTGCAAATCCACTGTGTAATGGTGTCACCTGGACCCTTCGGGGTTAGTTTTGTAAAATGGTAGTGGCGTTTTTCCCCCACACAACGTGTGGAAGGTTTTTTGGCTTTGCCACCCATTATGTAAAAAGTCAGACCAGCACGCGTTTTCAATTAGTTAACTGAAGCCGTTCAGACCTCAGTTACCTAATTTTTTTTTTTTCGAGGGAGGCCAGTGTAAGGTATACACAAGATTCGATTCACAAGAATCGAACTTTTGAGTGAATTAAAGAAGCTGCTTCAGATATGCTAATTTTGGCATACGCGCTTAGTATAAATACCACGCAGCGTCATTAATGAAAAAAGGGGAGTTGTTGTTAAGGTTAAAAAGGTGTTATCCTGCTCTAGTGCTTTACGGGCCAGAAGTTTACGTGGCAGTACTGCTGGTTTGACTTACTGTTCGTGAGTATAAAAATATATTGTTCTTAAAAAGCTGTATTTACATTCCGTACAAGTAGTACGCATGCTTATTGCTGTAAAAGCCAATTATATGTGCAGCGAATTCAATAAACATTATTTCATGTATAAACTGTGTTTGTATATAATTCAAATAGAGTGCCACTTCAAATTATATACACCCAAGTCTGGGTAGAAGTGAGCATAGATTCTCTATAAGTGTTACGGCCGTCATTTGTGAGAATGGCCGTCAGACATGGCATGACATTCTGCACATTATCGAAGATGATTTCAGCTGCAATTCCTGTCACATGATGGCAATTAACTATTATGGAAAGGAAAATTTTAACAATAAAAACCCATGTCTTTCTGTGCATTTCTGTGAAAACAGCAAATATCAGATATATATATATATATATATATATATATATATATATATATATATATATATATATATATATATATATATATATATATATATATATATATATATATATATATGATATTTGCTGATCTACAGATGGTGTTTAATCCCATTGCGTCAGTTTTGAAATTAGAGAAATTTTAACTTGAATGCGTTTCTTGGCATATTTACCTTTACTTTTTGAGACCAAAGATTACTGATGTTGGACAATTGCATTTATTAATTTCTTTTTACTATTTTCAACAACAATTGGATTTTTAAATAATAAATATCTCTACATCTTAATGTTATCTTCCTTTGCATCGTACGGGCGCTATTTTAGTAGCCATATCCGATTTTCGTTGAATTTATTTTGTTATCTGCTGATGCTGATATAGCCAGTTCGGCTATTTATTAAATTTAGACTTAAGTTTAAAAGTAAATAAACAAAATAACGTCTCGTATTGTCTTTATGATAAAAGAGATCATTATAATTTCAATACTGTAAGGATTATGTCATGGAATAACGATCTTCACAAAAATATCAAACGTAATGTTGTAATAAACCAGTTAATGCGTTGCCGACGTTTACATTCAAATGTAATAAATATGGATATTAGAATAAAAAGATTCATAAAAATAGGTTCTGAACAGGGTTTTCCTGTTTAATTTCTTACGTCAATCTTAACCCAGTTTTTCAATTTAAATAATACTGTATGCAAGCAACGTTTCATCTTATAGTTGGCAACATTAATTCCCTATTTTGACTATAAAAGTGTGTGTGTTGGTGAGTCGTGACACTAGCTTGGTGAGGTGTTATGTCTTTAGATGTATTGATATATTTTACGTTTATATTAATTTAGTTTTTTAGTGTTCTAATTAGTTTTGTTATTTAATGATAATCTCTGGTTTAATTTATTTGTTTCACTTAAATTGTTTTTTCGCTTTAATTGATCTATAAGGTTTTGGTGTTGTAACCTACCACCGGGAGTGTTATCCTCATTTTAAAACATGTTTAACCCGTTTGGGGGTTCACCCCCTCCCCAGTCATCAACTATAACGCCTCCATTTCCATTCCGTTTTAATACTATTCTGTTTACCTTATTGATATGTGTTTATAGTATTATATGGTCTCATCAGTCCCCAATTGTTTGTTAATTTTCAACTATCTAATATTATGTAATAAAATTTTGTGAGTAGCTTGGCGCCTAAATTTTATTTACTCATTCTTAGTTAGCTTTTATATATATACATACATATATATATATATATATATATATATATATGTATATATATATATATATATATATATATATATATATATATATATATATATATATATATATATATATATATGTATATATATATATATATATGTATATATGTATATATATATATATATATATATATATATATATATATATATATATATATATATATGTATGATATTTGCTAATCTACAGATGGTGTTTAATCCCGTTACGTTAGTTTTGAAATTAGAGAAATTTTAACTTGAATGCGTTTCTTGGCATATTTCCCTTTACTTTATGAGACCAAGGATTACTGATGTTGGACAATTGCATTTATTAATTTCTTTTTACTATTTTCAACAATAATTGGATTTTTAAATAATAAATATCTCTACACGTTAATGTTATCTTCCTTTGTATCGTACAGATGCTATTGTAGTAGCCATATCTGATTTTCGTTGAAATTATTTTGCTATCTGCTGATTCTGATATAGCCAGTTCAGCCGCTCTGACTGTGTCTCGCTTATATGCTGTTGTTGACAAGTTTTATTTCTGTCACAAACATTGTCTGCAAAATCTGTAGTAACTTTGAGACCTGTGATGTTCTAAATCAGAGTTCCTCAATCTTTTTCCAGCCATAGTCCCCTTTCGTCCTTGTTTTTTTCCTGTGCCCCCCTTCTCGAAAGGGAAGTAAGGTAGCTCAATTAAGGGGACACGGTACTTTCAGTCTCGTTTTACTTTCAGTTCTCAATATTATACTCTATATACCACTTAAGTATAATTAATATTTTAATATTATTTTTAGTACGTTGAAATGCCTTATAATTAATTCACAAATAAGTATTTTGTGGAATAATAAGACTTGTTTTTCAAAAAGTCCTTCAAAAATGCTAGCATTTTTCAAAATGCTCCATGAGCATTCCTTTTCTTCTCATTTCTTCAAAATTTCTCCCGATTGTTAATAGAAGTATTTGTCATAAAACTGTGCAAAATGCTTTGAAACTACAAATATTTTTCAAATTTATAGACCATGAAATAATGTTAAAAATATAATAGGATAAATAAATAAATTATTTAAGACATTACATACGTAACAAACAAAAAAGAAACATTCAATGCACAAATATATTTATTTATATATCTGGTAAATTTATTAGAAAATTTTCGGTTTTAAAATCATATGGAATGTGCATGGAGCATTTTGAAAAATGTTAGCATTTTTGAAAAAAAAAATTGAAAAATAGGTAATATTCTGCCAAAAAATCCTTATGTTGAATTCTAAGGGTCTTTATTATAGTAAAAAATAATATTAATTATTCTCATTCTGTATAGAATTTAAAATTGAAAATTTGAAAAATTAAGGTTGAAGGTCCCTTGTTCCCTTAAGATGGTACTTTTTTCGGGGGGGGGGGGGCGGATGTAAATAGAATATGTTTCTTTTTATAATTTCTACAAAATACGATGACATAGAAACTTACACTTTAAGTATTTCTTGATCAGTGTGAGCCTTGGGCTTGAAGACCAAATGTGAACTTATTTACAGCCTATTCTATTGCTGTAAGGGATAACCTAGGATCATCTCTGGCCATTATGTTATAGGGATTCCCCGTTTGGCTGAATAAATAACTCACCAGACTGATACATGGGTCTACCAAATAAGAAGGAGGAAGCACACGAAAAAAATCTTCCTTTATTCCAAATCTGTGTGAAATTTTTCGATATTGTACCCTTTAACCGATAATGGGGGTTTTCTTGACTTAAAGTTACTTTGACTGTTACGTCACTGGGAAGCTCTCTGACAGCTTCATTCAAAGAAACATCATCGTCTTATAAAGTTGACGAGACTGTATAAGACGATGACGGCTGGAATACCTATGTCCAACAGATCCCAGAAATGAACTTCCATAGCATGGTAAATTTTCTTCAGATTATTCCCATACACAATTATTTCACAATCAGTTCATCACTAACTGCTAACAAAGTGGAAAACTGCCTGCACACAATATCTGAATAATACCAACATCTGTACACAACATCTGCATAATACAAACACCCTATGCTATATTTTGCCTCTCTGTGGCCTAGACTTATGCCGTGGCACCCACCTGATGCGATTTTCCCCTGAGGTATCCCCCCTGTGGTAGGGAGTAGGATTCCTGGAATATCCTACGCCCTCCAGGGGGCCATATAGCCCCCTGTTGAGAACCGCTGTTCTAAATAAAGTGCAGTAAAACTGAAACAACTTCTTAAAATGGTTCACACTGCATTGATCTATCCCAATTACGTTTCTAACCCACTGTTACCCAGCACGTTGAATGTGGCTTCATGATGCAACTTTTGAAAGATGCCCATTAAGAGACAAAATAGGATTAACATAAGGGACAACAAAATCAAAACAAATGCATAAATAAAACATAAATTGTACTCACTCTGCCACAAAATTACAAGAAACAGTTTTATAAGAAACATAAGTACTAAATTTGAAACACCATCTTGTATATGCAAATTTTAGTCTAAAAGTTAGTTTAATAATATTTATAGCACTACTGTTATCATCAGCTGAATTTCAGATGTGAAAATTAAATATGGAGATCTTAATTAGAAAGTTATTCAATGGTATTTAAATTTCTGAATGAAAATAAGTCAGAAAAGTTGCGTTTTTTTCTTCTGTTTCCTTTCCTCAAGACAGTGAAGATTAATTATCCTTTGGATAATGTTTGTGGAGAAATGAAAGCTTAGTTTTGATAAATTATTTTGCATTCAAAATACAAAATTCTAATCAATAAAGATGAAATATTGAGTGATTTTATTTTTTGGTCTTATATTTACCACTTTTTTAGATCCATGAAGATATCCATGAAAAACATAGGTAATAGTTACATGTTATCAGATTTTGGAGAATTGTACCTTCGTCATTATTTTTTCTTGTAAACTTTATTTTCTTAATATGTGAAATAATCAGAAAAATGTAAATATTTTCGCAAAGTGAAGAGGAAACCACACTGTTATTTAAAATCATTACTTAAATATAAATCCTTTAGAAGAACGTTCCAATTTACAGAAAATAAATTTTCTGGTATTTTTTTTCGGAAAATGTTTATCATGAATCCTTAGTCGTATACCCTATGTACATAATTTTTAAAAAATAATTTATTTTGTATTGTGTGGTAAAATATTGAGTTAATTTGTCAATTCTACCGATGAACTGGCTTCGATCGTATGCAATAACTACGTACTTTATTGAACATATATTAAAAAAGTATGTTCATTAATAAAAATGATGAACAAAAATAATTTTTCTTTTAAATTTTAACATGAAATTAAGCCATAAAAAATTAAATTACAGACTCTATAAACAAGTACCTGTCATGTTACAAAAAATTAACCTTAAAGAGCAATAAAAAACTTTATAGTAAAATATGGAGCACGTGTTTAAAGTGCTCAAGCAGAACCAGTCTTATAGTAATATGGTTATGGACAAAAAATCTCTTAAGTATTTATTTATGTAGAAATCTCTACTATATAATTTAGATAAATATGGGATATATATATATATATATACTCAATTTTTGAGCTGCTTGCTTAAAAGCTGCAAAAATAAAATAGGAATTTTCAAACTAAAGAAAATTATAAAAGACATTTGTGGAACGTTTAGACGGACATTGTTATATTTGAACGTTACATATTGCCGTAAAAAGTTAGCATACTTTTTACACATATTATCAATTCAGTAATCATTGAGACAGAAAGGAATTTGCAATTAAACAGTTTTCTACGTAACAGTTTCTACAGCACCAAAATTTTCGCCTTAAAAAGTTTTGAAGTCCAATAATCCAGTATACGTGTTACCGTATCTCTTTCCATTATACAATTTATTATACATACTGCGCTAAAAGACATTAAAATACAGTTGAAGATATCTTAATATATTTAATTTTCAGTAATTTATGATGCTCAAATGTGTCAGGTAATTATTTGTACAAAATCATACATAATATCTATCAATCTCTCTCTCAATCTCTCTCTCTCTCTCTCTCTCTCTCTCTATATATATATATATATATATATATATATATATATATATATATATATATAGTATATATATATATATATATATATATGTATATATATACATATATATATATATATATAGTATATATATATATATATATATATATATATATATATATATATATATATATATATATATATATATATATATATATATATATATATATATATATGTATATATATATATATATATATATGTATCTTTATAAACGTATCAGGTATTTGAATTATTGACACGTTCATTTATTTATATATTATGTCCGTTTACTATTATAATTGATAAATTAATGAAAGAAACATTCTCTTTTTAATTTTGTATACGTTTAAACTAGGAAAATAAACATTTTAGCAAGTATTAATTTAATAAAATAAAAGTATTATGCTATTACTGAGAGAACATGATTAATGTAAAGAGCACCTGAGTCTAATCAGATAATTTGTGTAAGAAACAAAATATCAAGACAGATTATAATATGTTGTCAATATAACATGTTGTACAATTTTAAAAGAAAAATAATGAAAAATACGATTTATATAAACTGAGCTAAATTTTTCCGTACAGACTTCTAAATCAGTGTATTACCTAAGTATAAACTTCATAAAAGGAAAAGCAATAAGACGACAATTGCTAAGCAATTTACTTGGCAGAAACTATCTATGTTTTTGAACGCCTGTATAAATATCTTAAGATAACTTATGATTAATAGATATGATTAATTTAAGATAAAAATATCTTCTTAAGCTACAAGGAAGATTTATATCTAAATACAGCTGAAGATTTTAGACAGGTTTTTGCATTAAAGACAAATTTTCATAACTTCATGTTTCATTTGCGAAAATCTAGAATTTTCTTTTTCGAAGATGTTACAAAGTAAAGAAAAAACGTGTCACTCTGTTGTTGTATATTCATAAATTAAGTTGTACAAAAATTTATCAGTTTTTTCGGTTTCTTGAACTTTAAAGTATTGAATACGAAGTCTTATTTTATGAGTACTTTGTATTTTTGAAGTATACATATATAGATTTATAAAGTCTAAATTTAATGAAATGTTATTGAGGTTTAAAATGGATAAAATTTCTATAAATTCAGTATACTGTGATTTGTATTTATAGCATATATTCTATTACTTATTGGAAGATGGGGTGTTTAAAGAGTATTTCAAGTTATCCATTGAAAAGTGCTATTATTTTTATGTATTTTTTAAAGGTTTCTTATTCCATTTCGATCGTCAATAACATACCAGTAATCAAAAGAGCAAATGGAAGAATCTCTCTATTGACATTCCTGTATTAAAATTAGTATAGATTTTCAGCAGCTTGAACTAGAACCAAACTTACATTCTCTCTTTATTTAAAAGAAAAGCCACTTCAGATTACAGAACTTCTATATCCACTGACCGACCAATACAAAATTAAGTGCTAGGTTTACTCCTCATCAAAGGTTCGTGTTAGCGAGAACTGAAGAGAAGCGTACAAAGCTTTGGAAAATGAGGAAAAAAATTGTTGACTTGAAGAAAGACGACAATTGCTAAGTAATTTACTTGGCAGAAACTATCTATGTTTTTGAACGCCTGTATAAATATCTTAAGATAACTTTTTATGCAAGAAGAGGAATTGGCCGGTGATGTTATAGCATAAAAGTGTTAATAGAGCGACATACTTGTGTCAGAGCATGATTTATGCGAATAATTCCTTCAAATATTGAAATTAGATCATCGATACTTCTTAGAACCAATACTTTACACACATAACGTACGTTACTATTGAGACACAAGTTTGTAATGATGGATCCTGGGATGTTTCTCCTAAACACATGCAATTCTATATGGCTCACAAGATCCGCAGAAAGAATAACTGTAAATTTTTTATTTACTAGATTAGGAAAAATCCTCACTGGATAATGAAAATATTAATTAGCATATTTCAGCATTTAAGCATGTGATTGAGTACAGGGACGAAATTTAATTGACAATTCAGCCCTACATTCTAATAATTATTTTGAAACCTGTCTTCGAAAACTAGACTCTGAGACAGAAATAACTCAAACAATGTAGTGCAATGTTTTAAACTAGGACTTCTGAGATATAGAAAACAGCCATTCAATGAAATGAAAACATATTTTCTCTTTTTAATTTCTGCCTTGGGAGCACAGAAAACTTATCCTTACTTGCCAAGAATTCTTATTTTTAATTTAGGTAAAAGTTTCTGAAAATTGATGACAAAGCAACCCTAGCATGATACGGCGTGCATGATGATATGAAAGCTATCTTAAATATCTATTATGTTTAGAGATCTAGGCTTTTGACAATCTGCCCTTAGAAAGAGCCTTACGAGCATATTGCCATTGACATGCAGGATTTCTCAGCTACAGAAACTGAGTTTTTCCCATTTACCGTTCAACAATTCAGCCATGATGACTAACAAAAGGCAAACCAAATCATTGAAAAGAATATGCTAAATATTTAAATTATTTAGAAAAACTAATAAATAGTTGATTTTATTGAAAATAAAATATATGATATGCAATTTAAAGAGCAAAAATCTGAAAATGCTTTAATTTAAGGTATATGGATAAAATGGCTTAGAATAGTGCGAAAAAAGTGCAGACTTTAAACTCCTGAAATGTAGTTTCTTCCTCACTGAAAATAACTTTAAAAGGTCTGATATAAAATTCTCACGATTAGTTAACGTCACATTACTTCTGAATTTCATTCATTCATAATTCTCTGAACTCATATTTCAATCCTGACACCATTAGAAAATCTATATATATCACAGCGTATTTTCTTTTAAAAAATAGTTTCATAACAGCCTTTACTTGATCTATTTAGCTTTCAACATTGGCAATCTGCGTACCTCCCAACATTTTAAATTAGAGATTGAGATAACTAAGAAAGTGAAAATAAATTTTAAAAGACAAGAAAATTAATCAGAAAAGTCGGAACATTGTTTTATGACATGAAGAAATAATAAATTTCTGGAACATATTTGATAAAATAACCTAGGAATTATTATCTACTTAACACATAACAACACTTTTCCTCTACTCCAAACTTTCCTCTAGTTGACACGAGCTCACTTTACGCTCGAATAATCATATTCTATAATAAAAGAGCTATTTAAATAATGAATTGAGATTATATTGATCTAGACAGATATTTCATATACAATATTGTGGCCTGATATGACCATCACAAATAAAAAAACTTTTTAAAAGCAAAAATTATATGCATAGTTATGCATCAAGTTATGTAAAGTTATGGTTAATTACCCAAGATTATGTGGCAAAAATTCAAAAATCGAGAAATATGGAAGGTTATATATTTCTTTTCAATCAGTAATTTATATGTTTATTTCCGCATTCATTTATCAGTATGAGAAGCAGAGGACATATTCAGTTTTATTCTATGGTGTGGTAACTATGAGCATTCTCAGGCCTTTTCATCATCGGAGGATCGGTTGGTTTGGTTTGATTACGGTTGGATTTGGAGCGCTACGGTCAATTTTTTGCTACACGAGCATCATCGGAAAATACGCCTCAAACTGCAAAACCTCTGGGTCACTCAAAATCTAATATGTCTGAAAAAAAATTATGTACAAGAAATGGATTAAAATGCAGAAAAATGTTTGCATCACAGGATTTAATATACCTTAAAAGACACCCGTAGTCTAAAACTGGACTAAACTTTTGAAATCCCTTTTTCAAAATTTTATACCCTTTATATCAGCATATTTTAATGATATAAAACTCTTTTCTATGCAGTTAACGAAAAATTGATGAATCATTCTCGTCGTACTTTCCGTAAAACTTTTCAAAAGAGTTTTAACATTTTAGATGTATTTAGAGCTCTGTTATAACGAATTCCTGGAAGAATATGGGCTAAAGACGTTGATTTTTGGTATTTAACACTTCCACTAGTGTTTCTTAAAAATTTATGAAAAAAAATCCTTTTACAATTAAAAAAAATCTTACTGCTAAAATTATCTCTCAAAAATTACAGTGACGACGGTTCCTTCTTAATATATGAAAAAAAAATCTTTAACGTTAAGAAAAATAAAACAGAATTAACGTAAAAATTTAATGAAAAACTTAAAATACAAATCAAGTAATTTATAATCAAAAGGAGGTTTTAATATTTTTTTAATCGTAAGCTCCGTAAAAAAAATTCATAAATGAAATATAATTCGTGTTAAAACCATCTAATTGTCAATCACAGCATAGTAAGAAAGGGATTTAAAAACCTTTTTAAACAGTTACAAGATACTCTCGAAGTATGCAAATTCTTCAGTATCAGAAATAAGTTTTTATTTAAGGGTTTTTATGCGTGCATTTGTGATTTTGTTTAAAATTCGTTTTTAATGTTAAATGTAAAAAAATAGCAACCCTCATGTACAAAAACAGTCGTCATGAATTTGTACTTCTTAATGTGCCATCCAGCATGTTTAGCTGCCAAACATACATACGACAATACAGTTAAATGAAAGGCATTTTTTGACAAGAATGTGTTCATGAACCGTCTTCGTTTTAGACGTGAAAAAACTTTCCACGTGTGAAAGAAATCCAAAATGAGACATTCATAAGTATTTGTGCTTTAGTGTTTGTACGCCATATTTCATATATTTTTGTTACCGATAGGGAGAAACATTAACGATGTTCTTAACGATGAACATAGGGAGAAACATTAGGGATAACATAGAGAGAAACATAGGGATAGGGAAATATAGGGAGATAACATAGGGATAGGGAGAAACATTAACGATGTTCTTAACGATGTTCTTCATACATACGACAATACAGTTTAATGAAAGGCATTTTTTGACAAGAATGTGTTCATGAACCGTCTTCGTTTTAGACGTGAAAAAACTTTCCACGTGTGAAAGAAATCCAAAATGAGACATTCATAAGTATTTGTGCTTTAGTGTTTGTACGCCATATTTAATATATTTTTGTTACCGATAGGGAGAAACATTAATACGACTTTAAATTAATTTTTATATTCGGGGAATCATTTAGTCATCATAAAAATTCAGAAGTTCCATAATTTTTCATCTGTACAACAGAGCCGACAAAAAATCCTAAACTTAATATTTAGGATAAAGAAAAAATATTTTCAGAAAAGTTATAAAATTTTTATGTAACTCCTACAAAAGGTAAAACAAAGTGAATGACGATGTTCTTAAGGCTTAATTTGCGGCTTTATCGGGTTAATAAAAAACCAGGCATGCAGTGGTTAATATGAAAGAAATATGGGGCGAAAGCTTACTTCAAATACTTAAATGGAGCTAAAGCTTATGAAAAAAATTGCGGTACATTTTGAAACGTGATGAACCTTCTTAGTTTGGTTGATTTACAAAAATATGAGTTAAGCTACAGCAATGCTATGGGTAATTTATCCCATTTTCAAGGACGATGTTCTTAAGTCTTAACTTGCGACATTATCGGGTAAAAAATCAGGCCTACTGTGGTTGATATGAAAGAAATATAGTACGAAAGATCCCTTTGAAATTCCTAAATGGAGCTGAAGTTTATGAAAAAAATTTCAGTGCTTTTTAAAACGTGATGAATCTTCTTCGTTTGGTTGATTTTGAAAAATATGAGTTAACTGCAGTAATGCTATGTAAATTATCACATTTTGAATTGTATGCTCTCTCTAAATTCTAGATAACTTGAAATCCAGGATATAAGAGACTATTGTCAACAAGAGTTAAATTCCGCATAAATATTACGGGATTTGAGTTCCAGCCATTTCGCTATTTATGCACCAATCGCAGTAATAGTATAAACTGAATGTAAATTTTGATAATTTTTTTAATACTTAATTATATTTTAGGCTTGTATTCACAATTATTCGCATGCAAAACTATTCCTAGGTCCTGCGAACTTTGTGTAGAATAAAATAATAAAATAAATAACAACGCAAAAGTGAAAAATGTTAACCTTTCAAATATGTACTGTGGAAACATATAAATTTTAACATTACCTTAAAAGTTTATTGAAATATTGAATACAATATTTTAATTAGTTTTCCTTATTAAACACATTAACATAAATTATGAGTTTTAGAAAAGATACCTCGAGAGAAAAGTGATAAAATATTTTATTAAAATACCTTGAAAATTTTAGAATTTTTTTTTAATAAAACGTCTTATGTTTCTCTGTGAAAATCTTTCCATCCATGAAAGATTCATGATGATATCTTAGAATAGGACTTTAGAAAGTGTTTTGTTCAGGTGTCTAGACGTGTATGATATATTTATATTTGATCCTATAAAGAAAATAAATATTGTTTTCAAATTCATTCTCAGATTCAGCGGATCGTTTAGTCACTGTAAAATATGAGGAGAGACATCGAAAACAAAATTAGTTTAACATAATCTTGAAGTTTTTGTTTTGCTGGAGCATTTTTCACATCAAAATTGATTGTTCCATGAATATTTTACTCGAAAATATTTTTCTTCCCGCTAATAATAAATTATTTTTGAAATTGAATGCAGTAATTTAACGTTCAGTTTACTGAAGTAATTCAAGCAATTTTTACTTTTAGTTTAGTGCTTACTAAATTTAATGATATGATATAAAAACACGTACGTTATGGTGGGGAAAGCATTATCACTGCCTCTTTCCTGACTGAATTTTTCTCCCGTAATTTATCATTTATTGTATCCACTAGTAGAATTTTTCATGCTTATGTCCTCATTAAATCTTAAACTGCAAATATCATCAGCTCATTTCAGCTTCACTCTGTATGCGACTCTGATATAAATATATATATATATATATATATATATATATAAATATATATATATATATATATATATATATATATATATATATATATATATATATATATATATATATATATATAAATATATATATATATATATATATATATATAAATATATATATATATATATATATATATAAATATATATATATATATATATATATATATATATATATATATATATATATATATATATATATATATATATAAATATATATATATATATATATATAAATAAATATATATATATGTATATATATATATATATATATATATATATATATATATATATATATATATATATATATATATATATATATATATATATATATATATATAAATATATACTTTTTCAAGTTCTTAGGTCTTAAAATTTCAGAAATCTTAAAATTTATTCTTCTTTGATTTTCTTATCATTTACTTATATCAAAGTAGTCATTACGTATGTAAAATTTCGTTTCATTTTGACGACTCCTTCTGGGTGCGCTAATTTTTTTGTCCATGAGTGTAAATGAAAATTAAACTTCCATCAAGAATTTTGAAAGTTAATTCAGCATTCTCTTTAGAAGTCTGCAACTGTCACCTGTTATTTTCCCAGTGCTGAACTTACAAATGTGCAGAATCCATGAATGATATTTACGTCATAAAACATCTAAATTCACAAAAAGTACAGTCAGTCCAGAAAGTTGCTGGAAGCAGGGTCATCCGAAATTCTACTTCTAGCAGTCCTATTATGGAGATTTCTTGCTTGTAGGCAAATTAATTCATATCAGAGGCTCCTAAATATTTAGTGTAGATTCTAAAGTCAGTACACTTATTTTTTCATATTTTGTAATTAAGAAGAGAATTCAACTGTATACCGAACGTCAACCATGATATCAAATTAATCGCCGGCCATAGTACTTCTACAGTAAAAAAAAATGAAATTGCACTATCTAATCTCATGGTGCGTCGACCAAACAGGATAAACTTTGATCTCGTTCGTTGTCACCATCTAAAATATGGCCAAATTTTTTCCTTACATTTCGTTGCCTGGTTTACTGGCTAACACTGGAAATTAAGCAGTACTCTCATTTTTTATTCACACAAAGCCTATTATCTCTCCTGAAATCTAAAGAGAATTTTCAGTCCATACTCACTTTAAAGATATACACCTGCAGTATATCTAGCAGCAATGGACCCAATTTACCCCTTTGATATGGGCTGCTCAGCATGGCAGGGCTGAAAACTATGCTGATGGGAAAATGAATCCAATAGTGGAATTTCTCTAAATTTATACTGATAAATGACAAAGTGCAGTCATTCATCCCTCAACTGGAAAACCGAACGTGCATCATGAAAGTTGGTTCAAAATTTCGAGTGCTTGAAAAAACTAGCCGAGATTAATTTAGTTGCTATTTTTATTAGAAAATGAATATTCTAAATTTCCAATTAAAATGTAGAAGACTGCATTTATTGTGAACAAAAGAAATATAGGGATAAACATTTCTGGAGTTTTAAACCCTTTCAGTCAATTTTCTTTGTTGTTTTGAAGGCTTTATCCTGTAAAGTATACGATGTCATCTTTCGCAAAAGACCTTTCATAATGTATTTTCATTAACAGCAAGTAACAATCAACACGAAAACATACCTATTTGTTTACACTGATGGTCAATAGTAAAAATATTTATGAGTCTTTACTAATGTACATTGTAATGTACATCACATTTCTCTTTCTAAAATAAGTTCCTCGAGAGCAAAAAAGGATATTAATTACAAAGAGAAGAAGACTACCTAAGACCTTTTTCATTCCAGGAAAGGCTTTCTTATTCCTTTTTGTTACGATAGGCTTAATGTCATATTAGAAGATATATCATGTAAGAAGCTGTGTGCGTGTGAGTAGGAAATTTTTCACATACATATTAAATATATCAACACAGAAATATGTTGAAATATAATATTCAAAAAAATATATTATTTTAGTAGCAACCATCAAACATTGATTATAAGTAGAATTAAAACGTCGTTGCTTAAAATATATTTATAAGAAATTATATTTTATATTTTTACTGTAATCTGCCCATTCAATTTGTTCTTTATAAAACATTCTTCTAGTACATATGAGGCGAATTATTCAATTAAATCAGGAAATAGGATACACATATTTTGCATGCGTGCTGCATTATATATATATGTATATATATATATATATATATATATATATATATATATATATATATATATGTATATATATATATATATATATATATATATATATATATATATATATATATATATATATATATATATATATGTATATATATATATATATATATATATATGTATATATATATATATATATATATGTATATATATATATATATATATATATATATATATATATATATATATATATATATATATATATATATATATATATATATATATATATATATATATATACACTGCTGGCAACTGTAAATGCAACACCCTGAAGGAAACATGCAAATAACATGAAATTTACAACATGCATTAGAGGAGGTGAGATATGCAAATCATTAGAATTTCAGCGCAGACGCACATCACGCGCGCAAGTGGCGCCACTTCAGAGCGCTATTTAAGGCTTGGAGAGTTCGACGATTTCAAGTTCGGCAATTGTGTTTTTCTTGTGGTTTTTTCAAAAAACCGATCAATTATGCCTCGTCGAAAACAGCGATCATCTTTTGATCAAGTATCCGAGTTCGACAGAGGAAGGATAGTGGCCTACCGAGATTGTGGATTATCTTTCAGGGAAATCGGTAGTCGTGTTGGACGAAACCAAACAACTTTATTGAGGATATGTGATCGTTGGATGCAGGAGGGTACGACGAACCGGCGTGTTTGATCGCATCCACCTCAGCGCATCACTTCACGTGATGACAGGCAAATTGTGCGCATGGCAGTGACGGATCGCTCAGTCACATCACGAACCATAGCACAGCACATGCAGTCTGTAACGCATCATCCAGTGTCTGCGCGTACCATTCGACGCCGTTTACAGCAGAGTGGTCTGTCCGCAAGACGTCCATTGCTTTGTCTACCCTTGACGCAGAACCACAGACGTCTCCGCCGCCAATGGTGCGATGACAGAAGGATGTGGATGGCAGAATGGAATGAAATTGTCTTTACTGACGAGTCACGCTTCTGTCTGCAACACCACGATAGTCGCATTCGAGTCTGGAGACACCGTGAAGAGAGGATGCTGAACAGCTGCGTTATGCACCGCCACACTGGTCCTTCACCGGGTATTATGGTATGGGGCGGTATTGGATATCACTCTCGCACACCTCTAGTACGCATTGCCGGTACTTTAAACAGCCAGCGCTACATCTCCGAGGTGTTGGAGCCAGTTGTCCTTCCTTACCTTCAGGGCTTGCCCACAGCCATATTTCAACAGGATAATGCGCGACCACACGTGACACGCATTGTCCAACGGTTCTTCGTCAATCGCCAGATTGAATTGCTTCCCTGGTCGCCTCGCTCTCCGGATCTTTCGCCGATAGAAAACATGTGGTCCATGGTTGCTCTACGATTGACCCAGATTCCATCCCCAGCTGCCACAGCAGATCAACTTTGGCAACGTGTGGAAGCTGCTTGGTCTGCTGTACCCCAAGAACTCATTGAAAGTCTCTTTGAATCAATGCCGAGGCGTGTGGCAGCGGTGATCTCCAACAATTGCGGCTACTCTGGCTACTGATTTTGGCAGGAACCACACTTCACAGATGTCTATAAATTTAATCATTTGATACTTGGTCAACATGTTATCTACAAAATAAATTTTGTTGTCATATCTCTTGTCTTTCTTGGTGTTGCAATTTGGGTGGCCAGCATGTATATAAACAGTTCCGTAACTGACTGACTGACTGACTGATTGTCTGACTGACATACAACGCACAGACCAAACCGCTGGACCTAAACGGTTGAAATTTGGCATGACGATTCTTCTTATAGTGTAGAGGTGCACTGAAAAAGATTTTTGAAAAATTCTTCTTAGATTTTTTAAAATTAAATTTTTAAGCTGTTTTAGTAACTTTTTTAAGTTTGCATTTACAATAATAATCTGAGAGTTATAAAATTTATATAACGAGAAAGATCATTAAAATTCCTTTAACATGAAATCTTTCTCGAATCTTTTCCTTCATTTTCTAATTTTTGGTGAATTTTTAATGAATAATTTTTAGAATTTAATTTATTCAATTCTGATCATGTGATTACTTTTTCTGGTACTTTAAATAAATTTATCGTCATGAACATAAGAACGAAGTAGAAAAAAAATAATTTTTTTCTTGCTAATGCGGCAGACTATTGGACATTATCCAAAAAAATATTAAAATACGGTAAAAGATATGTTCGTGAAACTGTACTATAATGACTGTACTACACTCTTTAGTATGTCCTAATGGATTTAATTTGAATATTTTTTTCTACATTATTTTGTCTATAAAAATATCCCTAACGATTTTTTTTTATAAATATATATATATTTTTTTTCTCATCAATTATATGCATTGATAGTTGTATTTATTATATATGTATATATATATATATATATATATATATATTCTATATATATATATACATATATAAAGTAGCCCATATTTACATGGCTGGAACTAGACTCAGCCTGAAAGGAATAAAATTTTGATGCAGTCTGGCCGAATCATTTATTAGAGAGACAAAAATACATCCGTCCATTTCAGATGACGGCTCGGAAGCTAATATCACCTTTCAACCTTACGCGCGAGAGGACGAAAAAGCATGTGGCTATTATTTTGTAGGGTCAGCAGAATTTGGGGCTCGCGATGCGAACACACTCTCCTGTATCCGAACATGTACACGTGTCGAAATGCTAAGGCATGCGATTAATGGTAAGTTCTGTTGCTTAGGGTTTCGTAGCGATAAAGTAATGTTACTGCAGATTGGATTTAGGAAAGGGAATTTAAATGCTAGAATGGAGGGCACAATATTTAATTTATTTCAAATCCCCCCTCCCAAAAAAAAAGGATAAATCGTCACGTTGGAAGGTGACATTTTCACAAACATAATACAACAAAATCTCTTATAATAAAGTGAGTACAATTACAATCAACATAATCAAAATTAATTACATCATAAAATTACATTGCTCTGAATGCTACATTGGTGGAAAGAAGTCACGACAAACCGCAAGGTGGTGAGAATTTGAACACATCAGGGTTACAGAGTCAAGAGCTTTGTCCATAACCCATCATAAATTAACTCGACTGAAACAAAACAAAGCTAAATCTTTTGAATCTTTACTATAAAACTAAACTCACTCATATGACTTCGTTGCACCATCACACAAAATATATGAAATTAAACAAATATACAGTGAAATCTATAATGAACACTTGAAATACATTGAATTAATATAATATGCAATGGAATATATAATTTTTAATACAGTGTGCAATGAAATTCAAATAACTGAAATATTATTGGCTAATATAATCTAGATAAATTTTTAAACAAATCAAAGTTCTTCATTCAATAAAGAGTCCTAAAATAACGTATCATTCGTGGAGTCCTTCAATTCCGTTTAATTTCAAGTCGTTATACATGGTTTACAAATAAGTCCTTATTGTATGTGGTTTATATTGACTGTCTCCATTTTACACATGATTTCACATGATTTCAAATCTTCATGGTTTACATCAATTATACATAGATCTCCATTTTTCATATTCCTAATCTCGTATACTTACATAAATTTTAAAGTAATTCACAATGTATAATTCAGAAGATATTTCAACAAGTTCAAGTTCAAAACAACATTACTTTAGACAATATTAATACAAAATTGATTTTTTTATATTATTCTGAAAGTTTCACTTCAAATACAGCATAGATTTAGATACCTGTAGAGTTTTCAAACAGTACATAAGATCATAAATTAAACAACTCAAAACTACTTGTTATAAATCCTTAATTAAGTAAATGGGCATCATTTCAATGTTATATAATATTCAAAAACATTATGTGCTTTAACATCATCACTAGTTTCAATTCAAAATATTCAAACTCTAAAATCATTGGTACCACTCATGACATAAGTGACAAACCTGGAGGTGAAATGGGCTATCCTCGGTGATATCCAACGTGAAGGATTGTTAGTGATCAAGAGGGTGTTGTGATGCAAAGACAGCAAGAGGATCATCCCTCTGCGGGAGTAACTACCCCTTGTGCTGTCAAAAAGGTTCTCCGGTGTCAACAAAAATAATATAACTCAGATCATCAACATACTTGACAAAATTAGGGGTAACCTGTGACATATCATGTTAGCCTCAACCTTAACAAAATTTCCTTTGACTTAGCACATCAACATTCTTTTTAATAAATATTCCTTTTAATAAATATTCTTTTAAAATAATTCAGATGGTAATTTGTGGAAGGCAAACTAGCATCAAAAGTTCTCTAAATAAATATAATTAACTACACAATTTAGGTAGGTATCTAAATCCATCAAATTTGGGGTATTTTCAACAATCTTCATTAGGTCATCAAAATATCGTAAGATTATCGGAGTCATAGTCAGGTTGTTATTTGAGTCACAGTTGGGTAGTCTTAATCATCGCAATTTTTTTAATATAAAATCTCTAACACTATTAGTTAGTTTTTACTTGGGATCTTGGGCGATTTGGAGTTTACTGTTATTAAAATATCAATTTTACTTTTTCTAGTTGCTAATCGAAAATTATCTGCAGGGTTGAAAGGTCTTAATCTGGTACAATGTACAATTTCCGAAGTTTTCTTAATAAGGGAATTGGGTCTGTTAATTTCAAAATTCACTCTAGAAATTTGCTTCAAATTTTATAAGGACCAGAATAAGGGGGAGTAAGTTTAGGAGTATTCGGGTAACGAAACTCTTCGTACATCACTATATCACCTATCTTAAACTTAGATTCCTCAAAATGAGTGTCATATCTTTCTTTATTTACTTCATGATTTCTTATAGTTCTCTCCTTAGCAATCTTCCTATCTTCTTCAATTGGTGGGAACATGTCTTGATCATCAAGTAAGTTTTTGTAGGGTGGTTTTTCATGCATTAAATAAGAAGGGAGAAATTGTGTTACGGTATGGGGGGGGTGTCGTTATATTCGTTCGTTATTTCACGTAATAATTTTGTCCTGGAGACTTTACCATGGTGTGAATTTAATTTACATTAAGCCTAGTGATGAGGGTCTGATTTACTCTTTCATTTTTTCCATCTGTTTGTGGTCTATGCGATGTAGTTAGTAGTTGTTTAATATTATTGTTTCTCAAAAAATGTTTATATTTAGAGGGAGTTAACGCACTATTCCTATCACTTAAAAATTTTTTAGGTACTTGATGTTGAAAAATTTGTCTTAAAAAATTAATATAAGTATCCGTATTTTCATTTTTCGAAGCAAAGGTCCAAATATACCTGGTAGCATGATCTATAAGTATGTGTAAATATTTCTTTGTAGACTCATAATAATTTAAACCACGAACAGTGTCTACTTCAAGAATTTCAGAGGGTTCACTGGTAGAGGGTAACATTTGTAGGAGACCAAATATTTTTTCTCTAGACTTCTTAGTTACTCCCATCTTTACTTATTCCAATTCAATAATATTGTGGGGATATCAAATTTAATATTGCCTAAATTCCTAAATGTCCCTAATTAACACGATCTTTTACTAATAATTATAATTGTAAAGAGAAGGGCACAACAATTTTCATTAAACCTTGTTTTTTTAATTGTCCATACATTATTTACTTTTTTTTACACTTCTTACCGTTTACATTATCTAAATTTTGATGATGATTGATTTCTTGCAATGTTAACAGTGGGTCACGTTTACGTAAAGTTACATGATGAGAAATTGGGTTTCTAGTTAACATATCGGCTTCATAATTTGTAGAAACTTTTTTATATTTAATGTCGAAATCGTACATGAAAAGTTTAAGTGACCATCAGAATAATCACCCAGTTGGGTTTTTAGTACTTTTTAACCAAACAAGTGTAGCATGATCTGTATGAACAGTAAAATGAGTCCCATGTAAATAGCAATAATATTTATCGACAGCATCAATAATTTTTGAGCACTCTAACTCGGTAATGGTATAATTTTGTTCATAGGTTCTAAGTTTTCGATAATGATAGGCTATGGGATGCCAACTTCTATCAGGCTGTTGTTGTTTTACGACTGCGCTTACCGCTTGTCCGGACGCATCCACGAAAATATTGCATGGGTAATTCGGATTGTAAATAGTCACAACAGGTTTAGAAATGAGAGTGTCTTTTATATCCTGGAAAGCTTTTTGGCAATCTTCCGTCCATTCAGATTTAATGTCTATCTTTAATAATTTATCCAATGGTACTCGTAATTTAGCATAGTTGGGAATTAATTTATTATAAACATTTACTCTACCTAAAAATCTTTATAAGTCTTTAACATTCCTGGGAGGATTAAAATACTGGCGATTTCTATACTGGCGTTACTCGGGTGATAACATCCCTTTTCCACTTCATATCCCAAAAACTTTATTTTTGTTTTGGCAAATTGGCATTTTGAAAATTTCAATTTTATGTTTTCTTTTGCACAAATCGAGAAAATAGTTTTTAAATGCTCTAAGTGTTTTTTGAAAGAGTCTGAAAGTATAATTATATCGTCAAAATAGCTGAGCGAAAATTTAATTTCGTATTTATTTAAAAATTGCCTGAGTGTTCTTTGGAATATGGCAGGAGCGTTTTTCCAGACAAAAGGTAGACTTTTCCATTCATATAAGCCAAAGTTTAAGGTGAAAGCTAATTTTTCTGTATCTTTTTCATTTAGTTTAATATGCCAGTAGCCACTCGCGAGATCAAGGGTAGAGAAAATCTTAGCATTGGTTAACTGATCTAAAACTGCGTCGATTCGGGGAATTGGTTTAGACTCTGTTTTTGTAATACTATTTAGTTTTCGGTAATCGATATACATTCTGGATTTTGAGTTTTCATCTCTCAAGTAAGCCAAAGTAATTGGAGAAGCATAGGGTGAATGAGATGTGTTTATTAAATCTGCAGGTAAAAGTTCGTCTATTTGCTTCTTAATTTCGGCATTATCTTTTGGCAACGCCCTATATGTACGATGGGAAATTGGCAGTTCAGAATTCAAAATCACTCTTTGTGGTTCAAGACGGATACATTCAACATCATATTTACTTTTCGCAAAAATATGGTTATTCTCATTCAAGATTTTGTTCAATTCAACACTTTTATCATCAGCAACATCAATTTCATTTTCAATTTTATAAAAAAGAGTATCACAATTTTTATTATATTTAGTATCAGGATTTTTAATATTATGAGAACAAGTATGTGGCACCTTAAGATTATCATAAGTTAAAAATATATAACAATTATTAGTAACATTTTCCAATGACAAAGTAGATGAGATATTATTTTTTCCTTGATATACACAAAAATTTTTAAAATCCAAATTAATTTTAAACAGATTAATAATATCCGAAGATAAAATTGCGTACTTTAAATTCGTTTCAATAACATAAAAATTAACAAATCTTGTCAACTTTCCTATTCGACACCTCTTAGAAACTATTTTATCAGTTTAAATTTTACCTGCGATGGTTGACCAAAGAATTGTCCGGTGGGAGAATTTTCACATAATAGTATTTAACTTTATCATTTAAAATTCCTTAGATAATGTTAATGGTGCTACCTGTATCTATCAGACCGCTAATCAGTTCCGTACGGATTCCTAGGTCTACGGTGAACATCCGTCATTGTCGCTGTTCTCTCATGTTGCTGTTATAGTTGTTTGCATGTTGTGGAGGCCGGAACCGAGTCCTGGGGCTTTACTCTTCTCGAAAATTCTGGGGCCATTTCTGCCATGGCGGTTGTTGGTGCCGGAATCTAGGTGATTCATGTTGTGGGAATCTTTCATAGTCATTTCGCCGATCGAACGGTCTGCGAAATCCGAACTGTTGGTTCTGTAGATAGTCTCTTTTAAGATATTGCTTTTTTCTCTTCTTGTCGTCTGTGTAGCCGTTGATCACTTTCTTGGCAAAAGAAATCCACTCAGTAGTTGTACCAACGTTACTTATTAAAAATAAATCTCTGTATATTGCCGGCAATCCGTCTGTCATACCTCGATTTATAATTTCTTTTTCGAGTTTTACGGCTTTTCCGATAGTGGTTTTCTTTTAAAAGTAATCATTTATATTCTTATTGTCAGAAAGGCTCAACGTGCTAAAATCTTTGAACGAATACTGTATTTCTTCTGAGAAATTGTCAGTTATTTTTATTTTTATTTTATCCCACTTTTGTGAATCTATGAAGTTGTCGATGTAAAACTCCAAAGCCTCGTGTGATAGAAAATCCGGAAATACTTGTAGTTTTTCTTCTTCCGTCAATTCAAAAGTCTTTTTCACGAAGAATTTTAAACAGTTATTAATTTTTACCATCACTTTAGGATCAAATTTCGGGAGATTAAACAGTTGATTTGGTTAAGATATAGCACTATTTTCTTTCGATGTCCTTTTCCTTTGCCCGTTTTGAAAAACGAAATAAAACTACGTCATCCTCATCCTTCGTTAACGCCGCGGTTTCTTTCAAGATCGGTTTTTCACGCGCACACACATAGTCCTAGGTTGGATTCGAAATCCGTTGCAGTTGATCCGCACATGAAGAATCGCTGTCGGACTCTATGTAATATATCCATTACATCCTTAAATTATACTCTGAAAGAGAAAGTAGCTCATATTTACATGGCTGGAGCTAGACTCAGCCTGAAAGGAATAAAATTTTGATGCAGTCTGGCCGAATCGTTTATTAGAGCGACAAAAATATATCCGTCCATTTCAGAAGATGGCTCGGATGCTAATATCACCTTTCAACCTTACGCGCGAGAGGACGTAAAAGCATGTGGCTATTATTTTGTAGGGTCAATAGAATTTGGGGCTCGCGATGCGAACCCACTCTCCTGAATCCGAACATGTACACGTGTGGAAATGCTAAGGCATGCGATTCATAGGAAGTTCTGTTGCTAAGGATTTCTTAGCGATAAAGTAATGTTACTGGGGATTGGATTTAGGAAAGGGAATTTAAATGCTAGAATGGAGGGCATAATATTCAAATTTTATATATATATATATATATATATATATAAGGACATTCTACTAACGCCGCGACATTGCAGATTGCAGAACACCATTTGGACTTTGCACGAAGCAAGGTCTAAGCGTTGTCAAAAGTGCGACAAAAATACATAAATTTTGGATTGAATTATATAAATATTATATGTGTGTATTTCTGCATTTCGTTGAATTAAAAAGATGAGAATTTTTTTTCTTTTTTAAAAGTTTCGTTGTGTTACAAAGTACGTTTAATACGAAATTTAATTAGTGAAAATATTTTTCAAATTTTCTGATCAATATTATTGTAACAGTTTGAAAATATCACGCGTCAAGAATATTTGACTTACTGTTGTAATTAAATGAAATTTTTAATTGAATATAATTTGCAGATTAAATTTTGTTTAGTTTTAATTAAGTGTGAAATATTACATATGTAATTCCACTGATATATTCCGTTTCAAATTATAGTGTTTCGAAAACGGTTTGATAACGAAAATGCATATTTATCTAATTAACTTAGTTGAAGTTGTGATGAAGGAAATAAGATCGGTGCGATTCAATCAAAATAAGACTTCTTAGAGAGAAAGAGCGTACATCTCCAGATGTGAAGAGCCCTATTAATAATCTCATTGTGGAAGAAAAACAATATTAATGTACAACGTAATACTAAGTTAATTGACCGAAAATGGGATGAAATTTGAGACAGAAACCATGAAGTATTTAAACTTATTCATACACATCTTTTAAATGTCTTGACAATTTAAACATATTCTCTTATTTATGCACAGAAAATGCGTGTACGTGTATCGTCATTTACTATATTAAATCATTGAAGAAAGGGTTTGTATAGTTAAAAAGTAGATGTTTTGGCTTTTTTTAGATTTTATAGCACAACCTCAATAATTTTTCTTTGTTATAAGTCAAATCTTATGCTAGTGTTTGTCCTTTTTTTGTAGTGACCTTTGGAAAAAAAAGATAATATATATATTTTTTTTATTTTTAAAAGTAGAATTTTTTGTACCTACTCGCACAATATAACCTTTGTTAGAAAAGTTCTAGGCCTGACTATTTAATTCTTCGCCTTTTATATTGAAACACAAAAATGGGTGTTATACAATCACCTGATAAGTTTTCTCAATAGACATGGCCTTGGAAGTGTTTACATTTAAACTCACTAGGAAGCAGGGATGTGCTTAGCAACCCGCTGTTTGGCATGTTGGACCATTAAGTTGCAAGTTAAATGAGTGACATGTTGGATGCGGATTCCAAGCAGAGAGTTAACATTAAGTTTTGCGTTTAGCTAGGGAAAACCTCTAGTGTATTCCTGCTCTACTTCATCCCCTATATTCATCCGACCTGTAGCTGTGTGAAAGGGAAGCATCGAGAAGATGTCGCAGGAATCCAAAATGCTGTGACAGATGTTATGAGAAGCATTTAGGATGAAGCTTTCTGTCCTTCCTTCCAGAAACTGTGGGAGCTGGGCATAGATAGCCGAGGGGACTTTTTTGACAAGACGTAGGACCATCAGTTTCTGAGTTTAATATATATATATATATATATATATATATATATATATATATATACAGTATATATATATACTGTATATATATACTGTATATATATATATACTGTATATATATATATATATATATATATATATATATATATATATATATATATATATATATATATATACAGTGGAATCTCGATCAATCGTTTTCGGATCCATCGTTTTTCCGTATGTGTCGTTCATTTTATCCAGCCCCAACGATCATATTGCTTTGTTATGTTTCCGCATCTATCTTTTTCCCGCATTTATCGTTCATTTCAATCGGTCCCTTGAAAAACGATAGATCGAGATTCCACTGTATATATATATATATATTTTACGAGCTCTATCCTGGAACTTTTCTCATACACCTCTTATTTATTTAGTTGAAAGCTCTTTGTTTGGATTGTTAAAGCGTGTCCATCAATATATCTCTTTGTGTCAACTTAAGAGAGCATATTTAAAATTTATTAATATTTTATTCTATAAACTTTACTGTTTTTTTATTAATTTACATAATATTCTATAAATTATAACGGCTTTGAGGGAAAAGAATTATTGCAAAAACGCGTCCATATAAAAAAATGAATCTACATCCCCAGCCCCCTCCCCTTTTAAAGGATATGTTTCTCATACTATACTATAAAAGACTGAGTTCCTTTATAATATAACAACAAGTAAATGAACATGTTATATTTTTCCAGGTTATGTTTGGCTTTTTCTCGATAGTGAATTGAATTCTTGAAAGATTTCAGCTTTGCTTCAAGACCTGGTGAAATTTATTATAAGAGATTTTAAATTAAAGTTCTTATGAATATATCTATTATATATTTTACTAGCTGTACCCGTCCCGGCGTTGCTCGGGTAATGTAATTACCAATTTTTTAGTAGCCTTAACCCTTTGTTAATGGGCGTCGCTGTCATCCTTTTCCTCACCACGATACATTATTTTACCCATATAAATTTAATCCTTTCTGGCACATTTTGGCAAAATTTTTGACATAGGATTACTAATCGAATATCACTGCAATAGTAATCGATTTCCTTGAAAGCGAATATATCACATCCTCCACATGCTGAAATTCTTTGAAATCTTCATTCATTTTTCCACAAATACACCAAAAATTATATGATATTAACTAAGTGCTGGCCAAAAAAAATTACGGCATTACTAAATGTGATTTTTTAATCGATTATCACTGCAATAGTAATCGATTTCCTTTAACCACCGAATCCCTCATAGAAAACAAACGCCCCAACACATCACGTGCATGACGTCGAAAAACTGGTTTTTCTCCTATTTTACCTTCGTCCGGAAATGAAGAACGAAATCTCCAAAATGAGATTTCTCGCAAGAGTTTCCGAATCATAAAAAAAATTATTAAAAAATAACTACAATTTGTAAATTAATTTTGGTTCTGGCTTTCGAAACTGTGATGTCTAGGGTCTCTGAGATAAAAATTTCGTAAAAATGTAATTACATTTACGTATCGATTCGACAATTTGGAAAAAAGGGTCACGGACAATCTCGCGTTTTTTTTCCGAAAAACGGGTGCGTACAGGCGATCGAAAAAAAATCACAATTAATCGATAAATTAAGACAGACAATTTTAATTGTGATTTCCGTATAGTGTCATCTTTCCCGTATAGGCTCGTCCGAAAAAAAAATTCTTGGACGGATACGTTAGGATTTACGGGGCTTTTACTCGTCCGGGAGCTCCAAATCGCGACTAAATATTTAATTACGGAAAATCTAATTAAAAAATCGAAAAAAGGGCCTCGAGGTGCATAATGAGACCTCGGGAGGCATCTTCGTGTCGAATCTCAAGACTGTCCGACCTACCGTCTTTGCGCTGCGCCGCGAGCAGACAAAAACTCGGTCACACACACACAGACTTTGCCTTTTATATATAAAGATTCCTATTTTGAAAATGGGCTTTAAAAGCATTGCTCAGAACTGAGCCTTGCTTTCGCCTATCATAGCATTTATTGCAAATTATAGCATATATGCTTCATTTCAAACATTATTTAAAAACAGATAAATATTAGTGAGCAACTTTTGATTATTCTCTGAAATATTCGTAATAACCTGAGCCTAAAATTTCAGATTGTGATATATAATGAAACACAGCTTTTTTTCAATACTTGTACAAACAGTCGTCATTTATCATTTAATTATATATTTTAATTCTTATTGAAATATTTTATCTTCCTTGGAATTCTAATTGAGATGGATAATTTACCTTTCCCCAGAAACTTTTTTGATGTCATTCAATATGCCATTCATGTTGATCTTTTAAAAAAAAGTTATCGAATAGAAAATTTAGTAACTTTCTTAATGTCAGATTCGACAACTGAATCACTGATTGTTTATTTAAAGAAAATACTTTCTACATCTATTATAACACATCATACATTTCCTTTTAACGAATCCAAAAAATGTACTCTTAGAATATTTTCGTTTTGTTACTTATAAAGAGAATAAATGCTTCTACGGTTCTTTCTCCTTTGACACTAGCCTGCACTGGGCACGAATTAGCCTAATATTTTTACTCTTTGGTATATTCATTATTTATACGTTTTAAGCGGGGGGGGGGGCGTTGTCATAAAAAATCGGTCAAGTATGAAAATTGTCTTTATTTATATATTTTCTAAGTTTTTTTTCCTTTGTATCAAATATTTTTTGCGGCTCTTTCACTTTAGTCATATTGATTTGTATTTTTTATTCATTGAGTACTGTATTATTCTAACTCTTGAAATTACAGTTTAGCTGATTTTACGAAATTTTTGCTAATATTAATTATATTGAATGTTTCTATAGCAATAATAGTATTGAATTGGAGTTTACATATCTATATATTTAAATTGCTAAGCCGACTTTTTTGGCAGTCCGTGAGAGAAAACTACTCCATCAATTTACTTCATTTTGGTCTTAAACGAAAGATTGTAATCTGTAGATTTGTCAAATTTGGATTTTGTAACCGCAATTTCTATTAATTAGCGATAATTTACAATTAAAAATTGATTTCTGCGCATGCTCAGTGGCATGTTTAAATCTGTCTTTAGAAACTCACTGTTTCTGCGCATGCTCAGTGGCATGTTTAAATCTGTCTTTAGAAACTCACTGTTTCTGCGCATGCTCAGTGACATGTGTTATTGATTAAACACGTTTATTCCGAGGAGTATCTCTAGATCTCTCTCTGCCATTTTTATTTTTATGATAATTATGTTTGGGAAATATAAGATTAAACTTCATGGAAATTGTTTGTTTCGCGATGTTCAATTAGTGATAATTTACAATAAAAAAAAATTGCTTTCTGCGCACGCTCAATGAGATTTTTAAGTCTGGCTTTAGATACTCACTAAGCACAAGGCCACTTAAACACATTAATTTGTTTCTGCGCATTATTATGATATTCAACATTTGGCAATGATGTATTAAGTATAATTTGTGTATTAGTATATTTATTTACTGTATAGCCGTCATGTTTTGACGGGTATCAACTAGTTTATAAATAAATTTAGAAAAATTTTGGCTCCACGTCCTAAAATGTTTTGTCTTATTCCTCTACACCTTATTTTTTTAATACAGTGTTTCTTTTTTGTCCATTTTATGAATTTTTCAAGCATTGTATTGAGGTCATATTCTTTATAGTACTTAGTAGTATGTTTACAAACCTCTAAAAACCAAACTATTAAGTCATCGGCAAAAAGTGCTCAATTGATATTATTGTCACTGGAGAAAAACAGCAAAAAGTATATTTCAAAACTTAATTATGCATAATATTTCTAAGCGACTCTTTTACCCATTACAAAAAAGATCAGAAATATTCACCTTTGGAGGTCGTCTATTCCGTAATTCACAGTATCTTAAGAAATATATCTCCAGTACCATCTGACGCCGTATCCTTAAACAGATATCCACTAAGGGCTTCTCCTTAAAAGTTAAATGTTTCACACATTTTCTATACTATTTACTTCAGACTTTAGCTGATATATTTACTGAACTTTCTTTTTAAAATAGAATCGTCTATTTCTGTCTAAAATCGGATATTTAAATCAAACTAACATTGTTGATCAGTTAGTATCTGAAAATTCTGAAAATAGAAACTTAAATGAGTTCCTGGGATGACTTAATAAAGCATCACTAGATAGTGTGTGGAATAGTTTAGTTAAGTGTATAACACGGAAAAGTCTACAAAAATAAAAGGAATCCGTAAATAAGGAAACAAACTGCAGATATATACAAAACATACATTAATAAATTATGTTTGTACTTCACAAAGCAAAATGATTTTTTAAATCCCGAAGGAAATATATTCAATTATAAAAATCTATTTTCTTCACTTTAAAAATTTTCATTTTAATATATATTACAACAAATATAAAAAATATCATTTGTATCATTAAATACCATTTTTCATTCTCTAAATCTCGTAATCATAAACAATTGAATTCAAATATAAACTTTGATTTCTCTAATTTGAAGCACTAAAAGACATTTAAATAAATGTAAGTTTTAGAATTCCTATCAAAGTATGCTTAAACACTTGATCAAAGTTTACACAAGGTTTAGATAAATACCCACTGGTTATTTTGAGAGAGAATGAAAGTCCTGTAAGTCCTATGTGTTGTGTAACACAATGAAAGATATCTCTTTCTTTTCGTTAAGATTGTTTCGCAAATTTAATTGAAATTTTCTTTCTATTGACAGCGTAACTTAGAAATTTCACTAGAAAGATTTTTATAAAACCTTCACAAATCTTACTAATTTAGACTTATTTATACATTTATAAATCGGAAGGCTTTTAATTGCAAACAGTAAAAGTAAATATTCTGGCGTATAACTAAATGCACTTTATCTACGGTTTAAAATCTTTTAAATTACACTTGAGATTTATCGTGCAATTTATTTTAGTAGCATAATAATCGTATCAAATAAATATTGGAGCATAACTTTAATGTAATATAAAAGTGCCTCAGTAAGTTGTAAATCATTACATAATATTTTATAGCATGAACTTACAACTAATAAGTAATTCGTTCCATTCATCATTTTCCCCAGTATTTTGTTTCCTAATAAACCTGATGAGAATTCAATCAAAAACAAATTTTACTGCCGAACGTTGAAACAAATAGCTAATTTGAGTAAATATTTTTGAATTCTTCCCATTTTATTTTGGTCTTGATAATGTTATTATTTTAACTTAAAGAAGTTATACGCATAAGTAACACTTGCAGATGAAATATGCCTTTTTTATTCACTATAACGTATAACTTGCATAAAATTTGTGGAAAACTCAATATCCTCAGTTAAAAAAAGGGTTGCAACTAGTTTTGAACTGCCTCATAGGTCATCGTAAGGCCCAGGAACATTGGATGCAATTTGCTCTAGGGACAATACTGATATGCGAGGTTCATGAAATTCTTTGATATAAATAGGGCAAACAGCAGAAAATCCTAGAAGAACGTCGTAAGAGGCGATGGCAGAAGAGGACACATGAAATGGTTCACGGTAGTTGAAGAAACAAAGGGGAGAAATTTTATGACATTCAACCCATGCAGAACCACACCCGTTTACGAAGCAAAATTTAAAAAATAAAAAAATAGTAACATAAAAGAACCAAGAAGACGGAATTAAAAAATGGGATTAAAAAATAAATAAATAAGATCAAATTATTAGAAAAATCTAGGAAGCTGAAAATGAAAAAAAAACTCTTTTACGTGCAAAGATTTTTTCAGGCAGCAAGGATACCACAGAAGCAATGACATTCATAATATCTCCCAGCAATATTCCTTACATGTAGATTTTCCATATTTTTCGAAACTTGCAAAAATTACGCAGTTGCACTTTATAAAAGTTGTTACTCAAAATACTCAATGACATTCAAAATTTCTTCCAATAATATTCCTTACATGTAGAATTTCGCTATTTTTCGAAACTTGCAGAAATTACGCAGTTGTACTTTATAAAATTTATTAGTCAAAATACTGAATGCAGCTAAAAAATAATATTTTAAACATACCTCAAACCTAAAATGATGTCTAAATGTACTGGACAAAACATTGTCAACACATAGTAAATATTATATAAGACAGTTGCACTTTATAAAAGTTGTTAGTCAAAATACTCAATGACATTCAAAATTTCTTCCAATAATATTCCTTACATGTAGATTTTCGCTATTTTTCGAAACTTGCAGAAATTACGCAGTTGTACTTTATAAAATTTGTTAGTCAAAATACTGAATGCAGCTAAAAAATAATATTTTAAACATACCTCAAACCTAAAATGATGTCTAAATGTACTGGACAAAACATTGTCAACACATAGTAAATATTATATACGACAGAGATAATTTGAATTTTAAACAGACAAAAGATCACTTAATCAGAAATTCTGTTTACTTCCTTTTTTTATATATGAGGCGGTGAAAAGCAATCTGGTGTAAGTCACATTTTCAACTTTTTTATTTGAGGGCAAAAATGTAATCTCCATGTTCAGTTTATAGTGGAATTGTAAATAAATGTTATTTACAATATTATAATCATTCTTATGAATTATAATTTGTTCAATTTATAGTGGAATTTTTTGTAGTTTTTGCAGTAAAACTATTTTGACTTACACCACTTGACTTACTGACTTACACCACTTTGCCTTTCACCGCCTCATATGATGGTGTTAGAGAGCAACAAATTTCTACTATTACTATTACAAAAATTGAAGGCATAGTAAATAGTAAAGTTAGTTTTGAAGAGGACACATAATGATGACCGAAATTAAACTTCAATAAGCAGGGATTTTATTGTTTTCAGCATGGACAAACTGGACAGGTTTTATTGCCAACGTATATATAAGTATCCCGTGAAGAGAATGGATACTCATAAGTCTAAATACTAAATAAATAAAACAACACATAAAAATAGAAAAAATAACGATTTTTTCTGTAATTACATCAACAGGAAATGTATAATTATCAACAGGTCTAGAACTACTAGATAAGTTTTCTTTTGAGAATAATATATTTTTGAAAAAACCAGTACTTTTCTGTAATAATGTTGAAATTTAATGAGATGGAATATGAAAAAACTTCCGCTACGGAAGTAAAATCTGCGAAATTTCTTTACATTACCAGAAAAACCTTCACAGGTGTAAATTCTACGATTTTTTCAAAACATCAGAAGAAATTGCATTCCTTCTTTTAATAGCCATATAAAAAAAGAACATTCAGCCTATGTAAATTTTTCCACAATTAAATTTTCCGGAGTATAAATATTTTCTAAAACCATTAAGGGACATGCTTATATAAGATGTCTCAAAAACATGGCTTAATACGTATTTGCTGAATATCAATCCAGAAGTACCTACATATCGTTCCCGAAACGTTGAAAATAATATTAAAAATTTTTAAGACATATTTTCCGTATACATATGGCACCGAATTTTAATGAGAATAACGATCAGTGTTGTCATTAACTTTGAATATTTTTTACCTCTTAGGTTACTACTTTAAATTTCTATAATGAACCTCAACAGTTGAGTAGAATATCGTTTTATTTGTTTCCCCTCAAGATATTTTCTTTCCAATAATTATACGAAACATTAATTCATAACTAATTAAGAATTCTATTTCAAATATTTAGGATGCGACCCTGATGTCAAGATTTCGAATTTATTAAAGTATACTCGAAGGAAAAGCGGGGGAAAATTGAGTGGCATCCTTTGTATGAATAACTATTAAATACGAAGTAACCTTTAAACTATAATTTCTTTAAATGCTAAAGTAAAACGGATGTATGTTTCAGTTCCTGGTAATATAGCGTTTACTGGTTATATAATAAACGGAATAAAGGAGATGGAGCTGTAATGTATGGGAAATATATGAAAAATAAATTACATACCAATAGACGTTTGGCTATTTAGGTATTTCCTGCATTAAAAAGGGATGTTTACAATTCTTAATATTAGTGCAATAATCATTCAACTAATACCATGATCGCAAATACGTGTAATGGGAAAATGAAAACAAAATGTTTAGTATCAGAGCTAATAAAAGGCATGCAAGCTTTAAGTTTAATATCTGAACACTTCTATTTTGCAACTTAAGTGTAAATTTTCACACTTGCAAAATCTTAATATTTTTTTTACAACTATTATCCTATTTCTGATAAAAAACATATACATTTTTATAAACAAAGAAAGATTTTTACAGTCTCTACATTTTTATACATACTTCCTTACAGCCTTCAGCCGGAGTTGTGGTACGAATCTATGTCCCCTATTCTGGAGGTCGATATCTTACCAATTGAACTTTCCCGATGATAAGACGAAATCTCCCTTTTCAAGTTATGTTCTTCACATAAATTATTCTTTCTCATAGAAGCCTGCAGCTCAGAATTTTGCCTTAATTATTTGCATAGTAATAAAGAAGCAATTTATGGTTTTTGGATTATGTGCATCAATTCGTTTCGGTTTTTCCCACACTCACATACACACATACATATTTATATACAGTGACACTATCACAGGAAATGCGAATGTTTAAAATATTTTCTACTCGCACATATGCAGTTATGATGTACGTGCTAAACGGGTCTCGGAATGTCGTCTACGTACCGCTATGCTGTGTGTCACTAATGACTACCAAAGGGGTCCCGCAATCAAAGGAAATGGCACCCCAGACCAGAACGCCCTGTTATGGGTCTGTGTGGCGTGCGATAATAAGGCCAGGATCCCCACGCTGTCATGAACTTCTCCAGACACGTCTTCAGTGGGCGTCAGGACACAATTGGAAACGGGACTCATCACTAAAGACTATACGTCCCAAGTGAACGCAGTTCAGTGTTGATCGAGTTAGTAACTATTGCAATCCGACTTAACGATCTACATGCGGGGAGGGGTAAGTGACGAAATGGTCGGCGCGATCGAGGATTCTGTTTTCTCAGTCGTCTGTCAATGGTCATGTTGGACACTTGTGTGAGGGTGACACGTCACTTGGTTGATAACGATGGATCCGTTGCTGCGATACCTGACCTGACAAGCGCTCTGTCTTCCCGTTATGTTGTGGTGCTAGATCTACCGCTGCCGTCCTGACGCTTGAATCTGCCGTTGTTGACCCACTCTTATCATAATCGTTTTATAGCTGCATCGCTTCGATCCAGATGTCGAGCGAATTTTCGATTCACCAGATTCTTTCAATCCGATGACACGGCCTTTTTGAAACTCTGAAAAATGCTCTTAATGAGCACGAATGCATTGTTGCAGTCAACGTAAGATATCCGCAAGAAATTTTGAACATCAGATTCCGAATCGTTTCTTTTATACACTTGCTGAATGCTCAGTTCTGATATGCGGGAGTTCCTGCTATTCATTTGTTGGACACCAAATTTTAATCATTTGCATGTTCGGTCGAAACATCTTTTCATACGAAATTTCATTACAATCGGACAATTCCTTCTTGGTGCGTCGATTTTTTTTTGTTATGGAGTGTATATGAAAGTGTGCAATGTAAAAGATAATATTGGTTCTACTCAAAGCAAAATAGTTTGGGGTGCTATTCAAACAAATTATTGTAACAAATTATTGTATTCAAACAAATTGTTGTAACAAATTATTGTATTCAAACAATTTATTGTAACAAATCGTAGAGAATGAGAATAATCAGCGGTTCGTCATGGTGCATATGCATTCGTGCAGAGTTCTCTGCATGCAGACCCCCGACTCCTGTCATCACATTAGTCACGGTAACATTAGTCACATTAGTCACGGTAAGCCCCCAAGGTCTCTCGTGTTTTTTGATCTAGTGTCCCCCGCCCCCATTGTCACAATTTGACCCCGGACCCCGGGTTCTTTGATGCTCTGCATCCGGACCGAAAGAGGAGGCGATCCACGCATATACAGAGTACGGAGTGAACATCAATCACTGGATTCCCCAAGGCACAGCAGAGCAGAGTGCATGAATTCAAACGCAGCATCAGAGATGTTTAGAAACCAAAAGTCTTACCCCCCCCCCCCCCCCCCCCTTACTTTCTTTCAACAGGACAATGGTCGTCAGCCTGCCGCCCATATTATCCATCGTTCTCCTGTGACCGACAAGAAACACATTTTACTAGGCCTGTTCGGTTACCTAATTTGCCCCCCCCCATACATTTTGTGTGGGATATGCTTACTTTAAACTTGTGCACTATGTCATAACCAGCAGTCTCAACTGAAGAACTGTGAATGCTTGGTGAATCTGATTTGAACGACATTTCACAGTCTTCCAGAAACTTCATCGTACAGTGCAAGGATCTATAACTGTTAAAGATGAACATACAAAATATGGATTTTTGCAAGTTCCTTTTGGCTTACAGATCTTTTATTTCAATTATTTATACAATGTGCCACTTTCCATCGCTCAAATAAATTTCGTTGCAGTAACTTCTTTGTTAGTGTTGTAGTTTCTCTGAATAGGATTGTGTATTTCTATATACAGTGGAATCTCGATCGATCGTTTTCAGATCCATCGTTTTTCCGTATGTGTCGTTCATTTTATTCAGTCCCAACGATCATATTGCTTTGTTATGTTTCCGCATCTATCGTTTTCCCGCATTTATCGTTCATTTCAATCGGTCCCTTGAAAAACGATCGATCGAGATTCCACTGTATATATATATATATATGGGGCCGAAAACTGGATTGAGGTTTCCAAACTTCTGGACCTAATTTTTTTAATTAGCTATTTTAAAGTTACTAAGGAACTCTATTTTTTAATTTCCCTACTACACATCTATTTCTTTTAATTCAGAATCATTTGAGGTCAATTTTAAAGGCTTATGGCATAAGTTTGGGTTGTTTTAAAGTGTGTGGCCCATTTATTTTAGGCCCAAGATGTTTCTAGACATTTTAAAGAATTACCACAGTCATTTCTAATGCATCTTCCTGCGTGTTTTAGAGAAAATTTTAATTGTTTAAATTCGGAAACCTGTTCCTAATATCAACAAATCCAATATGATTGAGATTTTAAAATCGCTTTCTTTGATTTTCTTTCATCGCTTTATTTTATGAAGAACAAAGATGCTGAGTAAAACAATGAATTTACCTATTATTTTTGATTAACTTTCCTCTAACTAACATTCCCCTTAGGAAAAAGTAAAAACAAATTTATTTACATTTTCACTCAGCAAAAAGTATCGAATTTATCGTTAAATTGCAATAAAATTACTGTATACAGTATTGTAATGAACCTGAATATAATGTTATATTTTCCAAAATAAGATATATATTCTGCAAGTCAAGATGTAACATAAGGTATGAAATGATATTGGTTCTATTAAGTCTCAGGAAATATAGCATTAAAATAGATCAAAATTAACTATCCTTATATATTTAGCTTAAAAAATAATTAAATATGCAAGTAAAATGACGATTCATAGCAATATCTATTCCAAATGAATAATATATTTAAGTAATTGAAAAATTAGTTCCGTCTAAATATGTACACATACATTCTTGCAAAGAAAACTGAAATATGACTTATTTATTTTCTTTCACAGAAGGAAAATTATAGCCCTCATACTTTCCCACATTAAAATTAATCATGAAAAATTTTAGTGTTGTCTCAAGAGATCTTAGTGTTGACTCTTGATATTTTTCTATTTTTCGGAATAATACATTCTAATGCCTTTACGTGATGACCAATAAATGTTATAATCTTCACTTATTACATCATTTTTTTATTAAAAAAGTGAAGACATTGTAAATTCCGTAATTTTTTTGATAATGTAGATTCTATTTATCTTTGATGCTTTTCCGTTTTACCAGTGAGCCAATTTCCTCCATGAAAATAGACATACTTTAAAATGCCTATAATATCTAAATTTTTACGAAATTTGCTGTAGTCAGGACCTGCTACAGCTGAATAGAGGCCAGAAACTCAACCGTCTTTATCAAAAGAGTGCCTTTAAAAGAAAAACAGTTAATTTGGATTTATGCAAGGAGGTTGCCTGGGGTTTTTTTTCAGAAAAATTTGATAATTGCTTAATTGTAATTTTTTTTCGGGAGTTCCAGACGACAGAAGAAAATTAGAGGCAAAACCTGCCAGAAAGAAAATATACTTCATTTCTTGACGAACAGGATTCATTTATTACGATCAATATAGTTTTATTGACAATATTTCTATTAAAGCAAATGCAGTGGGTATTTTGTGCGAATCATACTTTGCAGAACTCATCTAAATCTATCCAAAAAATGCTACTTTACTTCTGATTGCTTTTCATTAAAGTAGATATTTTTACCAAACCACGGCTTTCACTTACGTTACTTCATTGGCCATCGTCTGCTCTTCACCCATTTTGGGCTCATTTTAAAATCTCGAAAACAGTCTAGGCTCTGCCTTTAGACCAATGATTCTCAACTTCAATTTCGAACCGGCACCGGTCGGCGGAAAAATTTCATCGGTCCTCGGAGATTTTTATCTGTCCGATTTATTTTGTAGGATATTTTGTAGGATATTTTTTACGTTAATACCATAATTTTGTCTTTGAAGGTTGGCAACAATGGAGTGTGCTCACATTCATCCTTTGTTTCGTCTAGCATTTTTATTTAACTGGGCGGAGTGCTCACAGCAGAGAAAGGATTGCAATAATAATATGACGGTAATAAAAAATATATAAAAATTAGAAATCGGGTTTCGGTTGTTTCAACACTCCGACTTTGCTTGACTAATTTAGAACCCACAATTGAAAAGTTAATTGAAGAAGAGCAGCAGCAATCTTCTCATTTACATTATATGCCAAATAAACAAAAATTATAGATATTTAATTTTGTAGTAATCAGAGGGCTGATATTATTTTCTTTTGTTTCTATAAGCAATGATTTTGTAATTATATTTTATAATTTTCTGTGATTTTTCTCAAAGGTTTATTTATTTATATATAATAATTGAAAAAATTACTTATCTTCCCATTTGAATATTACTGGAGGTAAATGATAATAAAAATGTTACAATTAATGTATGTAGTAGTTCTTTAATACCTGGTGTTTTTTGCTAAAAAACCCCACTGGTCCGTGAAATTTTTTCACAAATTTTACCGGTCCGATGGCCAAAAAAAGAAAACTGATTTTGACGATTTATCTCTCTTCAACTGTTACTTGAATCCTGCACTCACTCCAGTTCAGATATCAAATCGTCCATTTGTCTTCGGGGTTCATTTAGTCTCTCCTCAACGGGAGCTAATAAAGCATTTTCCCTCGGTGTTTCTTTGAAACATTCCTTACGATGGTGCATACAAAAGCCACTTTTGCAAAATCTTTTCTTCAAATTTTCTCTACCTTAGCGAAAGTAACGGGAGATTTTGCTAACTTGTGAAGAAGAGAAAGAATAAAAAAAATACCAATGATTCGCAACCCATATACACTCCGTACAGAAAACTGTTTAATTACTACTAAGTAAAATAATTGTTTTGGTAGGGTTTAATTAACAAACGTAGGTTAATAAGTAAGCAACCTAGCTTCCTCAAATCTCAAGATTAACAATCGGTGGGTCAATTGCTGAGTACTTAATGAGTCCAAATGGATGATTTCGTCCACCATATAAGAGTACGTTAAATGATGCCGGAGGATGGCTGAATAACTACAGACTCTTACATTCAGTGGTGAAGTTTTAACAATCGAGTCCCACTGATGGTCTGTATTTGTAGCAGTTCACATTCGGCTTTTAACTGTAGACTCCAGTTTAATTACTACTTGTGTATCAAAGGATGGCCTTAGCGCTCTTCGCTAACCAATTTCAAAGGATAATGTAATATGAAATAAAATTGTGTCGGTGGCACAACATTGTGACGATATTTTGGTATTTCGTGGTTACTGATAGGGAAAAAGCACTAGTCTGCCCTAATGCAAGATGCGCATTATCACACAATCAATCAATATATATATATATATATATATATATATATATGTGTGTGTGTGTGTGTGTGTGTGTGTGTGTGTGTGTGTGTGTGTGTGTGTGTGGGTGGGTGGGTATGTGTGTGTGTGTGTGTGTGTGTGTGTGCGTGTGTGTGTGCAAGTGCAAATGTATATACATGCATGCTTGACTTGTGTAATTCCATTGGAAAAAATACATTAATTAATATAGGACTCTATACATTTGCATGTTATTTATACATAATTCTACTGCTGGAGCAAATCTTGAGATACATCCCATTATACTACTGAGGTAAGTCAGATAAAGAAATTATCTCATTGAAAGTGTAAACTTTTAATTTAAAATTGTTATTTTTAAAAGCAGTTTATAAATGCTGTAGTAAGGGATTTTCAAATAAAAATTTATTGAATTCTCTTGTTAAACTAATTTACTCCGAAACACATTATTTGCTCAAAAGAACTAAAATTTCATTAAATGAAAACAAAATTTGCAGCCATAAAGTGCGCTGAACTTTCTTTTCTGTTGCATTAAACGATCATCATGGAGCGGGAATTAGAAAGAAACAAAGTTGCAGGATCTCTTTACGAAGAGGAGTAAAGTGTATGCGGGTCCAATTTCTGTAAGCAAGCAAATACTAAATGCTCCTTATCTTTAAATATATATTTTATCTTGTAAGATTTGTTTTAGAAATCGGATGATTTTTTTTCAAATTCGTCCTTTTTAGCAGTTTTATATGATATAAAACGCCTTCCTATTAGGTAATCCATATAAGGACATTTAAGTATTAACTTTATAGACTTATGATTACTTATAATGATAAGTCTATTAAGTTGAATATTAAATTTTAATAACAAAACAGTATATTATAAAACAATCAATGTACGTCATATTTTAAATTAACGTAATTTTTTATGCCAATTTTGTAAATGTGTATCTTATGAATGATGAAGTTGTACGACTTTCAGAAAATACGATAAATTCTATAAACTTCATTTATTTCATTTCTAACTATGACAATTTTAACTATAACTATTTTATCTTACATATCTGTTATGCAATTTTACTTCAAGTTTGATTATTTTAATTCTGATTTTCATACTCAGTTCGCAATGGGCGTATCTATTTCATAAAATTTTCTTGAAAGAAGAGAAAAAAAAACGAACACTGAAACTTTTCTGCTCACGTAATCAAATCAATAATTTTCGTTAGCATACACAAATATGAGCTATTTGTATATGAATGTTAATAGTTCCTGTTTGACTTCATTATTAATAATTCCCGTCTAACAAAATATTGATACACCTATTTTACTGTATTTTCTTTGTCTCCTTCAAACTGAGAAATTTCTCTTTTTCATGACACTTTATATTTTTAATACACTTGCACTAGCCCTACACTCGTTAATTATGACACCTATACCCGCAAATGTGTGATTTTTGTACGTCTTACTCCTCCATAAGTATGGTCATTTACACCTACATACCTAGTGTTTCTAGGGGATAGTTTGTTTGTTTCTTTCCGGACTTTGACACATCATGTGATACAAGTTTTATTGTAAGAAATTCAGCAGTTGTTCATCAGACGTTACAGTATAAAGTCAGGTAAAACTTCTATTTTTCTGTCGGATCTTGGCTAGTTTTGACTTGGGATATGTGAGGCATTGAAAGACAAAGTGGTGTAAGTCACATTTTCAACTTTTTTCATTTGAGGGCAAATATGTAATCTCCATGTTCAATTTAGAGTGGAATTGTAAATAGTCATTATTTGCAATATTGCAATAACTGTTATGAATTATAATTTGTTCAATTTATGGTGGAATGTTTTGTAGTTTTTGCAGTTAAACTCTTTGACTTACACCACTTGACTTACTGACTTACACCACTTTGCCTTTCACCGCCTCATGTGACTTTTTCCAATGGCCAACATTGATTTTTATGTTTCACTTTTAACCAAAAATTATTCTCGAACTGGACTGGAATTATATGATATGGGTTATAATAAAGGGCTAAATAGTACACATAGCATATATCTAAATACAAGTAATTATAATAATAACATCTAATAAAGTTGCACTTAATATAATAATAATTTATATATTTCTATTTATCTTTCGAAAAGCAAGAATATCTGTACTGATTATGTAATATCTCATCTCTCTAATCATATAAATGATTTTCCCCCATTGTTTCTTTCACTGTAGCTCTTTTCAATGACAGTTTTCTAGTCTTATTGTTAAATTCGCTTTTTTACGAAGTATTTTGTTATGAAGAAAGAGATACCGGACTGAAACACTGAAAGCCAGTCTTAGATTACAGCAAATTCATGTTTTGAAGAAGACAAAGCATGAATTTTTTATCCAATGTACCTCGGTATGATATAGCACAAAAGCCATAAAAGCTTGCTTTACTGTCTCAGAAGGATTTTGATGGTTATTGAGCGGGGTTTTTTTTATTTCATGCATGTTAGATATCACTCTTCAGAAGTGACCATCAAAATTTTGTCCAGTTACGAAGCGTCTGTAGTTAATAATTCAGGAAAGTCATTTTTCTCTACTTTTTTTTTACTGCTTCAAGAAAATTATGACCTTAGTATTAAATTTTTCTAATTACAAATTGCATAATTTTTTTTTAGCCGCATGAAACAAGGTTGTTCTCTTCATATTTGTGTCTGAACCCTGAGTTTCTTTTAAGGGAACAAGGGACCTTCAATCTCTATCTTCTTTAATGTTCAATATTTTACTCTATATGCCCCATGAACATAATTAATATTCTTTTCTATTGCATTGAAGATACTTAGATTTCCCAAATTAGTATTTTGTGGAGGGATAGGACCTGCTTATCAAAAAATTCTTCAAAAATAATAGAATTTTTCAAAAGGCTCCATGCGTATTCATTTTCTTCTGATATCTTTCAAATTTCTCACAATTGTTATGTGAAGTGTTTGTCACAAAACTGTGCATTATTCTTTGAAATCACAAATATTTTTCAAATTTGTAGATCATAAAATAAAGTAAAAACATGAAAAAATAACAGACAGAATAGAAAAAAAAAATTATTTAAGACGTTCGATTCACATAAAAAAATTAAATGCACATTTATATTTCTATACATATGGTAAACTCATAATACAAAATTTAAGAATTTTAATTGATATATAATGCGCATAGAGCATTTTGAAAAAGTTAGCATTTTTGAAATTTTTTTTGAAAAACGGGCATGATTCTTCCAAAAATTCCTTATTTTCAATTCTAAGGATTTTCAATGTAGTAAAATGGAAAATTAATTATTCTCATTTTGTATATGGAGTTAAAAATTGAAAATTAAAATAATTCGAATTTGAAGGTCCCTTGTCCCTTTAAATTTTACTCAACAAAAACAGTTATGAAAAATCATAACTGAAATTCAAATATTTGTGCCGTCACTATTTGCCGTCAAATATTTGTGATTGTCACTATAACCATCCGTATACAGGATGGTTATAGTATCAAATAAAATGGTATTTTAATGGCAAGTAAACTATTATTTAAATAAATATTGGGAAATTTGTAATTTTTTATTCAGATTTAGTTAGTGGAGAAATCGTCTAGGTAACAATAATTCCTCCAAGTTTCTAGTGTGACAATAATCTATAGATCTTATATCTACTTTATTCAACAACATCTTAATTCACATAAACAAGATCATGTTCATGTTTTTAACTTTCCATTAGTTTCTTGGGGAGCTAGCATGTAGTTTTTTACATTTGAATTAAAATATAAATACAAATTTGAGTATACTTGCTGTTATGCGACTTCAAATCTTAATTAAGAGGTAAAACTCTCTTGTAATCAGCATTCAAAGCTGGATCACATTGCTTGTTATCTGCTTTACTTTTCAATGGAAATATTGGTACAAGTAAATAAAAAATGTGTACTATGTTTTGCTCTACCTTGCTAAAGCTTTATCACATACTTGTATATGATAAAATAGCATTGCATAGAAAATATAGGTAAACTATCTCTAGTTAAAAAAATCTTAAATATATTCGTAATATTAAAAAATAAATTTAAGTTGTTTAGTCATCTGAGTTCTAACTCAAAATTTGCAATCACCGCACAAAGTGTACTATAAGGAATCCTGGTAAAAAAAAGTTCAAAACCTCGTACATTTTCTTTCTATTTTTAGCGTTGAATCGCATAGAACCACTATTTAAGTACGGCAAGATATTGACGTCGGCACTCCTCAAATAAACCCTAAGACCTGCGGGTCGGTTTTCTGAGGACAACCAAACAAGAACTTTTCTATCAATAGATTTTTATTCGAATGTGACCGTCCGCCATAGATGGTTTATTGCTAAATCGAGAGGCTGATTTCAGTTCCATACTAAGTACAATAATAAGCAAGCAAATATTATGCACCTATCAATATGTACAATTTCCGCATATGTTAATGTTTTTTCTACAAGTATTCAAAATTGCATTTCTTATACTGTTTTGACATTTTAAATTTATTGATGGTGTTCAACTTTTAACCAACATTTCAACACTATTTATGTTTATGCAATAAATTTGCAGGATAAAGACCTGTCTTGGGCAGTTTTATGTGTATCCGCACTTCAATAGACAATTAAGTCCTTAAGTTTATACCGACTCAGACACGTCCGAAAAATTATATATATATATATATATATATATATATATATATATATATATATATATATATATAGTGTGTGTGTGTGTGTTAGTTATACTATAAAATAACTCTAAACGATTTGTCCCCCCCATACAGTTTTAGGGCCTGTTCACATAGGAGTCCGTTTCGTTGCGTTAAGGAAAAGATGACGTTGAGACGAAAATAAACCAATCATATGCCTCCAAACGATTAGCAATGAAATTTTTAACGCCTATGATTGGTTTATTTTCGTCTCAACGTCATCTTTTCCTTAACGCAACGCAACGGACTCCTATGTGAACAGGCCCTTAGTCATACCAGCGGCAGTAATTTCTTAAAAGAACAGTTTTAACACACACAAAAAGGATGTATTTCATCACTCCTTCCTGCCATTTCCCATTTCATGGTGCAGTCGAACATAGGTTTTGACCGCACCAGTCTCTACATATATCTGCCCCCAAAGAGCATCGTTCACACACATATACACATTATTCTTCACTCTGGCATACCAGAAATGGACCTGTCCTAACCTCACAATTGTGCTGAGACAAGCACCACTCAAACTCCCGTGAAATATCTTACCATATGCATTGCCATGATAGAATTATTTAAGGAGAGATGTACAAATTGAAAAAAATGGGAACAGGTCAAATACAAAGAGCTAATTTACAGGTCATGCCATGAACATCACATACGATAGGGTATTAAAATATTATATATATATATATATATATATATATATATATATATATATATATATATATATATATATATGTATATATATATAAATATATATGTATATATATATATATATATATATATATATATATATATATATATATATATATATAATATATATATATATATATATATATATATATATATATATATATATATATATATGTATATATATATAAATATATATATATATATATATATATATATATAATATATATATATATATATATATATATATATATATATATATATATATATATATATAGAGAGAGAGAGAGAGAGAGAGAGAGAGAGATCGGAAGGAACAATCTGGAGAATTCAACAGAGTTTGAGATAACACTTAATTACACAGAGACTGAGACTTGCTATTACATTTAACGGAAAACTTTTTTGTAAAATTGGAGTAGATTTTACTGGATATATATATTAATAACGCTTGGAAAATATAAAATAATATTTATGCAATAATTTTCGCTCATTTTTGTGTGTTTGCGTTGTACTTCCTTGATTAGGAAAACTTTACATTAAATTTTTATTAAGAAGAATTATTATGTTATTTTTTAAAATTAATTTTACCAAAACATTTTGTCACTAAGAAGAATCTAAATAGTAGATGAAAATGTCGATACAATTTCCTTTTTTGCTTCGCTTGTTAGTGAACTAACTATTTGATGTCGTTAGCATTTCATACTGTTCACAAACCTATTTCATTCAAAGAAATCAAAATACAAAAGTTGATTACGCTAACGCTATTGCATGCAGTATTTATTTTCTTCTTTAAACAAAATTCTCCTGTGTATAGATTTCCTCAAGATATAAAAGCCAGTGGTAAATCGCAAAAATAACTTTCTATAAGTCAGAAGAAAGTAATGTAATTCATACGCAAATATTGTACTTTTACCATATATATTTTCATGATTTTCAACTGTAATTGCATTGTTATTAACTACTTTTGCAAACATAGATGTTAACATTAAATCATCTCTAATTGAGACATTCACTTATACGACATTAAGACAACCTGAATAAAAATCATAATAAGTAAAGAGCATTCTAACACAAAAAAAAAATTATTTAATTATGCGCTTCATAAAATTTTTCGTCTGGAATATACAAATGAAAATTTTAGAATAAATACCTTTGTTCAACACTACTTTTAATGACAGTTTGAGAAACTGTATTTTAATTAAGCGTGTCTATTTTATATACATTTTAGTATAACATATTATGTTCAAAACAGTGTATTTCTATGACAAAAATATATTGTAATTTATCCACTGTATATACGATACGTAGTAATTTATCCACTATTTCGTAAAAAAAGATGTCACCTCCTAATGGGAAATAATGTTGTTGTTTCTAATGCCCCCTGGCTGGAAGTTCCAGACCAGGTCCATATAGGCTTCAGACTGAAGTGTGCGGCTCCGGTTTATACAGCACCACAAGGATCGGCGTCCGTCTTAGCTAGTTACCACCTCAATTTTCACCTAGCAACCGCAGAGGTGACATCTGGGAGAGGATCGTACTCTCTCCCAACCTCTCTAACCTCATAGAGGGACTTTCCGGTCTACGGATTTAACGTGCCCGTATACGGTCTAGACATTTAATGACGCGCGGTATTTAATGGCGCGCGTCGGGATACGATCCGAGCACCCTCAGCACCGAAAGCCAGCGCGATACCACAAAGCAACCTCAGGCTCGGGAAATAATGTAAACAAAAAGACGTAGTGCGTATTATGTAGGACATGTAAACTTGATCGCCTAGTAAAACTTGAAATTTCATGGTTTCTGCTATGACACCGAACGCCGAATTTCCAAACAAGTATAGTCTTAGGTCCTGTTTACATAGGAGTCCGTTGCGTTGCGTTAAGGAAAAGATGACGTTGAGGCGAAAATAAACCAATCATAGGCGTTAAAAATTTCATTGCTAATCGTTTGGAGGCCTATGATTGGTTTATTTTCGTCTCAACGTCACCTTTTCCTTAACGCAACGCAACGGACTCCTATGTGAACAGGCCCTAAAGATGCTACTTAAGCAAATGGTCATCAAGTTCAATGAGTGCTAGTCTTCTGGACATTCCGGAAACGACTGTGGCAAATGCCATTAATAGGTGGAAAGCTGGCAGAACTACTTGAGTGCAGGCAGCGAAGCCCTGACCTGGGAGACAGCACAAATTGAGCGATCGAAGTGGGAAAAGTTTAGTGAGGATTCTAAAGAAGAATCGTTCTTGCACTGCCCCAGTCTAGGATTCAGAGGTGTCACAGCCCACAAGAATCGATATCAGTGTAGCGTATAATTCATCAGGAACTCCAAATTATTGAATAACATGGGAAACCACAGCCCCTCATTACACTGCCGAATTCCAAGGCAGTGAAATGAAAGGCAGTGAAAGGGGTTTAGCACATCTTTCATAGAACATAGGGAAGTCGAAAAACCTTATGTGGAGTGATGAATCATGCGTCTAATTTTTCCAATCGGATGGACGAGCTTGGTAAGGCGTTCGCACGGGGAGAGTTTTCTTTTTCAATTTTTTGTTCTGAATCGAAAATTCGGGATTTGGGGATGGTCTGGACCAGTTTCTGATGGGAAAGGCTTAGTTCTTTGGGAAAGGCCTTTAAGCATTTTCAATGACTAATCTCTTCCTACAGTATTTCATGTGGCAATATTTCGGAACAGACTCTTGTTTCTTTTAGTATAACTTGGACCCATACCACTCTTCCATCTCTGTAGAGGCCGAGTTGTAAGAGCAAAACATATAAATATTTGGTTCGCCAGCTCAGAGTCGTGATTTAAATCCTATTGAAAAAAATTCTAAAAAAGCTAGAACGCCAAATTCATCTCAGATTGAGAATGTCTTCCTCTAAAATCTCTTTAGCAGAGGCTTTAATCGCCGAAGGATGACAAAAACCAGTGGATACATACCAGAAGATAGTTGAAAGCATGGCCAGAAAATTTTATGCAATCATTGCAGCCAAGCATGGTCGAATAATGTATCGACTCCTTTAAATAAATGAACTTTTTTTCCGACCTATGTCTCCGACTACATTTGGTAATACAGTGTACAGCCTTGAACTTGTAATGTATGCTTTATTTTCCTTAATTAAACCAATGCATATTAAATTTTTATACACTTATTTTCAAGATATCACTGTACAAGATAAACAAAACAAAAGTTGGAAATTAAATTTACTGATAGAAAAAAAACTATAGTCTAGTTCAAAATCACGAATTCGGCCTTTCGTTTTCAAAGCATTAATAGATCTATTTTATAAAAGAAAAGTATTTAAGATTGAAATTACGTTAATATAATGCTTCGTTACATTTCTATTTTGGTAAGTTTTCAATTGGTAATAGCATGTTCAAGCCAATAGTTTTATTTTATGAAATAGCTGGTTTGATGAGTCAATTTAAAGGAAAGGGAGCGCTCCGAGACAGAAAATTCCCTCAAAATTCGCATTTTATTTTCGTCTTTTAAAACAAACTACAGACTTCTAAAATCAAATAACACAAGCCGAATCTTTATTCGATGATTGCATTTACGATTATTACATTGCTATATATATTTTTATGCTTTACACAAAAGCATAAAATATGTAAATAAAATGATCGGCCCAACAGATATATGAAAGCCTAAACACTGTTTCAATTTTGAATATATATATATATATATATATATATATATATATATATGAGCCGGAAAAAAAGGTTCACCTACCTAATATCATGTGAGGCCCCCACGGGCACGCCGAAGTGCTGCAACACGACGTGACATGGTCTGGACTAATGTCTGAAGTTATCCTGGAGGCGATTCCCACATGAATCCTGGAGGGCAGTCCACAAATCCCTAGGAGTGCGTGGTGGTGGAGATCTCTTCTAAGCACCATATTGCAAGGCCTCCCAGATATGCTCAATAATGTTCATGTATGGGGACTTAGGTGGCCAATGGAAGTGTCTAAAGTCAGAAGAGTGATTCTGGAGCCACTCGGTAGCAACTCTCGATGGACATGTGGGGTGTCGCATTGTCCTTCTGGAATCGTCCAAGTCCAGCTGAATGCACAATGGACATGAATGGGGTAGATGATCGGACAGAATGCTTATGTACCCGTGGCTTGTCAGAGTCGTCTTTAGACGTATCAGGGGTCCCATATCACACCGATTGCACACGCCCCATACCATCACAGAGGCTCCACTAGCTTGAACAGTCCCCTGTTGACATGTATGTTCAGTGGATTCATGAGGTTGTCTCCATACTGGTACACGTTCATCCGCAATTTGAAACGAGACTCGTCAGACCAGGCAACGTGTTTCCAGTCATGAGCAGCCCAATGGAAGTGTTGGCGGGCCCAGGCGAGGCGTAAAGCTTTGTGCCCTGCGGTCAACAACGGTACACGAGGGGGCCTGCGGCTCCAAAAGCCCATATCAATAATGGTTCATTGAACATTTAGCCCGCTGACACTTGTTTATGCCCCAGCATTGAAATCCGAAACAATTTGAGGAAGTGCTGCATGTCTATCTCGTTTAAATGATTCTCGTCAGTCGTCGATGGTCCCGTTCATTGAAGGTCTTTCGGCCGCAACGCTGTCGGAGATTTGATGTTTTACCGGATTGCTGATATTAACGGTAAAATGGTCGTGCGCGAAAATCCAAATTGCATCGCTACCTCGGAGATGCTATGTCCCATCTCTTGCGGCGACTATAACACCGCGTTCAAAGTCACATAAATCGTGATAACCGGCCATTGTAGCTGCAGGAACCGATCTAACAGCTTTGCCAGACACCTATTGTCTTATATAGGCTCTGCCGATTGAATCGCGTTACGCTGGTTGGTTTCATATCTCCGTTATTTGCATACGCATGCCGTACCAATTTTTTGGGCTCTTAAGTGTATGTATGTATATATATATATAGATGTGTGTGTATATGGAATCGCAAATGCGCATTGGTTCGTAGGGCAGAGCAGCGCCACCCATAGACCAGCTGCCCGAGAGGGGGGAAGAACGGAGTTCCAACTTCAAGGAGAGAATTTTTTGACGCTGTACTGAGCAGACGCTGTGGCACAAACGGGAGTTCGAATGTTGGAGGGAAAATATGGTGTGAGAGGCCATATTGAACGGCAGGTTCGGTGCTAGCGTTATGTTTCGGTCTAACCGGAGAATTGCTAGACGATAAACTGAGCAGACGGCTCAGAGTGTGCGAGTTCGAAGGTTACAAGAAGTGGAGAGGGAGCGAGATACGCGGAATCGAACAGATGGCTTTTTACGAGAGGGAGTGTTTGAATGGAATAGAGAGATATGATCCTGCACGGGACAAATTGTTTAGTGGCACGAAAAATTTTATGTTTAGGGAGCAGAATGTAATGCTAAAGGAAAGTTTCGTTTGAAATTGATATTATGGATTCCATTAGAGACAGATCCTATTGTTCTTTTAAATTGTAAAGAAACGTTGCATTGCAAATAAACCTCCAGCCCCGTCGAATCTCCAGACTTCGAACTACCGCTTTACCAAGTAAACCAACCCTTCGGGCAGGAACTCCCCCTTTGAGTTTCATTCATCATAAATTTAAGTATTTCCATTAAGAGAGTGAAAAAATTTACTATTAGCTAGACCTCTAGAAGCAATTAAAAGAAGAAATAATCATTTAAACTACTTGATACACTTAGGAAAAATGGGTAAAAAGGAATAAAAATCTTAAAAAAGGAGAAATATAAAATTGCAATTGTTAGCAAAGTAATAAAATTTTGACTAAATTAAACATATATAAATTAAAATATTGCCTCTGTTGCACTCAGAATCGGAACTTGAAATGCCTTTTCGTGAAAAATGATAAAAAATAAATTATTAAAAAATATGATATGTTGCAATAGAGAGAAAATTTTTCAAAATTCTGTCTTTGGTTTCGTTCCCTGGTGAATTTCTGAGATGCCATCTGATTTTAATTTTATTTGTATGTCTTGTAGGGAAGGATTTTTCATAACTGGTATCATCAAATGATCTAAAGGGAAATGAAAATGATATTAAATTTGAAGTTAGTAATTTTGCTCCCAAAACAAAGTCTGTAGATTGCAAACGCTTGCTCGAGCATTTTCATAACGTTTATTTTTCAAGAAATAGTATGATGATGGTTATATAATGTGTAATAAAATCCTATTCCTACTGTATATTAATAATTGAATATATCTTTGAGCTCTTTGTATATTTTTACTGCGTTTATTTTTTTAATGTAGCTTTCAGAAAAAAAACATTTAATCTATTAATTTCATAATTAATAAATTCTTAAAAATATACGAAACTTGATTAGATGCAATATAAGTGGTGAACTGACAACAAATGATCAATAGAATTCTTTTTTTATAAGCTTTGTATTACGCTGTACTTATTTTCATTTTATAAAACAATAGGGTTCAAATTATTAAGAAACCCACCTGTCTTTTTATAGAGAAACTATTATAAATTAACATAAGTATTTAGTTTTATAATTACAGACAAATTAACTTGATTTCAAACAGTTGGCTAACCATCTTTTCCTTCAAATATCATATTTATCGTGCTAACAGCAAGAAAATATGTAAGCCATAACATGAACATTTCGGAGAATTCAATTATGTGCAATTACACTATTTTTTTAAGCAGTGGTTTTGCTCCTGAATAATTTTAAAAAGGCCTATTTCAGATCTACGTTTTATTTTTAGCCATGTTTGTACTTTATTCGTTTTACTTCAACCGCGCACCATTCCTAGGTCTCCAAGAAAAAACATTAAGAGAATTTATTGCAAAACACCATCTTATTAAAAATGCAACACTTCAAAATTTTATTAGTTTTCTTCGTTTCCGGTTTTAAAAGTTAGTATTTTTTTTTCAGAGGTATCACCTAGGAATGCTCAAGACAACGTGGGGTGTTTATTTTTTCATGTAATTCAATATCAGTGCTATTTTTTCGCGGTTGTTTTAAATTACGAATCAAACATTTTTCGATAGAATTTTATCAGATTTTTCATGATAGCCCTTCATCATTTTACAAATATTTTATTTTAACAAATTTTCCCCACATTCATGTGAAAATTACTTTCTTGTATTAGTTATCAGCTCTAAGGGGACACAAATATAAAGAGCCCTGTTTTCAAAGCCAGGAGACAAATAGTTGAATAATTAATAGGTTCAAATGCATTATTCTTAAAAGTCACTCTTCAAATCATATTAATAAGTTACAAACAGAACTGTGTGTTTATGTGTGTATCCGTCTCGTAATTCATTAAATTATGTAATCGAAACATGTCTTATTTAAAGAAGTTTAAACAAGGTACACTTTTACAAATATTAATATAGCTCCTACACAAATATTTTAATGTCTAATTTAATGACAAATTTTAAGTAAATACAGTAAATGCAAATTAATAAGTTAAATTTATCGTAGGATTAATTCATGTGAAGTACGTCCGAATGTTCCAATTAATGACCAACAATTTATAATTTTAATGAGTTTAATTAATTGATGATAGTTTAAAATTATCTCTTCTAAGACATGGTTGTTTTAGTAACTTAAGAATAAGAATGTTACTTTAAATTTTCTGAATATTTCATAATCTATTTTTTCTAGAAATACTTTAAACGTTTCACCTAGACATATCTCCGTTTTTATATACTGTTTTATATACAAAATAAAAATCCAGTTTCTGGAAAAAATTATTTATTTGATGAATTGTTAGGAAAATCTCAAATTGTGTCATTCATAAACAAAACTGTGGTGTTAACAGAAAGCAGAATCATATTTATGTAATTAAGTTTTTATAATGATGGTTATTTTTGTTAAGCAAACTCCGGAAGATAGTCCTTAAAAAAATATTATACCTAGTTGTAAGTCTTGTCCATTTAATATCATTCCAGCTGGGTTTAATTTTTTACGAAGAAACTGTTTCTATCATCATCAGACACCATAGAAACCTCAGTAATTTTAATATTGTTACAGATATCCAAAAGAAATATATAATGTATGGATTTATGAACATGTAATCAGAACCTGACATGATTATTTATACATCAAAATAATCATATCAGGTTCTGATTACATGTGCATAAATCTCTCCATTTTCGAAATAAATTCTAAACATAGAAACTTTTTTTTCCATTTTAGTGTATATATTCATCGATTGATAAAGTATATAAGATTTGAAGTATATTTATTTCCTAATACATTTAAATTATATTCATATACAAATTGACAGTAATAATTCTTCCTTAATTGAATAATTATTACATTGAATGAAGGACTGTTGTCATGATGTCCTTTTTTACTCATTCTGTTTGGATGTACATTTCATTTAACACAAAAATTATTCAAAACTCATATAGAAATAACTAGCTTATAAACAATTAAAGGAGACAAAGAATCTTAAAAACATTTGCAGTGACACACAGAGAGGTCCGTCTTAACGTTCAATGCGCTATATCTCTTCTTTGGCAAATATGACCGAATTCTGCAATTTTTGATTTCGGATGAAGCTAAATGTATATCATCAATTTTCAGTCCTTCGGAATATCCAAAAAGGAAAAGGTACCGTAAGGTGGTGCTTCTGTATTATTCAGAGAGACACTTTTTATAATCGAAGGTAAATTAATTTTTCAATAGTCAAAGTAGTTAATGATATATATACTATATATATATATATATATATATATATATATATATATATATATATATATATATATATATATATATATATGTATATATATATATATATATATATATATATATATATATATATATATATATATATATATATATATATATATATATATATATATATATATATATATATATATAAGTAATGTACTGGAGGGAAAAATAAAAATTAATATATAATTACAACAAAAAGTAGATGAGATCAATATTTCACTAAAAATTATATATAATAATTTTATAAAAAAACATTCTAAATTTCTAACATAGCTTTCACCTTTTTTGTAGCAAAGTTTTATTCTTTTTACAAACTTCCCCACTCTTCAAATTTTTACTTTTCACACTTTGAAATATTTTTTTTTAATATAAGACTGATAACTAATGTTGCAGGTTCATTGCATTAATATTTTAATCATTCATTTAAGATTAAACATAGACTAAACAAAAATATCCTTTTAATACGATTATTCATTGGAAATGTTTTAATTGTTAGGGGTACTAGACCGCGTTTCAGATAATTTCACATTTTATGCTTAATCAGTCCATTTGCAGTTATAAACATATGCTTATAAATTTCCTATGATTTGGGGTTTCCATTACTTATACTTCATAAACAAACAATAAAAAGGTTTTTCTGAACTGTTTGAAAAAGTTTTGAAAAATTGTACAGGCTTTTTAAGTACAATAAAATATATGTTTTTCTAACTTGGCAAGTCATTGTCTTATACTATGTAATATTGAAATCAACATTAGTTTTTAAAACAAGTTTAAGGTTTCTCATGCAAAATTATCTCTTAAGGGCTTTCTATAATCCAGAAACTAGAGAATTTCCATTTCTTCGAAATATCAAATAATATTTAAAAGCGATGTTGTGATTGATCATGATAAGCCCCTTTATTTCCCACAAATTTTGTCTGACCATAATAAAGGAACCATAATAAAGTGAATTATATGTTAGGAAAGATGAGATAAAATATTTCCCGATTAATTTTACGGTGAAGAATGAATATAAGGGCGTATTCGTTCTTATGCTTGCTGAGTTGCTGATGTGTGATGTTTGTAGAACAGTGACTGCATGCATTAGTGACCCACTGGAATATGTATTCATAAATGCATTTTAAAACTGTTTTCATGGGTATATGCTCTAAATATGTTGGCATAAAAGTCTAAAGGAGTAGAAAAATTCATAATAGGAGTCATAGACATTTCTAAAGATTTAGGATGAAACACGAACTATTTTTGAGTGATTTTTATTGAGTATTATTATATCATCTTGAATGCTTTTGGGCACCTTCAATCTTTATAGAATAGTCTCTGCTCGTGTTTTCTACGGTAGCATTTCAGAATGATCTAATTTGAAGATAAATATTTCCAGAACGTATCTTACAATTTTTCATTGCATTATTATTTTTAATGTTATTAACACATGTCAAACATGTCCTGTTAGTACCTTCAAACATTCGAGGTTTTTTTTCTGTTCAACTCCCCCACATTGTGTTATGTTGTTCTATAATTAAATCCACCTTGACATCACGGCTTCGTAAGCGCACTGCAAATGTTTTCATCGCTACACAGCGGTTTAGGATAAGAAATCACAATTATTCTTAGTTTCTTCAAGTTTAAACTAACCGTGTCAATGTGCCACCTGAAACAGCTCTTAATGCTTAAAAAAGATATAGTTCACACAAGAATAGAAACCGAAAAGCAAGCAATTTAAAAAAATAAGTACGTTCAATCCTTCGACTCTTTTTTCAGAATGAAAACTCAGTGAATATTGATAAAAACAAAACAATAATTCCAGTGTTTATTTCTAATAATAATACATATCAATTAAATTGTGAAACATGATTTGCATTTTGAGATAGTTGTTTGTATGCTTTTATGAGCTAGTAATTAACGCACTCCTTAAAACTCCTAATTTCTAGTGTAAATTTTACTTTACCTATAATTTCCATGCCTTGCTGCATATTTTTTGTTCATTTTTATATTTATTTTTAGTTCAACTTATTTAGTTTTTCTGATAATATTATTAAAATTGAATAATCATAAAATTATCGTGTTTAAACAGTTGTTTTTATCAGCATCAGTATTATACCATTTTCATGCTGAAGGAAATCTACTTATATTATTTCCTGTGATATGTATGGATATGAAATGTCGCTTAAAAAATTACCAAAACTCAGTTTTATTCATAATAAAATTGTACACTAAGTAATTAACCATTAGATTTTTTTAAAATAACCAAACTACTAATAATCATCGAAGATGGAAATCTGTAAAAAGTAAAAAATGCGATGATGTATTTGTATTTGAGTCTTCCAGGGAAGTCTTTTTGATTGAGAGTAGAAAAAATTAAAGGATCTTTACATTTAGTTGTTTGTTATTTTGAACTTGTTAGAAAGAATAATTCAAAATCCCTTCTCTTTAACATTTTAGCGCATTTTACTCTCGCTTATTTTAAAATATGTCCTGTAATCATCATTTACAAAAGATTATTACATTTAGATGTTTTATAAGACGATTACATGCGAAATAATAAATTTTGGATGATGAATCACTAAAGCACAGAATAAAGAAAGTTATTAATATTTTTATCTTATCCTTAAAGGAATTCTTTTCAGATTTTTCAGCATTTATTTTTAAAAATAAATACTTTCTTATGCAGCGTATTTTTATTAAAACTCACTGCTATTTGGTGCTGCGAAAAGATTTGCAGCATAATAATCTTCATTTTAAGCATTTAGGTAAAGAGTTATTTTCCAATTGCTTGATCGTGATTCTAATTTGGGGAAATATAATTCTAAGTCTTTCTTGAATTAAGGGAACAAGGGATCTTCAGTATCGTTGTTCTTTAATTTTCAATATTTTACTCTATATACCTCATATATAATTAATATTATTTTCTACTACATTGAAGATACTTAGAATTTTCAAATAAGTATTTTGGGGAGGAATTAGACCTTTTTATCAAAAAATTCTTCAAAAATTCTAGAATTTTTCAAAATGTTCCATGCGTATTCATTTTCTTCTGATATCTTCCATATTTCTCAGAATTGTTAATTGAAGTGTTTGTCACAAAGCTGTGCATAATTCTTTGAAATCACAAATATTTTTCAAATTTAGAGACCAAAAAATAAGGTAAAAACATGAAAAAATAACATAAAAAATAACAGGCAGTATTGAAAAAAATTATTTAAGACTTTAGATTCCTACAAAAAAAAAATTAAATGCACATTTCTATTTATATACATATTGTAAACTTGTAATAAAAAAATTAAAGACTTTGATTAATATAGAATGCGCACAGAGCATTTTGAATAACCTTAGCATTTTTGAAAAATTTTTGAAAAACTGTCGTTATTCCGCAAAATATTTCTTATTTTGAATTCTAAGGGATTTCAATGTAGTAAAAAAGAAGACAAATTATTCTCATTTCGTATATAGAGTTAAAAATTGAAAATTAAAAAATTCTAGTTTCAAGGTCCTTTGTCCCTTTAAATAGCCATAGATTTTTTTAATGGACGAGAAGTATTACATTGCTCAAAAACTTTTTGAAATAATGTTTTGTGATTTGATTTCAAGTCTACTTTTAAATTACGAAATGTGAAAAAACTTCAGATTTATTATTATATACGACTATTTAAAAAACCTGAGTTTCTGAAGACCAAATCCTGAAATATTCCTAAAGTATGACTTAGATTGCATCTATTCCAGATAAACCTGTACGTATAAGATATAGAAAAGCTTTGATTCATATAAATCTCTACACACTCAGAGTTGCCTCTACATTAAAATATCTACATTTAGTTCCAAAGTAAAATATTACAGATATCTCGTTTCGGACAAGTAAACTTTAATATTAATTCCTGGAAATAATCTCAGAATATTAAAATGGACTGCACTTATATTAATTTTATGTTTAGTAACAAGTTTCCAGTTTTGTATTAGTACAGTTTTCTAAGTTAAAAAAAAACCAACTTTCAAAAGCACAATAGACTTCCATATAGAGCAGGTTAACTACAGGGTGGTCATAAAAAAAGCTTTGCCGTTATATGGAACTCTATCGGCTGTTCCGTTCAAGCGATTGAGATTAGGTTTCAGATATAGTTATTCAGAGGTAGGAGCTTGGGATTCTGTGAACGACAACAAAGGGGCGCTCACGGTTACGGTTATAGGTACAGAAACTCAAAATTTTCAATGGTAACGCCCACTTTTTTCAAAATGCTCGGCGCATGCGAAAACCCTAAATAGCGTTGGAAAGGTACGTGTATCATAAAAAATGGACGCGTTATGCACGCACAAAAAAAACAGCTCTGCGAATGACCAACAAAAACACGATCGGGGCGCACGGCGGAAATTTGCATATGACAAAGGAAAGACATCAATCACTGATGACGACACAGATCGGACAGTCGAAAATATTTATTTGGATTACACATTTTCCACATTGGTGCCATCACAGGCCGTTCGCAGAGCTGTTTTTTGTGCGTGCATAACGAGTCCGTTTTTAGTGCTAAGCGTACTCTTTAGGGTTTTCGCATGCGCTGAGCATTTTGCGACGGGAAAAAGTGGGCGTCGCCATTCGAAAATTTCGAGTTTCTGTACCTATAACCGTAACCGTGAGCGCCACTTTGTTGACGTTCACAGAATTCCGAGCTCATACCTCTGAACAACTATATCTGAAATCTCATCTTAATCGTTTGAACGGAACAGCCGCTAGAGGTCCATATATCAGCAAAGTTTCTTTATGACCACCTTCTATTACAAGTGTCGTATTAGTAGTTTTACTATTTTCTGTTGTTATAGGTAAGATAAAAATTTTATCAAAGAACTCTACTTAAAAATTTTAGCGTTTTTTGAGAAATTTGGAATTGATCTTTCTTATTAAAAGTTTAAAACTCAAAATTATAAATTTCACACCGAAAACTTGTCTATTTTGATGTTAGAATGTTTGATAATATGCGATGCAAGATGCAAACCATTGTTACAACGTAAACGATGAAGATATAGGACAATGGTTATTTAGTTTGTATTTTATACCAAGTAAAGAAAATAACAGTTAATTCATGCTGCTAGATACCATGCATAATTGTAACGGTAACGTAGCATGGAGTTACTATGTTACTATAGTAGAGATATCGCATGATGTTACTGCTAAGTTGGAGCAATATGTAAATGTCCGTTATAGGTCTATTTCTGTGGGATTTAGTTGTGACGATACTGTGTCGTGGCGTCGTCATAACACTAAATAATGACTACACATGTCTCATTAATTAGGATGTTATTTGAAACTTCCTTGGGTTAGCACTGGGTTACAGTGAAGGGGCCCCACGCTTTAGTCACAGGATAACCTAATTATGTGATGGAAATTTTACCACAGTTGTGATAAAATGCCCAAGATCCGCTATAACGACATTTCTGTTAGGCCTATTGCTGTCCGGGGTAATTTGACATTTTTTTCGCATTTTTGCCTTAAATAATAGCTATTATCTTTAGTTATATTAAAAGGGGAGTCATCACCTTTGCACAAATTGAAAAGACAGAATTTTTGCTGCTTGTTCAAACTTCTATAATATTTTGTTATTGCCAATTATTTATGAAATTTTCAGTATTAGTTCTCTAAACTTTATAGATTATGTTCCATGAATAAATTTTATTACAAGTAAATAAGAATTTTGTTTATGGAGTAAGAAGTGAATGAATTTTCTGAAAATTTCAAATTTATACTGATGCACTGCACGCAGACTTACAACAACACTCACTAAGTTTCAATAATAATTTTTGCATTTTTGTGATGTTAAAACATTAGGTATATTTCTACACCTATTTAAAATTTAAAACACCCCAAAATATTTACTCCAGGGCATTCAGATTAAAAAAACTGAAAAATCCCATTAAAATTACAAGTCAAATGCTATAAATTCATAGTAAAATAATTTTCAAATAAAAAATTAGGTGCATATTTTTTGTAGCACCATTATACACCTATCCTGAAAATATGAAAGCAATATCTGCAGTAGTTTCCTTTATACAGTGGGAGCAAGCATGAAAATGATCATTTCGAGAAACAAAGCTTCTAAAATTCCCACACTGGTAATGTTTCCATTGGAACTGCTTCTTTCATGTCCTACTTTTTAATGTTCTAGTTGGAATATTTTAACGCGGTTTGCCTTAATTGATTCAGAAATGTTCAAATATTCTAAAAATGCAAAAAAGTAAAATTCGATCTTTTGATGGTTCAAAGGTGATGACTCCCCTTAAACATTTATCAAACTTCAAAACATGAATGCAATTTAAATAAATTGAGACTTATGTAAAGTATTACATTTAATAACCATATCGAAAACGCTGTTTTGCAGATATTTCCATTGACTAGAAACATGCTCAATAAAATTTAAAGCACAAATGACATCAAAACTGTTAACGCAGTTTGAGTATTTTGTCAATACGGGTTACACATAATAATACTGATATTCTAATACACGTATTTTCAAACTTTTACGCTTTCGTCTGTGTTACATTCTGGCACTGAAATACTTAATTATCTGTATTATACCAATATCATGCTCGAGAGCATCTGAGTAAATTATTCAACACTTCCGCTGAGAAGTTACATATCACACTCCTGCTTAAACATCGTCCTAATATTATGCCTTGTTGCAATAGTTATAGATCACTAAAATACATAATATGTAACCTTACTCATAAATACACTTAAATTAGTTTGATTGAATATTATACCCAAATTACATAACGCATTAATTATAAATAAATATTTAAAATCAACCAAATCTTGCAAAATGTTATTTGCAATTTTACCTTGATTTTCACGCTTAAATTTACTCCTCGATCCACAGATAAACCCTTTTACAATTCTGTCATTATAGAGATACGTTTAATACATTAAATTCCTAATTCACCGTGGAGTTATATTTCTTCAAAACCGATACATTCATATCATTTCGATCTATTGGGGGAATACTACTTAATATTAGTCATTTTCAATAACTTCCATCAAATCGGTGAGAGATATATATTGACATTTTGGGAGCACACAATCTCAAATTAACCCTTAATGTTTACTCAGCGATGCGCAAGATTTCAATGCGGGTATGAAAGGTCCTCGCATATCAAGATCTATATTATTTCTCGAAATATTTCTGACTTGATCCTTTTGTTGAAATATTGTACTTACATCTAGAACGCTCAAAATGAATTATTTTGACACACGTCTATTTAGAGTTCGTTGAGCTTTAATTATTTCCCATTACCAACTTTTATTATTTAAATAAATATTTTCTTTGGATACAACAAATTACGTATTTTTCTGTAAAGGGGAAATCGTTGTTTATTTATACTATATTTGAAACAAATTTTCTTGTGAAAAAAAGGCATAAATTCTTTTTTAAATGGGTTTATTCAGATATAGCTTTTCAAACTCTTTTGTTTTTTATATTCGTCTAAACTAACAGTACACACCAACCTTGCTTCTATGGATCGCGTACACAGATAGATGCATGAAATTTTTTAATGCAGATAATGTATCTTAAATACGTGCCTTTTCTACCTGTTGAGTGCCGTTGTAACGACCTTTGCCAGTAGAGGGAGTTAAGCCTGTGCAACTTGACATTTTGTACTTCTAAATAAGCCAGCGTCTTGACCACTAGATAACTCCAGCGACTCGGAACATTCTCAAGTTACGAATTTTATTCCTCTCAACCCCAGTCAAGATTTTTATTTTAATGTGTCATCAACTGCACTCAAGTTTTGTAAACCAATCAAACTAGAAACATCTGATGTTCAATTCAGTCTTGAAAAATTTTACATTGATGTACAAGAGTATACATAAGAGTTACGAAAAGAAAGAAAAGGGAAATAATTTTATAGCATTTAATAATTTAATAGCAGCGAGAGTTCAAAAATTTAAATGAAACTTTTAAACGAACGTGACAGATCATTTTTCCTGTTTCTAAGTTTTTAAATGTGTCATCAACTACACTCAAGCTTTGCAAACCATTCAAACTAAAAACAACTGATGTTCAATTCAGGCTTGAATAATTTTACCTTGATGTACATTTGTACATAAGAATTCAACGTTTATTAATTTCTTTAGATCTAGAGTTCTTTTATTGTTAAATGTAGTGCCATAAATTAAGCTATAGGGTTATGAAAAGAAAGAAAAGGTAAATAATTTAATAGCTTTCAATACGCAGCGAGAGTTCAAAAATTTAAATGAAACTTTTAAATGAGCAAAAAAAGGTCATTTTTATTGTTTCTAAGTTGATTGTCAATACTAACGTTCTCTATCAATATAAAGATCTCTAGTATTTGCATTAGCAGTATTATGCAATGTACTTCAAATAAAAGAATTTATTCATAAAGTTGAACAAAAAAATATTAGATAATAAAAGGTTAAGTATTTATGTGTGATTCAACATTAAAACTAAACATCTTAATATTACCTAATTTTATTTTTTTAGTGACACTGAAACATTTCAAAATTCTTTACTTCATTTACTATTATTTTCTTTCTCCTTCCTCAAAAACTTTCACATCCCTTTCACTTCCTCAAAGACGTATCACATTCTCTAGCTGATACATTTCTAGTATTTTCATTCTTCCTGAAATAAGCACAAATATGCCTCAGCTTGAATGAATTAAAAGCAAGTTTAATTATAATAAAATAAATAAAAAAAGACTCGAAGACCTACGCATCTAGGAATGCGTGCGCCCAAACTCACAGGAGTCATGCAATTAATGGCATGAATGACTGAATGCAATTTATGCCCACTAATCACCCACAAAACAATTCCCGAAGTTGATTATCCCTTAATTCTGCTTACTGTCTTAAACAAATTTGTTTCTGCTTTTCAGAATGAGGTATGAAGTTAAAAATACTGTTTGGTGCGAGGAAGGTGGCCATATAAATAGGAAATCGTGACCAGGGGTTTAGATATCATGAAAGGGAGGAGTTGACTAATTATATACTGAATTTATGCATGCCCTGTAATTTGTAATATCAGTGTTCTATTTCGTTAGTATAGGCAGGGACAATTGGAAGTATAAAAGAAAAGGTTATTTTCGGTAGTTACCTCCGTTTCCGCTTCTCAGGGTTATTATATGTGTAGGAGTTAGATATTTACATACCTATGATTGTAGGTTTTGAATACGTGCATACATTCCGAATACACTGTCAAGGAAAAAGCAATTATTTAATCTATAAATTTCTACATTTAATTACGGGTGTTATTCCTGTTTTAAAAAAATCATATATTTAATACATTTCTAATAAATTAAATGCATTTATCAACGTGGTTTTGAAAAGTGTCTACCAAACAGAAAGAAAGTATCAAAAAAGCCCGATAAATTTTGTCACGTAAAATTTAGGTTTTAAGCATCCCCTCTTTCGCTAATCAAATCATGCTTCTTGTATCTTAGATTTGGCTGGAGACGGAATCAGTTGCACTATCCTGTTTTAAAAGGGAATAAATTCGATTTATTTAGATCAGAAACTATGTACGCAATCATTATAATAGATTTAGTGCTATCAGTAATAATTCTTAATTATATGTAGTTATTCGTTTTAAACAAATGGGCACACACCAAAAAATGGAATATTAGTCAGAGAAAATTTTGAGAAAACGGCAAAGTATGAAATACATCTCCGATTCGTTTCGAATATCATGTGGCAAGGCACGTGACTTTTTAACGCGTGCCTCGGGCTCAGAATTTGTCAGTTGCACTTTGCGGTTTGTTCGGAAGTGTCAGAATATGCAATTTTACTTAACTTTGCAATTTTACTTAACTTTTACTTAACAAAAAAAAAGTTTTTTACTGTGCTGCATGAAAATAGAGGAGCAAGCTGTAGTGTTTTAGAAGAAGTCATGGTCTATAGCAGAGCTCCGGAACCTTTTATCTTCCACGGCACAACAACGTTTTTTTCGATAATTCCGCGGCACACCACAAGAAAAAGCTTGCAAATATATAAATTACAATAAATACGTATATGTTTTTATTACATAAAAAACACAACAAAATAGTTATATGTGTCACGATAATTATAACCATTTAAGTTTTATATAAATCATTTTGAACTGTACACCAACACAAGAACAAAAATATAAAATTATAGTTTACATGTAAAAAAAATTTTCTCTTTAAATTTTAATAATAAAATTTGTTTTTTTGGTCTTTACTTAAGCCTACTAAATCAAATTTAAACATAATTAATTTATTCATGAGATATTTCAGATTATTTTGATAAATGTGTGTTTTATATTTGGCTCTATATTAGAAAGAGCTACAGTTCATGCTCAAGGCCCTTTAAATATGATCATTTGTCATTTTCAATTAGAACCAGTGTCGAAAAACTTTGTTCGCATAAGTATGTCGTAGAAAAAGGGAGTAAAATTGCAATGGCCTTGTCAGAAATTTGTGAATATTCTTTCTTAACTATAATCCAGAAATAAGACGCTCGAGCATACATACAATGAATGGCTAACAACATGTTTTTGTTTTGTGTTTAATTTCGACCCAGAAAAATTACATATTATCAAAAAGTTAGAGGAATATTTTACTTAGAAAAATTTCTATTTAATGCGGCGGTTATTTTTTTTATTATCATAATCGATAAAATCACCGCGGCACAGTCAAAATCACCTCGCGGCACACTAGTGTGCCACGGCACAGCGGTTGCGGAGCATTAGTCTATAAACATGAAACAACGATTCGACGATGAACTGTCCAAAATTCGAGTTAATGCTGCAAAAAACAGTTCTTTCTTAACCGAAACTACTTACCAGAAGTTAATAAAGGATGTACAAAAAGCCAAAATGACTACTAAGAAGGAACCCAGGGACTATTGGTTGCTGAATCGCTATGATGTAATGATTGTGGAAAACAAAAGTAAACTCATTTATCCTGTTAAAGAAGGCGACAGTACTCTACAGTATTACGTCATGTACTCTGAGTTATTTCTCGTACTTCATGAAGCTCATTTAGCTATAGGACATGGAGGACGTGATAGAATGTTGAAAGAACTTTCAACAAAATACAAAAACGTTACATGTCATGATATTGAACTGTACCTTTGTGAACCTTGCCAGAAAAAACAGAAAGGTATTAAAAAGGACATTGTTGTGAAACCTATGATTTTTTCCGAATTTAATTCCCGTTGTCAGGTATATCTTATTGACTTTTAGTCTCAGCCAGATAGAGGATACAAATTTATTATGGTGTATCAAAATCATCTCACAAAATTTGTGATTCTCAAGTCTCTAACGTCAAAAAGAGCTGAAGAACTAGCCTACAACTTTCTGGACATATTCTAGTTGCTCGGAGCGCCATCTATATTACAGTCTTACAATGGTAGGGAATTCGCCAATAATGTGGTGACCAGCTTGAAGGAGTTTTGGCCAGCACTGAAGATCGTCCATAGGAAACCTCCCCAGTCACAAAGCCAGGGTAGTGTCGAAAGAGCTAATCAAGATATCGAAAATATGCTCTGTACTTGGATGCAGGACAACAAATTTGACCGCTGGTGGGAAGGTCTGTGTTTCGTTCAATTTATGAAAAATAGGGCTTATCATTCTGGGATCAAAAGAACACCATATGAAGCTCATTTTGCCTGCAAACCTAAAGTAGGGCTTTCAACGTCTTTTCTACCCGAAGATGTTTTAAAAGACATAAATACAGAGGAGCAGCTAGAAAAAGTAATAGAAAGCGTCCAAACAATGGAAAAAGGTGAAACTAATCAGATTATGCAAGAAAAAGAGCCTGTTTCAAAAAACATGGATGAGATTGTAGTCGATAGTGGATTAAACCAACATGATGAAGACATGCTTACCAAAGAGACTTTCGTTTCTGATACCTGTTGTGTGTGTTTAAAAGAAACGAGGGATGCACTTGCATGCAAAAAGTGTCGTCAAAAAATTCATACCTTCTGTGGCCATGCTAGTAAAGATGATGAAATGGATATTTTGTGCACCCTTTGTTTCAAAACTGAAAATGCTATTGAAGGTAAAATAAATTCTAAAATCAATCCGGAAATACAAGCCAAAAAAAATGAAAATGAATTCGGAAAATAAATTTCCCACTGCTTCTTTGGGAACTACTGTGCGATTTCCTATTCTTGACGTCGACAATGGGCGAGGTGATTCCCGCAATATATTGGCAGTTGTAATGAGTGTGACAGAGGATGGTTTCTACAGACTTGGAACTTCAGAAGGAATTTTTCAAACAACTATATGCGAGATCAGAATTCACTTTATGCCCTAAGAACTTGCTAAAAGATGAAGGTATTACTGCCCACGAAATTCCTCTCCGGTCAGTTGCAATTGCTCAGTCCAGTGGAAGCGGCCAAAGATTCGTCAAATGTATGTGTAAAACAAAGTGCCAAAATATGAAATGTCTTTGCTTGAAAAATGTAATGAAATGTAATTCAAACTGTCATTCAAGCCTACCATGTTGCAACAAGTAGGTTAATTTTAATTTCTAATTTTTTTTATATGAAAATTTTGTTTCCCTTAATAAGAAAGTTATAAATTTTGTTTTGTACAGCTTTCATTTTTCTTTACGTATTTTGAATAATTTTTTTAATGGTACTCTAATTATTTTTTTTATAATAACATTTGTATTTTTGAGGAATTCACGTCATTTATATAATAGCCTTATCAGAACCTTTTTTCCTACTTTGCTTAAATAGCATTTGTGATTCTACAGAATGCCTAGATATTACATACAATGCCTAGGGAAAGTATGTAATAATACTCATATTTCATACTTTGCCTAAAAACGTCCGGCATTCTATACAATGCCGGCGTTTCATATTTTGCCGGAAACATATGTACTAAATAGCAAAACCTTTAACTTTTGATAATCAATAATAAGATATAAACAGTGTGAATTTTTCCCATTCCATTGCAATGATTTTTTTTATTTTTATTTTAGCAACATTATTTGAGGTATGAAATCACCGCTTGCCAAACACCCAAATTTTCCTGCCCAATGAAATATAATTATCGATTAACTTATCTACTCTCGAGGAGAGTACATATTTGTTCAAAAAGATACATATTTGTTTCCTGCACTTATTTGAAATCAGAATGTAGTATATAAAATTAAAATTATTCAGGGATACTCAGCCTTGAGGTAGCATTTCGAGAGATTAATTACATTTTCATGATTCATCAGTAAAGTAATAATTGGAATATTTTGTGACATAAATATAATTGATGTTTACACAAAAAATAAATTTACAAATGTATGTGCATGGAAAATTTGAAAATTGAAATTATATGAATATCCTTAGATAAATATTCATATGTCTTTTTTTCATGTAAATTCACATCTTAAATAGATGAAAGTAATTTGTAGGATGGCGAGAATTGTAAGAAAATATTTTCAGTCATTTTTCATTACGTCCATATGCATTTAATTGCTCTATCTATAGGTTATGGTGCGACCAGTTATGAGATTTTCAGGGCTATTAGTTTGTTTTTGCTACTGATTTTACTTTCCGAACCATTAGACAAACTTTATTCTACTGGAGCGAAAAAAACATTTTCCGCTTTTATAATTCCAAATTTCTTAGCAAGTGTTGCTGAGAAGCAGCTTTGCAAAGAAAATTTGTTAATGCAAAGCCTAGAATTTAAAAACCTTTCTTCACTCACGTCTTGCTTAGAGGGAAGTCTCTAAAATATGCCAAATAAAAACAGCTGTGTAAGTTTATGTAGTGTTTCTTGTTCATACAGTGTGAGCACGCATCAACAATTAGCCGTAGGACTTAAATGGATTTACAAAAATTTATATTTTATAGTTTATCGGTATGGGTTTCAAGCAACTGCACGCAATTTGTACTAAGATCGATATTAAGTACTTATTTCTCTCTTGTATCATGTGTCTGCGTGTTTGTTTCTGATCAAAACTTTTCGAGTGAAGAAACGATACTTTGAGCTTTCAAGCACGTTTTCTCGGTTTTAATTATTTAAAGTTATTTTCTCCCATATTTTGCATATTCCGCCTGAGGTTAAATTAACACAAAGCACGAAAGAATGAGTATTACTGTGAGTATTACTGCTCTAGAAGAGCGACTTCCACCACTCAGAAAAATGGCGATTTCAGGTTTAGACAAGAAGTGGTAACAATATCATAAATTTTCTACAAGTTTAAAAGTTTTATTCAGTTCATTTAGCTCTATTCTTAGACTTAAATATCCTTACTTTTAGCAAACATTCATTAAACACCAACCACATAGAATATACTTTAGAAATTGCTTTTGAATCCCTTATTGACAACAGCTTTTACAATCCTAAAATGTAATTTTTATGAAATTATTGTCGGAATCGGCTTCTTAATTTCTCATATATAAGGGAAAAAAAGAAACCAAATAAGAATGAAAAAGGCATGTGGCGAATTACAGTACAAGTGTCATTACAAGAGCTCCCGTGAATACTTATCGTGACAAATCCAGGAGCTGTATGAGTTCTTACTATCTTCAGTTCACCTCACGTAATGTGATGTAACTGGTGCAAGGATGTCTCAAAAGATGTATATGGTGTCACAAAAGGAGCTCCCACTGAGCGCTTGTAATTGCTTTGGTAAAAGAAATTAAACATTTTTTAACCCCCCGACGATAATATAGCATGTATACATTAAAGACTAAAAGGACTGATGTCAGATTAACTCTAAAAAAAGATCAAAAGTTAGATAAGCGATAAAATTTAATTAACGATTTAAATGAAATATTACGATTTAAATAAACTGTATAGAATAAAATAAATATATAAATACACAATATATCTGCTTAAAACTCTTTCTTGGCCCTTCTTTATGGGCATTTCTATATTTCATAATTGGTGAGCGTCTCACAAGCTGATATGCCCTTAGTAAATTTTCCTCGCACGGATTAGGTATTTTGTCTTTGTGATTCCGCTAGCTCCTTAGTAAGAGAAAAAAGTTCTGAAAATCTTGAATATCTTTTACATTTTTATTTAATTATTGAACTTGAAACCTTTATTTGTGTAATGCTAAAAATTATCAAGCCTTAAAATGAAACCCTACTCTTACAAGTATACGAAAAATATTATATTATATTTCTCTCTCGTAGAGGATGATATAAGAGTATATAACTTTTTTGATACCTCCCTCTTTTGTGGAAGTGGTTAGTAAGAAAACTGTACTAGTTATGCAAAATATACTTAATTAAAAATTGCAATAAAAATTTAATACAGTATAAATTTAAAAAGAATGCTATAATAATGTAGAACAAACCAAGTATGTTGTATTAGAGAAAAAAAAACTTTAAATCTAACGTGTACCTATTTTTGGTAGCTTTGCTTTCAGTATATCAAAAAATACTACAGCAGCGTGCAGAGATAACTAAATCCATTGTTGACAAGATACTATATTTATTAAAAACTCCAATCGCATATTAGAAACCAAATGCAGCAATTTATATCAATGTTCATCTTAAAAATATTTCTAAAGTCATTACATAAGTAGGATTTTTTAATTATTATTAATTTAATACATCAGACCTTACTCTCAAAGCAACTACAGTTTCAGAAATGTTTGTTAAAAATACTGCTCTTGGAAACAGAGTGAAAAAATTATTGAAAGTGATCAGGGACGAATAAATAACAAAATAGCAAATTTATAGTTATTATCGTAGCTGAAATAAACTTCAGACATCTGATATGAAAAATTAGGTCTCGATTGTATAAAATTTATTTTTTAAACTTCATTAAAACGCAGTATTAATATAACAATAAGCGTTGGTTTATTTCTTAAAGTTTTATTTGTGTGTTAAGCAGTGTTATTCATAAGGGAAATTAGTGGGATAAAATACTTATCAAGCGTGAAACAAATATTCTAAGCAAAATGTAAAATATAATTTTAAAATATTTTTAGCTTCGAGAAATGTTAAATTTTAAACTCGGAGCTTGATTAATCGGAAATGTCTCTAATAAAAAAAATATTTTCTATTTCTCAGAGTTTAAAAATTTCACATATTCAGGCGCTGATATTCTCATGTGTGCATATACCATTACGACATATTTGGGACACTTAGAGTGTTGCGGTCAACTTCTTCAACTACGAATATTAAATCAACAGAGACCGGATTTATGCAAGCTAACAATTGGACTTGAAGTCACAGAATTTGCTCTGAATACTAGCATCCTAACCGTAGCGTCATGCCGTAAAAATGAATCGGCCGCACATTGCAAGGATAAAGTGAAAAATAAAAACTTTTCTTTAATTAAAACACATGTTTTTTATGAAGCCTGCATTTACTTAGCCATCCCTTTTTCCCTTGCTTTTATTTTTCGAAAAAGAAAACATTAAACTCTAAAACTTATATCATCCATCACAAGAAGGAAAATTATATGACAAGTCTTCTGACGTACTGAAACAACAAATCTGCAATAAATTCTAAACACGTTGCATTGTGAGAATTCTTATTTTCCGTTCTTTTCTCGCTTCATTTGATAACATTTTGTAAATTTAACCTTGTCTTATTGATGAAGACTTCTTAAACGTCCCCAATGAAGCCACTTCGTTAAAGCTATATGAAATGCAGGTTGTATTAAAATGTTTATTGATATTACAATTAACGTTAAGATTACGATCTGATTCATCTGAACATTTCAGTAGGCTGAATTACTTGAAATCAACTGTCACTTTGGTGCTAAGCCAGTTAAGTACAATTTCTAACCTACTAACGATGTTTTGCTAAATTGAGATAAATTTATCATGGTAGAAAAAAATATAAGATTACCCTAATTTTGTTCATACAATTTTTCACATTTCTAATAGAAGATAAAAACGTTTGACAATAGATATGAAATGTGAAACATGAACTAACTAACTATATATATATATATATATATATATATATATATATATATATATATATATATATATATATATATATATATTAATTATATATTATATATATTGTATATATATATATATATATATATATTATATATAATATATATAATATATAATATATATATATATGTATATATATATATATATATATATATATATATATATATATATATATATATATATATATATATAATATATATATAATATATATATATTATATATATATATATAATATATATATATATATATATATATATATATATATATATATATATATATATATATATATATATATATATATATATACTAGCTGAGTTGCAACCCGATGTGTTGCTTTTTCGATATAAAATAAAATGGTTTTATTTCTTAAAGATTAAAAGCTATTTAATCAGATTTAAAAATATATTAAAACTTATTTAAAAATATATTAAAAACTTATTTTAAAAATATATGAAAAGTTATATTAAAAATATATTAAAATTATATCACTTTTAAAATTCTCTTTATCAAATTTTATAAGTCCATAAAATTTATTAAGTCCATAAAATTAGAATAAATTCTAAAGGTTTTAACTTCTCATTTCCTAAAACTAAAATTATATCTGGTACTTTAAAATTATTTCTGGATTTCAATTATTAAATAACTCGTTCTTAGACTCGTTCTCAACTAATAATTTTTCCTTTTGGCAACATGGCCGAATGTAAATATTAAATATCATGGGGGAAAAAGTGCTTAAAAAATAGAAAAACAGTTCTGATGAATTGAAAATAGGTAGAGGAAGAATCCTCATCAGTTGCTCATTAATTATAAACAAATTTCACGAACTTGCTGGAATTATTAGTGAGTAAAACAATAAGTTGAAAAATTCCGAACTCGGCATTCAGTTACATGAACATACTATGGCGATCAGCGCGGGAAATTTCAAACGTGAGTTTTGTAAGTAAGCTTTTTTACAAGGGTAACTTTTTTATTAAATGGCATTTGGCATATTTTAAAAGCTTAACATGTAGCAAATACCGATAAATCGTAAAATTCACATCAATAGTTGCAGAAAACCGAAATATTTGTCCATCAAAATCGTCGATTTCGTGAAATTCGGAAAACTGCTTTCGGGAAAACGCTTCGTTTGCAATGAAAAACATTTTCAAATTTATAAAAATATGTATATTCTTAAAGATGAAGAGTTATAGAACACATGGAAGTAAAAAAATTTGTCGATTGGAGGACGGAAAAGTTTAATTTTCTATGTATGAAAATAGTGGAAATTTGCGAAATGGAAAGGATCTGCCCAGCCGGAGTGTCAGCTATTTCTGATGTCCGCTTCTTTTGAGTTCGGCGATTTTAATTTAATAATTAAAAAAGTTTAAAGTTTTGAAAGTTGCGGATGGCACCAGTGCACGCGCCTCGTCCGTCCGCGTCCATCGGTACCATTCGCGATATCCTGCTATGCTCGGTTCGCGAGATTAGCCCATCCCCGTGTCTGCTCACTAACAAACATACGTTTGTTTACCTCCAGCCGTTAATAGTAAGATATATGTATATATATAAATAAATAAATATATATATAGATATATATATATATATATATATATATATATATATATATATATATATATATATATATATATATATATATATATATATAGATAGATAGATAGATAGATAGATAGATATATATAGATAGATAGATATATATATATAGATAGATAGATATATATATACAGTCGGACCTCTATTTAACGAACCTCTATTTTGCGAACTTTTCCTTGGAACCAAGAACATTTTGCGAATTTCTTCGCAAAATAACCTCCAAATACAGAAGTGCATTCTCTTATTAACGAACTTTTCCTTGTGTTTCAATATTTTTTCTCCATATTTCTCAAAATATTTCTGAACATTTTAAACTAATTCTATCTTTTAACACATTTAACACGTTAACTTTCTTTTAACACATTCCGACTCGAATTGCAGTTTGAAGAAAATACGCCTGAAGGGGTTTTGGTGCATTGCAAAGATGCGAGACGTATTATGAGATAAAGCACTTTTTCAAACAAAAAACACAGACAAATTTAACAAACTTTACCAATAATTAAATATAAGGACGCATGTGGTAAGGTAAGCTTAAAATTACTTGCTATAATAAATGCGATAATGTCATTAAAATTCATTAATTTTAATATAATTTTTTAATTGAAAATACAGTGTATTCCCAGACAATGTTTTGTTTCATTCTTGTTTTCCTTGCAGATTTCTGTTTGATGGGTAAGTTATATTAAACAAATAGACATTAATTTACAAAATAAAGGTGTGAGTAATTACTTTTATTAATAATATTTAATGTTTATTAATTTAAAATATATCTAGTGTAGTTTAAAGTATTTTAAAAGGTAAATCTCTATTTAACAAATTTTCCATATAACGAACTTTTTTTGGGATTTAGCGACTTCGTTAAATAGAGGTTCGACTGTATATATATATATATATATATATATATATATATATATATATATATATATATATATATATATATATATATATATATATATATATATATGTATATATATATATATATAAAGAGAGAGAGAGATGGTATATATATATATATATATATATATATATATATATATATATAAAGAGATAGAGAGATGGTTATGTATATTAATTTTCGAAATTTGAATAAGATACAAGCCGTTTTTGCAACTAAACTTCTTTTTCATAATGAACATTCAGTCTACATTAACTGTTAGTTTTTATAGATACCTACACTTCTTTATCTCAGTCTGCAACTCAAAATGATTTTTCCCTTGGTTAACTGGAGCTATTTCCTCATTTAACCATTAACAGCATCCTGCGGGCTTGTTATTTGATTTAGTTTGTCTTTTCTTTTACTTGTTTAGCACCCTTGTTTGTTTATCTTTCGGAATTAGGAGTAAATAAAAACCGTTTTCGCTTATTAATATTTTCGGTGCTACGTCTAAAAAAATTTATAGTACACTTTTCAAGTAGGTTGTGATATTTCATTATTTTTTTTTTGTCAGTTTTGTTTTAGTTGGACACCATTTACAACGAACGAGAGAAATATGATTCAAATGTATTCAATCTTAAAAGACCTAAAGAAGGAATTATTAAATAATATATCTAAACAATATTCTTTCATCTTAGAAAAATATGTATGACAATATAATGAAAGTGAGTAGAGTGTTTAAAATCAATAGATTGATTCCATTGATAAAAGTGAAAGAATTTTATTTGTTAAGTTATTAAATTTGTTTTACGAACTAAATATATTTTGACATTCATCAGATCTTAATTAATATATGGATATTTTACTACACGTAAAAGTTTTCTCAAATAATTCATTAACCTATTGGCTTACAAATTTATGCACGTATCTGTCAGTGATTAGAATGACACTATCTTGGTCCGCGCATAATTCATGAGCTTCCTTTGACTATTTTTATTAGTTTGAAAAGACTTTCAGTTCCTCTGTTTAAGTGATACAAAATTGAATTTTAATTGGTTTCCTAGTCATTTTATAATGTAATTTAGACATCTATAATGTATATAATATTGCTGATGCATTGAAATTTTAACTTGAACTTTACACTGAGAAACAGTGACATTTTCCCCTTACATTTTGAATCCTATAATATTTAACCCTGTTTTATTTTGAAGTACTTGGGAACAACTTCTAATATATTTATTCATTTATGATTTAAAATAATTTAAAATAAATATAGAAGTCTCTACTAAATAATTTATTAGTACACCTTCTTTTTAAGGGTTCTAAATCTGCAAATTTTAAAATCTCTGAAATGTTTTTATTTTCTGTTTTTTAAAGCAAGAAGGCTTTTGTTAGTAATTTAATCAAATTATTTCATATGAACTGCTAACACACCAGCAATCACCCTTGGAACAAAGAAAAAAACTACTTCAAAATCCATAATAAAAATCGACTAAGTAGCTTGTTTTGAACTAATATTTATACTTTTTTAGCTGGACGAGAAGAATTACATGTGATAGTTTATAGAAATTCTATACAATACATTAAAACTTTGTTATCTGTATTAATTCCTTAGTTTTAGTCAATGCTCTGTTTTTTTAAAATCTTTACCAGCTGCGTAAAAAAGCACATAAATGCACCTCCTAATATCCCCTTTCCACGTTTCTCTTTTTAATACTTAATCACATTTCTTTCATCTCTTTACTCCACTCCATAATCTTCTCGATTCTATTTTCCCACTTTTTCTCCCTCCCCATCTTATTCTATTTGTTTATTTAGTTTTCGGGTGTGTCCCTTTGCGCGGTTAGGGAACTCAAAAATTTTCTCCCCTATCCCTCCGCTGGATGAATCCCCAGCAACTCCCGTGATGCTAAACACACATGAAGTTCTGGGAAATTCTCTGACTTTCTCTAATTATTCCACATTCATTCTCAAATTTATATCAAACCGTGTTATGATCTTCGGCTTTGTCAATTGTCCCTAGAAATCATTACATCTAACTCTCCTCATGCAGGTGAACTATAGCTGTTAGTTCTAAATAAGCTGCCAATTTGAATTTTATTGACGACCGATTTAAATAAACTCTATTTTATTTTCGTCTTTAACCTTTTCCTTACGGGGTGGGATAGCATGTATCCCAAGAATACGGGCTCAAGAATAATATATATATATATATATATATATATATATATATATATATATATATATATATATATATATATATATATATATATATATATATATATATGTGTGTGTGTGTGTGTATATACATATATACATACATATATATACGTATATATATGTGTGTATATATATATATATATATATATATATATATATATATATATATATATATATATATATATATACACCTTAATAGCCGTTCTTACGTAGGGGGTATGGTATTTCCCGTTCTAAAGAGGGAATCCGAAAAATGGGACCCGTAAGCTAAAGGTTAAGATATTTCATGTAAGTGTCGCCAAACATCACCCTTTTCACACTCACTTACAAGCAATTCCCATAATTTTACTAGTCTGCAGTTCTCATGTGTAAGTTTCATTAGTCTTCTTTTGGATAAAATCCTAATGTGTCATTATAATTTAGATAAAGGTCTAATTAATCCCGCTATATTTTTCCTATTACATTTAAAATTTTTCAAAGAAATCTAAAATCAATTTATTAGTTTGTTCCACTACAGACCACAATAAAACTTAATCTACGATTGGGAACTTTAATTACGTCTTCGAAATTTGTTTAAATTTCTAGTATATTTTAAGAAGTTACGTTCTTTGTTTAGCAACTTCCACGTTTTATGTAAGTGACATTACAATCAACCTCATCACTTTCATTCTCAGATACAAACAGATTTCAGGAAAATCATGCATTGGCACCTCTCACAGATTCTCACATGTGACTTTCATCAGTCCTCTTTCGGATAACAGAATTATTTCATACGGTTACATTTCATACTATGTTAGGTAAAGATCTAATAACTTCTATATTTTTACAATAATGTTCAATTTTTTTTAATTGAAATATATTTATTAGTTTGTTAGGCAGTTTAGCCCATTCTTTCAAGAGCTATAATTCCAGCCTAAAATTTTGAAGAAGATGCCCCCTATGCAATAGTTGTATTTTCTTTGGAGAAAAATAATACTGTCGTGTGTGAAGTTGGATGTTGTAGATGTGATCGTTAAGCTGACCCAATTTGGAAAATCAGCAAATTTGGCGAGGTATCATGGCCTTCCCTCTATCTTTTGATCGAGGGAATGGTAATTGTTTTTCAACTATGTGGCATTGCATTTAAGCAGTTAGAATTTTGACCTTGGATGCTGCAGGTGATGGTTCTGATACCTGGCCCAAATGTAGTCTCATTTTTAAATTAAAAAACTATATGAGTGTGACCTGAGACATGGGAGTTTGAAGAAACATTTACGATTTATGAAGTATCAAGTTACCTTCATATTACTTAAATATTATTCCCCAGCTTTCAGTATAATTAAGCATGCCACTATATATGTTATCATTGCGCTCATATTTTACAAAAGGGGTTTTTAATTTTGCAGTACCACGTAATTTTTTTCTTAACGGCCTTAAACGTATCAAATGAATTAATAATTAAATGCATTAAAGCAAGATACTCCAGTTACTCAGGCAAAAATATCAGGAATATTACCATATTTATGTAAAAGTAATAAAGCATTACGTTATCCCACTTCTGGTATTATGTAGTCAATAAAATATCTCAATTCGGACTTTCCTGCAAATTTATATGAATTGCTGCATATCAAAGTAAATTTAAGAATTCTTCTTCCACTAGGACCTTTTATTGAAAACTCATATAACACTTGCCTGTTTATTGATACAGAAACAACCATGAAAAGTAAAAAATTTTAAAAATAATTTAATGATAATTCAATATATGAAGAGCAAATGAAAATATTTAGTGTGATAGAATCGGCATTGAACATGCTGGAGAGACCTGCTATGATGAAAGAATATTACTTCCTCTATAGGAGGAAGATTTGAAATGAAACGCATTGTTTTAAAAAGTAAAGGGAAAATGTTAATGAGAAATTGTGGCATAAAGATAAATGCTAGAAGTTATTACAATGATAACGCTGAATACAGATGTTATCTATCGGGAAAAAAATTAGTTTTGGATCATGAAATATGGGTCAATATTCAGTTTTGACCAGTCAGATATCGGTGAGAATCCTGATTCTCTAAAGTTATATTACGTCTTTCAGGATGTAATCAATTCCAATAATTAATAAAGGAAATGAGGTAAATATCCTGTGATTAATATAAGATTATACCTATAAGCATCAATTTCAAATGCATGCTTTTTTCCGTCCGTACACTTAATTGATTATGTGACAAAACATTATAATCGTGGAGTAGATAACATTATAAGACAGCTTAGAAGTCAAAAACTGTGTCTGCCATTAATTGTTGGTCTTCCTCAGTGTGTGATAAAAGAAAAGAAAATACATTGCACAAAACACAATCTCCCTCATAGCAACGAAACAGGAAAAAATTCATCATAATATCTTTTGAATTTGTTTTAGGGGAATTCTATTATCAGCCCCATTTTAATTTTAATTAATTGTATACATGATAAAATAATCTAATAGTTTTCGTTGTATGAAAATTAAAAAAAGACAGCCAAATGAAAATAGACGTTTTGATCATTATATATATATATACTTACTAGCTGAAAACCCGCGCTTCGCTACGGAGTACATTCAAATTAAATACAACGGTAAATGTATGCAATTAATGCCAAAAAAAATAAATATATATATTTATAATAAATGAGACGATCAATATATACAATTGATGTAAAAAAATATTTATATATATATATATTTATAAAAAAATCATAAGGAAAATTTATTTTTTTTGGATAATATTCAATCGTCTGCTGTATTAGAAAGAAAAAATGTTTTTTTTTGTCTATTTAGTTGTTACGCACGTGACGATAAATTTATTGAAAGTACCAGAAAAAGAATTCACGCGATCAGCATTTAATAAATTAAATTCTAAAAATTAATCTTTAAAAATTCACCAAAACTCAGGAAATGGAGGTAAAAATTCGAAAAAAATTTCATTTTGAAGGAATTTTTATGATCTTTCTGGTGATATAAATTTTATAACCCTCAATGTATTATTTTAAATGCAAACGTAAAAAAAGTTTAAAAAACAGCTTAAAAATTTAATTTTAAAAAATCTAAGAAGAATTTTTGAAAAATCTTTCTTAGTGCACCCCTACACTATTAGAAGAATCGCCATGCAAAATTTCAGCCCTTTAGGTCCAGCGGTTTGGTCTGTGCGTTGTATGTCAGTCAGTCAGTCAGTCAGTGAATGAATGAGTCAGTTACGGAACTGTTTTATATATATAGATTAATACTGGTGTAACGGAAAGTTGAAAATAGTAAATACTTTTTGTAGTTTTCTGCCTACATCCAAATTCCATCATTCACTTTTCGGTATTTTTTCCCATTTATTTATAGTAAAAAGTGGTGTGTAAATCTTTCTACAATGTATTTGCGATTCACTATTAAAATTTTTTTTGTTTGACTTTTGTACTAGAATTTCTTTTTCCTCTTTTACGAAAATAGTATTTCATTTAATTTCTTTCACGGGATCTATAAAGGACATTTAGTCGTAGTCAAAGGGAGAGTTGCAACATATTCTCTCGTTTTTAAATTTCACTTCTTTTAAAATACAACTAGTTTGAAAATTCCCTACAGATATTCAGACTAATACTGAAAGGCCACACATATCTTTGCGACTGAACTTCTAATTATTTTGCAACGCCAGGGGTCCTATGAAATCATAAAATTTCCTTGGATGTCTCCAAACAGACCACTCTGAATCGGCAATTCTCGCATTATTTTTTTCATTAAAACACTACAGAATAGCCCTAAACTATGAGCTTTAAGAGAATGCTAATTATAACAAAGGTAAACCATACCATCGTCTTCTTGAATAAATCAAAGTTTACACGCTAGAAAAGGAAATTTGATGTATATTATCAGAAAAGAAAAGTACTTTTCATAGATGCAGAGTCAAAATCAAAATATTCCCTAAGAAAAAATGTGAGGGTGTAGAACTGAACTCGCTCTCAAATCCTTTCTAAACTATTCATTCTTAAAGTTTACTTTAAACTATACGACATAAGTTTTCAGAAATACGCCTGAAACATTTTTAGTAACAGTTTATAGAATTTAATCATGGGTAGCAATTTAACTGTCAAAGTAGAAGATAATTTTATTACTTGAGATAACTTGATAGCTTTCTAAATTACGAATTTCAGTATTTTTTGGCTTCTGATAGTTTTATAAGATAAAGTCCTCTTATGGTAAAATAGTTAAAGAAAATGGGACCCGCACTCAATTAAATTGTAATTAGACCAGAATGTTGACTCTCTGTTGAGAGAATAAGGGCCTGTTTCACATGGGAGTCCGTTGCGTTGCGTTAAGGGAAAGATGAAGTTGAGACGAAAATAAACCAATCATAGGCGTTAAAAAGTTTAGCAATGAAATTTTTAACGCCTATGATTGGTTTATTTTCGTCTCAACGTCATCTTTCCCTTAACGCAACGCAACGGACTCCTATGTGAACAGGACCTTAGTGTTTAAAAAAGTTTTGTTTACAGTTAGAAATCACAACTTTAATTTTTTATAATACGATATATAAAAATCCTCTTCTTTAAAAAGCTAACTTTTAAATCATTCTAAAACTTAATTATATGGCGTTAGATAGTATATATTATTGACAAATGGAATTTCCTGAGGATTGTTTGCATTTTTTGTCTAACGGAGAAGTATGGTAAACAAAATACAATAATTTAAAGGCTTTTTAAGTGGTAAGAAATCGGAAGATATTTTTAAAGTGCCTTTTAAGTAAGCCTTTATACTACATAAGTGAAGACGTGTTTTTACATATTTAACAACATAAGCATATACACTATCTTCCAAAGGATAAGAAACAAATACATATTTCTGCCCATAATAGGTGTCCAAAACTATTATATTATATACATTGAGATAAAAAATATAAACAATGATGAAGTAGGGCTAAATATAGTAAGAACTATTGTAATTGCCACAACATAAATAAATAAATAAGAGCACACCAGTGGCATTAAAATATAATAGAATAAAATACATCCAAAACTTTATCTATGCATTTGTAAATGTATGGTATTTAAGCGCATTTACCGGAACGGTAGTCTTTTCTTACCTAAACTATCTCAGTGGTACCGAGAACTCTCATTGTCAAGAATGCCATCCTTCCCATTTTTTTTCTTTAATCTAGGGGTCAAAGACGTAAGGTTATGTTCCTTGCATTTTATTTATTTATAAATATTTCAGATATTGCTGAAATTTGTTCCACCATTTAGGCATTCCTAACAGTTCTATATCGCTCCAGTGGAATGATCTTCTTCCAGGATTGAAACCGATCTCGAAAATAGAGTTCCTTTCAACACTGGGACACTTAAGTTTGTAAAATAGAGATCACAAGCTAACCTGAGGTCTGCCAATTTAAACGACCCAGTGATGGGAAAATCTCTCATTTTTTAATTCCATTTGTCACCAAGTGTAAGTGCTAATATCATAAGGTCTCAAAACAAGTGACTGAAAAAAATCCACCAGTTAAATACCACCTAATACGCCTTAGTCACCTCTAAACCATTTACAGAATCCTCACAACAGCCATAAAAACCTCTCCCACACATATCCTGCCCTTTTATTGTATAATATTCTTTACATACTTCAAGTACCTGTTGCCTTCTCTAATTCTTGCTCCAAAGAGGAGTCTCACATTCAAAGAAAAAATAAATTCGCATATGGATGGTAATTTGTGAAACGAATTGAGGAGTTTTTAGAGAGGAATTTTTGAGCAGTTCTTGCAGGAGCTATATGGTATACTTTACATACTTAATTTTCTTGGACACAATATTTAAAAATGTGTTTTTTTCTGTATTGCAAACGACATTGTAAGAGACGGCATTTGTGATTATCAAACATGATTTGCTACATTCATACATCAAAGCTTATTCCTTTTTCTTCGAAGTATTGCATGAACTCACAATTCCAGAGTGGCTTGATTGATTAGTACCGCTGAAGAATGCAAATGGAAATTATACTTTTTTTATAGGCATGATTTCAGGTTTCTCTCAAATACTCTTCTTAACAACGTTTGAACGCTGTCGATTTATTCAGGCATCAAGAAATGCATTTTTTTAGTAATAATAATCGAAAACTGGCCCTTGTGTAATATAATGCCAACAAAAGTAAGGCGAAAATTAACGCAAAAGAATAAATAAAATTTTCTTGAGTTTTATGGACTACTATCAAGCATAAAACTATGTTTACATAAAGATAAACCTAAAGTCCCCATGGAATAATAATAACCTTTCTCGCCTCATTTAGTGAATAGCAGGATCTAGGTTTGACTCTCAAGCTAGAAGAATTGCTTCGAGGAAAGTGTGGAAAAAAATTAAGGAAAATCACCTAACTATCACTTTTGATCACAGAATCGCATATGAATATATTACAATGAATGCTTGGGTATTCTAAATTATTATAAATGAATATAATTATTCTCCTTACATATGGAGTAAATGATGATTTCATGCATTCAAATATTTTGACATTATTCATTTTCTGAAAGATGGATATCTATTTTTAAAACATTCAAAAACATAAATACAAAAGCTTAAATAATATCGAAAACAGTGAATGCAAATTTAATTACTAGGTTTTAAACTTTACAATAATAGCTTACAAAATTTCCTGTTATCATCCAGATCAAGATATAAGTTGCAGCATACAAAATTTGCTTATTCTTAACGTCCATCTACAATTTGAACGTAAAAGTATAGAGAAGTTGACATTGTAATTAATCACTCCGAATTTAAAAATCCTGAGAAAGTTTGCGTATGCCATTTTTCTCCCAAGAGAAAAATGTACTCTGTTTCAACTAGTTAGGGGAAAATAAAATAGTATTAAGCCACAATTATAACAAACACATCTATATTAATTAAGAGCACACCTCAGAATATTACTCTCTTTCTCGAGACAAGTTTTAACGAGTATATTTAACCATTTGCAGATATCTTTTCTATATTTATGACTAATTGCAAGAATGTTTTCCTATAATACTAGCGAGCTTTGTAGCATGTCAGCATAATGCACGCATTACCAATGGTTAAAGATTATATGAAATAACTTCTCTAAAACTTTAACAATATAACTAACAAAATACCTTTTTTACAAGTTTTGCTCCTCAAATAGAATTAAAAATATTTAGCTGAGAAACATCAAAAGAGTTCAGAATCCACACAATAAAGTTTTGAATGAACTGGCAAAGTTGTATTTATTTCTAATGGAGGATGTTTTAAAACTTATTTCTGACTGTTACCATCCAACACAAATCGTAGAAATTACGTAAAAATGATTTCTTCAAGAGCATTTTCTCCGATAATCTTTTTCTGGGGTACATTTGACGATTCTATACTATTAAAATTTTACTACCATCTCTAGTCGATCGAAGGAAAATTGATAATCTAGGTAATACAATTTTTTTTCTATCAATTTCCTTTACTTTACGGTTATATTAATAATTCCTCTTTCTTACTATCATAAATTAGCGCAAGTATTAAGTATTGACAAAGATAACATTTTTATAGACAATAATATCTTGTTATCAGTAAGTTCTATTGAATGGGGATTTTGAATTTTGATTTCTATAAATGAAAATTTTTAAGTTTTAAGTCGAAGTACAATTCAATTCAGATTTTTAGACAAATTATTTTCAAACATTTTTCAATCATATTTAAGTTATCAGCATGTATTCATTCTATCTACTTAGTTTCAAAAGGATTATTGTTTAATAAACATCACTTATAAAATTTATCATATCAATGAGTTCATTAAAATTTCAATTTAAGTGTGTATTTGTGAATTCATGATTAATCTTTTGTGAGTTTTCTGCAGTTTTCGACACGTGATATGCTATAAGAGCATCAACAAAAAGCATGTGGGCGTTCGTTTCATGTTGCAACACTGTAATAGTATTTACATTAACCTAGTGTAAGTGTTACTAAACTATACTTAACTAATGTAGTGATATTATAAAAGATTAGAAATGTTTAAAAGGATATATAATTGATCTAGTTCCTAATTAATGATAGAAAAATTTTAATTAAACAAACTGCACAATCTGTAACTATGTATGTAACAGTAAAATACCAAAACTGTCTATGGGAACCAAAAAATAATAAGACAAATTTTTCATCAATTATAGTTTCTGCTCAGAAAAGAAAATCTCTTCTGATAAAGGATTAAAGGTGTTATTAATCATAAGATAAAAGATATATTGAGTTCAGATAAATTTCTAAATTAATGGAATCGTCAAATTTTTTGCCTCTTTTGCTGTTTTATATATCGTTATTTATCTATACGTCTATACATATCTTTCTTTTTTTATACATTCACGCACACATAACCCACGCATATATATATATATATATATATATATTATATATAATATATATAATATATATATATATATATATATAGATATATATGACATATATATATATATATATATATATATATATTATATATATATATATATTATATATTATATATATATATTTATATATTATATATATTATATATATACTATATATATATAATATATATATATATAATATATATATATATATTATATATATATATATTATATATATATATATATATATATATATATAATATATATATATACTATATTATATATATATTAATAATCTATTTATCTTTTGCAAATAGATATAAAATTATCTATTTGCAATTTCAGAAAAAATATTCCTGACTTTAATGATTTGTTTTAAATTATTTTGTTAGATATGTATTTGCGATTATTTGTTTTAGAAATAGCTCTTTACTTTGTAACATAAAATCATCCACGTATACAATGAAAGATTCCTCTCTTGTTTATGGGTTAATTTTTGGCGCAATATAAGTTGAAGTAACTTTGTTTCTATATATAATCACTTGAAATATTGATTTCGCATGGCCCGTGAGTATTAAATCCCATTCATAGTATATGTTTGTTTCTTGACATCTAATTTCCTTTGCATTACAATTTGGGAATTTCGAAAATTGAATTTTGATATGTAATGAAATTAAATAATTTGCTTTAAACCACTACACCTTAAGATGTAAGTTCTTGATCAAAGCATTTGAATGCTATATCGATACGTTCCATAATCATTACAGTCATTGTCTTACAGAATTTTCATTTTCCGATAAAATGTCCTCACTTTTTACGAGTTAAATACCGAAAAATTATTCTTAAATTTTTCTGTATATTTTACACAAAATTCTTTTTAGTTATCATCATTGCAACTGATATATGGTATTATTTTAAATAAAAATGCATTGATATAAATAGTTATTATTTGAAACAACAAAGTATGCTAAACTTTCAGAGAAGATCGGTGAAAATAAAATTTTGAGGGTTTCATTTTAAGAAATATGAAATCTAATGATACATTTGGAAAAAAATTTTATGGGGGAAAAATTTATTTCCTTGAGAAATTTATTTGAATTGTTTTGGAAAATTTCTTTTCAAAAATTGTTAGTCTTACTTTTACTGTTTATTTTTACTTTTAAGAACTCAAAAATTGATATTGTATTTTATCGTTATCTACTATTTTTTAAAATTTTTTAAACCTTTATTACTTGCTGTTCCAATTTTTTATCTTTGAAATTAGAAACTTTACCTCTTAATATTTTGAATATCTTTCGTATTTAGCCTTTTCAAAATATACTTTGTGTACTCGTTAAGTACTTAATAATATTTGAAAAGAATGTTTAACTTCTACCGAAAAATGAGTTTCTGTACGTTATGCACATGGAATGATGTTTAGAAATACATCTGAGTTCTGTAGCAAACATTTGCAAATGTATCTGCAAAAACTTTAGTGTGATAATTCTCTTTACATATTTTCTATGTGTACAAATATTGTTTAGCTAGCAAATGAAAGGAAATACGCGTAAATAGAATCTCTACCAAACAAATTTCTATTATTTTTTCCCTATAGAACGTTGACATTGAACAGAGTTCGCATGCATATCAATCACCTAAAAAACACTTCGATGTGAAAAAGTTTTTTGTTTTTCTTTACTAATGTATTTTAAGAAATGCTAAAAGCATTTGATATAGTTCGAATGAGATCAGATTTTGAAATGTGACAAGTAAATTATTTTGATATTTAAGAAAATATTTAAGTTAAAGTACCCAAAATGTGTTTTGCATTGCAGGAAGGAATTTTCATTTTTCCCCAATCCAGGAATATTTATTGAATACGAACCACACGAATCACTACAATTTAGCCCCTTTGCATGCTTGGGAAATTACAATATCTAGCTTCCGTTTACTCTTGATGCAGGTTATTTTTATATTTTTTTCGTTCTGTTTTCTTTTTTAGACGATCTATGTAACTTTTTTATTAAATTACATTTTAAAGAAATAATTGTGATTTCATCGATTGAGTATCTTTAGTTATAAAATCACCTTCTGTTATAAATTTCCCTTAATTAATTTGTATAAAAAAGAGATTTCTGCTTAATTAATTTTTTTAAATGGAATGATGGGAATTAATTAAGCAGAAATTTAACTGCATTAATTAAACCGCTATACGTCAGTTTTATTCCTTTAAGTTCTACAGCATCGTCTGAACTTTCAATTATGAGATTTTATACCACCGATATCTATTTCATGCTAGATAAAAGAAAACTCATTGCTGTTTTGGGTGAGAGTAGCCTAAAATGTGTTGGAAAAAGTTTTAATCTTATATTTCAAATATTTTGTTACTTTTCAAAAAAAAAATTCCAAACATGATGATTTCAAACAAATTCTGGACCACTGAAATAAGATACATTCCAATAAAATCCTAATATCGAAGGTTCATAAGATTATGTTGGGACTAGAAAAACCACTCCTTTTAATTGGAGATAATTATACAATTTTATATCAAGCTGTATAAGAAAGTTAACTACAAAATATGTTTTTGCCTGCTGAATGGACTTCAAACACTTAAAAATTTTTTTCAGTTACAGGTTATCGATTTGATTTGATTTTTTACTACACAGATAGAATTCTGGAGGGCTGCGAACCTTTTCAAAATGGTTATGCATATTTTTAAAAGTATTTACACCCAATTCAAGAATAAACTTTTAATATATGGACATAATAATTCTCAATTTTGACTATCAGTTTTTTTTAAATTCAAAATACATTTTGTTCATTTCTATGAAGAGGAATTATATATTTTTTTAATGCGACAAATTTGCACCCTTCTCCAAATTACTGAACCTGCAATTATCATAGACATAGACTTACGCTTATAACCTATCTCGACTGAAGCCGAGTTTGGTAAGATCTGGAAGTATTCCGAAATAATGGACTAAAATTATATTTATAAAACATTTAACAAAAAAGAAACGCAAGAAACTCACTACCTGTTTTCTTTAATTTGAAAAACTTTACAGGACAAAAGTACGTAATTCGGTCTATCCGCAGTTCCGTATTCTTCTTTAATGTCAGAAATTTTTGATAGTTTTTACGAACGCGTGTGAAAGCATAATTTTTCTTAATATTTTGATACCGTTTGTTCGAATAAGTTTGAATATATGACAAAGATATTCACAAAGAGTATGATTTTTTTTTCTTGGTTAAGGTCGTATAAAACAAAACGTAGAATTACTTTTCTTCAAAACTAGAGGATTGATATTTTTTCTAGTTTTAGAGATAGTCTGGGAACTGTTTCTTTGTATTTCATTTACATGATATTTACCATTGCTTAACTTAATTTCTTTATTATTCACATTTTCCGGTAACTTTATGCTATTGTATGCAAATATACTATTCCTGAAAATTATTTTATTTGCATACTTCAAAAAATATATAAAAGCATTCTCATAACTTTTTAAAAAGTTTTACTATGCATTATACATAGCATAGATATAGTGATGAAAATGACACAAATCTAGTTAATTAACTATTATAATCCTTATTTTTATAAAAAATATTAATTTGGAAACTGGTAGTTGATATGCGTTCTATGTAACTTTACCTTCGAAATGTAAAGTTGCCAATGCTTTATCAGTAGAAAATCCATGTTAAATATATGTGAAATACAATACCGAAAATCTGAAACGAAACATTCATGGCTTAATAACATGTTTTTAATATTATTTTTATAACATCTTAGAATTTAGTTTACTTTGTTCATACATAAATACCACAAGAACCTTTCACATGATTATTTGCATATTGTATTCATAAATATATAAATTATTTTTCCCATATTACTACAAATTTATGAGACACAGTTTAGGGCATTTTCCTCGATTATTTAAGTTACAGTTTTGATAAACAAACCTTCACCATTTTTCTCCTATCTGTGTATTAAAATGTGACATTTTTATAAATGAATATAGTTTTTGAAGCATATCTCATACATTATTTTTCAACAGCTGGTAATTTTTTTAAAAAATGTCTGCACTCAAAGTAAAAATAATTGCTAAAAATGCAAAGTATTCTATAGGTACGATTCTATTACGCAGCTCTTTTTTACAGGATAAATATATTTATTATCAGCTAAGCAAAATGACAGCTAAGCAAAAATCTCTTAATGTAAAATATGCACAAAGAATCAGAATACCTGAGTTCACTTTTAGGAAAGTAAGGTATTTTCGTAAGGTAGGAAAAACGATGTAAAACGACAAGGTTGTTTCTATTCTCCATTACTTTTGGAAAACATCACTGAGCAGATGTATTTCCGTTCCTCATATAAAGAACCACTCTTTAGTAAAACTTAAACGTTGGTTTGATATTTTACATGCGTTTAACAGCAAAATTTTGCTTCTTACCAATTATGTTTTAACAATTCTTTTATGCAGCTGGAAACAAATTCTTACGACGAGTTTGTGAAACACCATATACCGTATACGTCACATCAGTTATAAATCCCACGACGAGTAGCTGCGTTGAAAGCTCGTCTAACTTTTTAGAGCTCCCGTATCATTTTTTTGTACTTGTTGAAACTTTCCAGTAAAATTTCGTTCAAAAATGCATTTCAGAACCTTGCAAGAATTCACTTGCGCTTCTTTCATCTGTGTACGCTTACATTACGAATATATCAAGACAGTTTCACTAAACTTTTACTATGCAAGTAAAATTTCAGCTTGTGAACAGTAAAATTATTAATCCACAGATTGAATTCGCCCTGTGAGATGAAACAACTTTGCACATTGAACGAAGTTATAGTGACAATTATGTAAAATGGTTATCCTCTTTGAAGAGATGAAAGGCTACTTAGGGCATAGCTAAATTTTACATTATATTTTATATATTTATAAATTATATGTATATATGATTTTATAATGATATACTCAATGATTGTCATTTCGCAACTAAGCATATTATATGCACTTTATAATACATTTGTGTGGAAAATAAGTAAACAAAACTGTTACTTTTTGTACCTCCTTAGTAAAAAAAATAGAAAACTTAAATTTTAAATTTTGAATCATATTATTTCATAAAATTATATTCCCCTGCAATATATATATAACTACTATTAAATATTACTTTTTTACTACATATTTGCAACTATCATCTGGATGAAAGGCTTAAAAAAATTATTTTCTTTAAAACTTTAAATACCAGGGTTTTTTCCAATACATGTTATTTATAGAATAAAACAAAGTAAGGGCTAAATTCGAAATACTTTTACACGTATTTAAAATTAATTGAATGAATATTTCTGAAGAAATATTCACATTCGTAAATGCTGAAGGCTTGAGAGACACTAAAATTTCCTCCGAGGTACTTTTGACTAAAACTCTTGCCTGTTTACTTAGACTTTTGTAGATCAATATTGAAGTCATTATATAATAATTGTATTTAAATAACATTAGCTAGGAAGGGCAGAATTTTATATAACTATTCATATCTCGAGGGCCATTTTTAAGTATAAATATTTTTAACCTTAAGGTGGTAAATGTTAAATAAATGTCAAAATTTCAATAAAAAATTTTTGATATCGATAAAACTAAATTGCTTAATTATGTTTCCCATCATACTATTTATAATGGGAATATCAAGCCATTCACGCATTAGTCCAATGTCGCAAACAATTTACTTTTACCTTGTCATTTTAAATCTCTACTTTAACAGATGTGAAATACTTTTTAAGTATGTGTAGTTTGATTAATATATATTTAGAAAAATTTCAAATATTTCAAAATTAGGAAAACTATTTTTTAAATTTTTTTCCTTTTCTTCATTTGCATATTCCTTTATCGGATGCTGCGTTGAAAAAAAATTAACAAAAATAAAGGAGTAAATATCAGTAAAAAGAATTTTCGGAATTAATAGACATTTATTCTCGATATATCTAAAATATATAAAATTTATAAACATGCAACTTCCCCTTCTAAAAAATCAAATCTTACTTGGAAATGGCTGAAAAGCATTTGTAAATTAAACTGTTTTTGTATAATTAAAATGTCCACCATTCCCGTTAAACACTTTTTTGCATGCATATGAGCGAAGAAAAAAATTAATCCAACGTAATGTTTTTTCGGGGATTTGATTTCTGGATAAGAAATATTTACTCAAGAAACGACGCCGTTACTTCAGGAAAGAAGGAAATTAGATAATTGATTAGAAAAAAATCCAGGATGTCTCAGCAGACATTTCCCCCAAATGTCTATTAAGCTAAATAACTTGATATAACGTTGTTTTGGGGGGCTTTAAGAAATATATTTTTTTTTCTCCAACAAACACTTACTTCAGAATTTTGAAGCTTTTTTGTTGTAAAATAAGATAAATACCTTCAAAGAAGTTAAGAAATTAACTACATATGATCTGTAAAATCCAAATTGTTTCAATTTAAATAGGATTTTCTTTTTACAAATTAAACTTTACAACTGTTTTAATGTGTTAAAAATTTAAGTAAAAACTATACTTTTTTCTCTATTAACCAAACTTAACTTAGGGGTAGAATGTTATAAAATGAAATGTAGATCTACAGTAGTAGTAGATTCAGTAGATGCTCGAAATATTAAAATGATATATACTACTGAAGTATTAACTGATATAATTCACATTATTTATATACTTTATATTTAAGATAGTATACCTCCATTATATAAACTAGCTTTTTAAATTAAAACTGTGGCTATAATAATATCCTTAATTTTTTTATAAATATTTACACGATTAAATAATAGTAAAATCATAAGTTCGATATATATCTAAATAATTCATTTGAAAGCTGAGTGTTTTCCTTTAATTTTTAAAATTTCATCTGCATAAATATATATTCCAGACCATTTTTATGCTTCTTCTTTTGAGAAAATACATGCGAGCGCACTTCTTAAAGATGAAAACTATTTTAGTCAAAATTTTAATCTAAATTTTGTTTTTGCAAGAAAAAAGTTTTTCAGAAATAACTTCCTCCTTTGAAATATTTTTATTAGTTACGTTTATTCTTCTAAACTTTTTTTCATTGCTGAAAAATGCATTGAGTAATTTTTTGTAAGTTCTATTTCGATAATAACATAGAGAAGTAAAATGAAGTGTTAGTAAAATTCGAGATAAAATACTCTTTGAAGTAAAAAAAAAAACATCAAATATTTTTGTTGTAAAGTTGGCGCTTTTGTTTATGTAATTTTCCCCAAAGTTTCTGTATTTCCATTCGCTGTGATTTTAAAGTTATCTTGAGCACACATGATATATAGGCGAGAAAATGTTTTATTTACTCACCCAGTAAGTGAGTGATGATAAATTCTAAAATTTTCCTACTTACCGACGCAGAGTAAAGCGAGAAGAAATACGGACATGTGCAACATAATGAGCAATGAGGAAGATGCGGGTTTCTCTCTTCAAGCAAAGCGCGTGTTTTACTGAAGCAGAAATTTTGCTTCGGTTGTGTCCAACCCACCTTTCCCCCTTCTCCCAATTTTTCCTGATAGTGCCGATCTTGGGGGAAGCCAGCGCTCCGGAGCGGACGATACCAGAACTAGGAGAGATCGATGTATCTTACCTGAGTTGTACGTGCTCCATGAGTTACACCGTAGAAATTTAGATAAAAGGAACAAAAAACTTTTTGTATTATTTGCGCGCGTGGAAAAAATGAAAGAAAGTTAGCGTTATAAAATTGCGTGGTTGTACGCTAGAGAGGAGAGGGAGAAATTTAGATTTATAAAGCGAGCTTTTCGTGTTTTGTTACTTTTCCCGAAAGATCGGAAAAGTTAGCTGAGTGCTTGAAGTTGTTTCGCGGAGTTCGGGAAGGTACGGATTTCAGATATAAACCAATTATCTGATTCCTCCGTGACATTAAAAACGACAGATTTTGCTTTGATTTCGGACTTATTTCGAACAGACGTTTTTAATTGGGGGTGCGTTTTTAAAGATTTTCATTTGCGAACGTTGATCGTTTAATATTAAGCTGCGAAAGAGGAACTTGAAGTTGGTGACATCGCTCACTTTTACCAACTTCTTCAGCCTGAAACTAAGTAATTTCACTCAAAAATAATTATTATTACAAAGCAAAGTCCACGAAATATTCAATAAATGATAATAATAATAATGAGGAAGTTTCATTTTTCTTAATAACAGACCATTTGTCAGCGAGAATAATCTTTAACTTATAAATTGTAATTTTGCATAAATAATTGCGTTCAAAGATTTCCATATAAAATTCTACCAAATTTAAACTTCGGAAAACTTTTTTATTGCGGGTCCTGCGAACATTAATTCCTACAGTACAACAAACTGACATGCTAAAAAATAAGCAGCAGACGGAGTGTGGAAACTAATTCTTCCACCCATTCCCTCCTGTTCACTTGAATACGTAGTTAATATCTCTTCACCAGAGCATCCATATGCGTCTCATTAATACTCTAAATAGAATTTAAGTCTGGAGTACGTGATGCCCACTGCAAATAAAGAAAAAACTTCTGTTTCCTACGTATTAGTTCTCAAGGCTGTGGCTAATATAATCAGGTCTCTATAATCAGGTTAGTCAATATTTAGCTATTTGTTTTGCTTCTCTATATAATATTATACATGATAAAGACACAATAAAATAGAAAAGTACACTATTTCCAAGCTATATTGGGCTCTTTAATGCTGACAGGAACTAGTTTAAGAGGGAACCGATTAGAAAATTTTCATTAGAAAACAAATTTCTTGTTCTTGTATTACACTGTGTTACAGAGTTTTTACTGTAAAATAATATTTGCCGTATGTTTTTCCCTCCGTACCCAGATAAACATTTAAAGCTACACGGTCTATGCGTACTCTGCTATACATCAGCACTTTAAGCCTGTCCCTCTCGGCCTGAAATTTTAAAAGATTTACCATATTAAAATCGGAATATATATAAAAAAAACATTTCTTACAAGATATCTCTATGAAATTCTGTAAAGTGTTCCTGTGTTCTATATTCATTTGACAATTTTCAAGATTTTTGACCGAAAGCAAAAATTCTGAAAATATATTTCTTGAAGTAGAAATTTCTCATAAAATGATTTTTTTTTTTGCCTTTTAAAGTGATTAGAAGTTTTTGAATAAATATTTTATAAATTCAAAAGTCATCATTTTGAAACCTTTCATGGATACAAAAGGTAAAAAAGAAGCAAACAGACGTATTGGTTAAGCAGATTTTTCAAAAACCCAAACATTCGTTGAAATCTGAAGCTTAATTTTTTTTAAATATCAAATTGTTCAAATATATTTTATATGCATAATGATTTTTTTATAAAGATAAAGTTACGAACAAAGTTGTGGAAAATTCATTACAAAATTAGTGGGAAAATGAGTTACAAAATGAATGAATAAAAATTTCCTGGATCACTATAATCAGCGAAAGACAGTTTTCTTCCTCAGTGTTATATGACATAGACTTAGGGCCTGTATTTTATTACGAAGAAGATTATGCATTAGAACTACTTCACTTGTCCTAGTATCAAATATCATAGTGGGCTACAGTCAAAATACGGGTTAAAACATGACTCCGTCGATAGGTATATGCTAGGCAGTAAAATATCATTGTTGAAAAGTAACATAGTTAGAAATGTTGGGGCTGAAGCGAAAACAATAGTTCAGTACTCATAATTCTAAAATTCTTTCGCAAAATTTTCTCTTATCTAATAGCTTAAGGGGATGGTGGACTTTCAAATTACCAAATATCGAGCAAAAGTTGGAATTTTTTTGGGGGTGTATTAATATTTTAAAAACATGTAAATATTGGAATGAAATGCATTTAAAATGTGTAGTGAAAAGAAAAATGAAAAATTGGTGGGTTTAGAGTAGTAAGTATTAAAGGTAGATAAAAAATTATCTTTTAAATGACTTTTTCTCAAAATGAGAAATTTCCAGATTTACAAGTCTTTAAAATGCTCCTCGCGTCATAATTTTTGACGAAATGTTATGAAATTTATAATAAAGATTCCTGTAATATATCAAAATAAAGTTATGTATCCATTTTAGGATTCGAGGTCATTTAGGTTATAAAAGTTTAACTTTAGTGTAGAAAAGTACAAAAATTTCGCGAAAATTCAGAGTACAAGCATAAAAATATTTTCAAAAAATTAACTATTCAACGAAAGTACAAAAAATTACATAACTTTGTTCAGAAAGTATTTATAAGCAATATAAATGCAAAATTAAGGGGAAAAGTTTAAAATTGAGTCGCAAGGAGCATTTTAAAGAAGGGTAATTTAATATAAATTTTTTAACTATAAAATATTTTTAAAAAATATTTATAAGATTTTATAAGGTGTTTAATATTGTTATACTTTAATGAATATATATACAAAATTTCATATCTCTGTGGTAAAAATTTCAAAAATCGTTTTGAAAGGTCCACCATCCCCTTAACCCTTTCAGGGGCATCAACCTACATTGTTTGCACGGTGCAGTTTTCCACCCCACCCCACCCGAATTTTTTTTTTACCTAAAGAATCTTGAAAAAAATTTGGAATTAAAGGTTGCAAAATGTTTTTACTTCTTTAAAATAGTAAAATATTGCAGTACTAACCATTTTTCTGCTCATTTTACTAGAATATATTGAATGCAAGTGAAAAAAAGACTAGATTTAAGCGTTTGCACTGTGCAAATGGCACCCCTCAAAGTGTTAAAATAAATTCTCAAGCGTAAAAATTTATCATGTTTAAAGGAAAAAAATGTATCGTGTTAGTTAAATTGACTCCTTTAAATAGAGGTAGCATTTTGACGTAATTACTGTTTAATCCATCAAGGAAAAAATTTGCTAGTGGCTAAAAAACAAATCTTTACCTTAGACATTACAATAATGATCTTATAAAATAAGATTCTTCAAACTTATACACCAACGAAGATGCTAGGATGTCTTCCAAAAAATTAGTGAAATTGTTTGTTGTCTGGAAATGTCATTTACTTATACAAGTATTTTACCATAATTCAGAAACAATAACTCCCCAATCACAATATCATAAAAGCTTACAATTTGACCTATTTTTCAATGTCATATATCTACTATTTAGGGATATTTGACGCCTCTTGTCCTGTTAGAGAAATACAAATAGTATCTTTATATTTTGCAATTCTTCCGAAAAAAAGAAAGTCTGACTTGCTTCATTGTGGTGTAGACAGTGTATTGGCTGATCTATATAAGTAGATTTTGTACTCAAACAGGGTAATTCAAAAACATCCTGAGGTCCTCCCATATTAAATCCCTAAGCATCTCATGCTGCTAACATTTTATTTTGTGTTTAAATTTTTTTTATTGCAAAACGTAAAAATTATTTCAATGTGTTAATGAGAATTTATGACATCTCGAAACGCTACAGATTCCTGGTTAGTTTTCTAATTAGCCCCTGAAAATGAAATACTTACGTAGATCTATCTTAAATTGCCATGATCTGGCCGAGTTAAAACAGAATCTAACTATGATATTGTTCTACAGAGGCTGTTCACACATTTTTTAGACGATGTATATTGTATTCACAAAACTAAATTACATAAAATTCTTGTGTTTTAAATGTTCGATTTGACATCCCTTATTCTGAACTATCTTTCGACACCGCAATTTCCAGGATAATAATGCCTTTTGAAGTGTCAGAAGAGGTATTCTTTCCCATTCCTCCTGAACAGCTTTCCAGAGTAATGTAAGGGTTTTGGGACAACGTTTGGATAATGCAGATTTTAAAAGTCCGAAAGCACAAAAATCCATAGGTGATACATCGGGAGATTTAGTAGGGATATCAGTGAAGGGTATGGCCTTGATACCAGTTTTTTGTTCCATTTCTTTTGGGAAATTTACAGTGGATTTTGATGTGTGACTGCTAGCTTTGTCCTGATGGAGTCTCACAGATTAATGGCACTGTGAGTAAAGCGATGGTATTTAATTCAGAAAAATTGGCGATAAAATATGTTCCTGATAGTATTTGGAGTTAATCTTGACATTTTTTTCCATTCTCTTTATTTTTAACTTGCCATTATAAGAAAAACCAGCAACAATCATGAATCCCTTAGAAAAACTTTCTTTCGATTCTTTGAACCATGTACTTAAATTTTTTTCTCCCCTTTTATGATAATAAATGGCTCTTTTGTTGTTGCAATCATTTAAATACACCCATGATTCATCTATTGTGACAATTGTTTTCAATTTTTCTTTGGATAAGTGTTTCTCATATAGAATTCTGCAGCGTGTCCTGCGTTCAGCGATATGATTTGGAAGAAGACGATGCACATTGCGTTTTTTCGCTTTCTTAAGATTTAAATCAACGTTTATCATTTTGTTTACAAGGGACACCGAGCATTTTAATGATTTTGCAACTGTCCTTTGACTAGGGGGATTTTCTTTTAACATTAAACAACGTACCTTTGCAATAGTCGAAGATGTCTGTTTTTTCCTTGGATACTTGTTTGGAATTTTTGTCCCCCTTGAGGCTCCAATTTGACGTTTTTTTCCTTTCTTGTTGACGATATTACCTATCAACGCCTTAGATATCACAAAACCATGACTCTCACATCGTTTTTGGATAACGGAGTATGCATATTTCTCTTCGGAAAGAGCATAAATGTAGCCTTCGAACCACTGCTTTGTTAAAAACGCCATTTTGAATAAAAACAAAACTTTCAAGCCGCAGATGATAATTTGAACTTTTAAAAACATAGTACAGTTGCAATTATTTCTTTTGCAGCAAGCGATTTTTTATTACCGCTTACCAAAATCGTCTAAAAAATGTGCGAACAGCCTCTGTACTATAGAGTCGCAGAACATAGCTATAAGGCCAAATTTGTTCTTACTTGTCATCGTTCATGTTTGCATGCTTGACTAGTAAAAAATAGTATAAAAAATTATTTTTCAAAATTATTTAAATTTTCAGTATACTCTTTAAGGTGCACGTCACCGATGACATTTAAGATTATAAATTCCTTTTTCGTACTATTACTTAGCCGAAATGTCAAAATAATTTAACTCCCACCAAACGTTTCCTGAACTCTTGTTACGTTATCTTTTTTTATTCTGTTTTCAGCATAATAAGAATTTTGTTCTTTCAGAATGCTAGAATAATTTGTTTCATAGTCATTTTTAATATATTTTATTGGGGTTTCTCCTTTTAGTAAAGTATGATTAACTACTACCATTTTAATTCAAGTATATATTGAATTCTGAGGCTACTTTAACAATGTAAAACACGGTAAAATCCGAAAAGGAATAACTTCCTGAGATAAGTTTAAAGACCTAAACGTGCAAGGAAAAAAACTGTATATTATGTCATACAGTTTATGTTACAGATTTTGTTCTATCATACGATAGAACAAAATTGACTCACAAGCTGATAAAGGAAAAACTGAAAAAAACTCCCAGATATTTCATATGTTATTAACTTTCTTTACAGATAGGCACCATATTATATAAAGCATCAGTTTACCTTTAATTAATTTTATGACAGCCAAGGACTACCCTTGAAAACACGACTTATCTTAAATCATAAATTTCACTCAATCCATCAAAATGACACTGTCAAAATTGTATCTCTTGTAAGCGAATGAGATATTTTCATTTGAGTTAACCTATGACAATGTCTATCCATGCTTTTTTGCAAAATGAAGAAGGATCACTTATCCCACTTGTTTTAATAAAGAAATTTTCTCATATAACTTTATATTTCCCTAGAAATGTGAGCTAAAAAAATTTCCCTACAAATGTCTTCTGAAGCTGTTTCTATGATCTAATAATACAGAATAATAATCCATAATTTGGTAGTTTTAATAATTTGAGTGAGAATGAAATAGAAAATTTTTCATATATCAGAATTACCAAAAAAGGAAATTATTTGTTTGATTAAAATCAAAGAAGTGTCAATTACTGGTTATCTAAATTCGTATAATTTTTCAAAATGAAGATTTTTAAATACTGCCTTAAGATTCCACTTTTGCTCTTTTTCATTTGGAGACAGTATAAAATCTAAAATTAAAGTTGTTGGATAATCTTACGTATAATAATGCATTCTTTGTAAGCTCAGATAGAATCAAATTAAAATGTTTGACGCACAATATCTCATTCTAAATGTTTATTTTATAGCATTCTCTATATTTACTATACTTTATTAACGCGCTAAGATACTACTGGAAACGAAATTTCTTCATGTGTACTTTAAAATAACTAAAACAAATGTGACCGATATACTTACATTAATTTGATAACATCCTTTTATCCTTTTGAACACACAAATTTTACCATAGATGTAACTATTTCAAACGTAGACAATCTATATTATACCATAAAAATTCCTTCGCTTTCAAAGAAAATTATTTTCTATCGTAGCATCTATACGCTCCTTTCTGCGTAAGAAATTCTCATTTATTATTCATGCTAGTGAGATATTCCGAGTTTACTGGTACTCTTTAAAAACATTACTGAACATTTTCTGATTAGTCACATTTAATGCAATATATTTCACATTTTCTACATTTTTAAATACCTCTGGAACACTTTTATAATCTTACGAACTTCAGAATAACTAACCGCAAACAGGCATCGCTGGTTTCATTTTTATTTTGTTCCGCGATATTCTAAATCAAGTCACATTTTTAATGGCTTAAGGACAACTTCCAGATACATACATTTTTTAGTAACGTGAAATAATCTAAAACTTATAACCAATTATATGACAAGCCCTCACAACTTCGTACATGCAGCCAAATTTCGTGATCTGTCGGGAGTTAATAACCAATAACATCACAAGAAGTCATCAATTACTTAGTCCCAACTTTTCAAATTCCTCTTTCGGGAGCTGAAATATCAATCTTTTAGGACGAAACACTGGCCCTATTAGCTCCACCTTTGTCTTTCTTCTCAAAAAAACCATAGGTTGTCTGTGAACGTATATTAACGATAGACCTTACTTTTATCACCGTACTTTTCATATTTTAATACGTGTACATTTTCAACGGAGAGCAAAAAGTTATACGTGCGGTAGGCTTGTTCTCCCCTGGGAAATAACGCTTCCCCTGTGTTTCTTACTTCTTGCTTATGGTATATTTTACAACAGACCATTTTTATAGTTCGTCATGGCTCCTACGTAATATTTTAGCTTGCGTACTTAGCTGCCATTTATTAGAAATATCAAAAGTAAATGCTCACTATAAAATGTGTTCATTTTGTTTTGTAAGTAGAAAGAAATTTTGACAGAAAACATGTAATAGGAAATATTTTTCGAAGGAAATATTTATAATATTCTTAGAATTTGGAACAACATAGTTAATTACTACTTCTGTGTATTTCGTTTCGAGGTATACGCGGTAATGTTTGAAATTTATCGCCAGTTTATTTTTGAAATGCAGAACTTTATTTCAACGCGAAAGAATAATTGCGTTTATATAACCTGCCTATATTTATTGCTGAATAACAAATTATCGCATTTCAAACCATATCCTCAAAATTTATAAGTTTAGAAGTTTGTTGTAGGATATTTGCATTATTAAATACATAATTTTTATATTCCATGTGGTTTAAAATCTGTATCTTCTGTAAATGAAATTACTTATTTTGACACCTTCTTCTTCACTTATGCTTATCAAAAGTTTACAATGGAGGGTCCATTTAAGTTGTTTGGACATAATTTTTATTCATTATATAGAAAATATTTTTCTTTACTTTAATCTAAAAAACTATGTTGGAGGCTTTCCTGTAATTAAAAAATTGATGCTGACATTTTAAGTCTTGAACCTTATAGAGAATATAGCCCACTTCTTCCCAGACTTGGGTGTATATAATTTGAAGTGGCACTCTAAATGAATTTGATACAAACACAGTTTATACATGAAACGATGTTTATTGAGTTAGTTGCACATATTGAATTTGCTTTTATAGCAATAAGCATACGTACTACTTGTACGGAATATATAAATGCAGCTTTCAAGAACAATATATTTTCAATACTCACAACCCAGCAGAGAGTCAAACCAGCAGTACTGCCACGTAAACTTTGGGCCTGCTAAGCACTAGCGCAGGATAACACCTTTTCAACCGTAACAACATTTTTTTTCATTAATGACGCTGCATGGTATTTATACTAAGCGCGTATGCCGAAATTAGCATATCCCAAGCAGCTTCTTTAATTCATTCACTCAAAAGTTCGATTCTTGTGAATCGAATCTTGTGTATACCTTACAACCTTACTATTCGTTAGTCTATATGTTTCTAGTTCATATTGTAACTTTCACAATCTTTAAAGGCAAAGGTCCATATGTCACTCACCCACCACTGCCTGTCTCCAACTAAAATGACCATGAAACAGTTTGTGGGATCTACCACATAAGTGTCAACTTTATACTGCATTCGTAGACAATTTTAATCTCCTAGAAGTAAGTAATTTAACATCGTCGAAAAGCATAATGCATCATGCTTCAAATGTAAATGGACAAGTGAACAAATGTAAATGAACAAATTATTCAGACTGTAAAGCATGCTGTCACCTTAAGGCTCCTGTGTACCCTATTGTGTAACCCTATTGGAATCACTCACCTCAATATTTACCTATGAAAAAAATTTGTCCAAGGATTGCCGACTTAGATTGGAAGATATTTTTTTTATTGCACTCAGTAATAGAGAAAGAAAGTTTACATCTTGGGATATTTTTTAATAAAAAAATGCAAATAATATTTTAAATTTTAAATTACTCAGTGGGGGGGGGGGAATCTGGTATAGCGTGTATTAAGCTCAACTAAATTCCTATGGTGGACGAAATTTATAAAATGAATCCTATTGCAAGGTGCAGAAAACTCCAGGCTATCTGAAAGTACTATTTTTATTTGATTAGCAGAATTCATGTGGCTTTAAATAGTAGACAAATTTTTTCCATATGTTAGCACTGAGGTGAGCGAATCCAATAGCTTTAGTACACAGATCAGTCTTAACATTGGCGAGTACTTACAGAAGTAAAAAAAGTTACTTTAAAAAATACTGAGAAAAAATTTTTAAGATTTCATTTTTACGATGGGAATACAAAAATATAGTATTTGTAAGGTGGATTGTTATGTATAATGAGGTTAATGTTCATATGTTGATATCGTAATGCAAATTCAATAAAAAATACAATATAAAAGTATAAAAGGTAATGAAAAATTAAAATTAACATATTATTAAATAAATATTTTGTTTAATGTGATATGCTAATATATAATACTATTCCTTTGGTGGACGAAATTTATAAAAGGAATCCTATTGCAAGGTGTAGTAAACTCCAGGATATCTGAAAGTACTATTTTTATTTGATTAGCAGAATTCATGTGGCTTTAAATAGTAGACAAATTTTTTCCATATGTTAGCACTGAGGTGAGCGAATCCAATAGCTTTAGTACACAGCTCAGTCTTAACATTGGCGAGTACTTAAAGAAGTAAAAAAAGTTACTTTAAAAAATACAGAGAGAAAATTTTTAAGATTTCATTTTTACGATAGGAATACAAAAATATAGTATTTGTAAGGTGGATTGTTATGTATAATGAGGTTAATGTTCATATCATGTTGATATCGTAATGCAAATTCAATAAAAAATACAATATAAGAGTACAAAAGGTAATGAAAAATTAAAATTAACATATTATTAAATAAATATTTTGTTTAATGTGATATGCTAATATATAATACTATTCCTTTGGTGGACGAACTTTATAAAATGGATCCTGTTGCAAGGTGCAGAAAACTTCAGGCTATCTGAAAATACTATTTTTTATTTGATTAGCAGAATTCATGTGGCTTTAAATAGTAGACAATTTTTTCCATATGTTAGCACTGAGGTGAGCGAATCCAATAGGGTTAGTACACAGCACAGTCTTAACATTGACGAGTACTTACAGAAGTAAAAAATGTTATTTTAAAAAAATACTGAGAGAAAATTTTTAAGATTTCATTTTTACGATAGGAATGCAAAAGTATAGTATTTGTAAGGTGGATTATTATGTATAATGAGGTTAATGTTCATATCATGTTGATATCGTAATGCAAATTCAATAAAAATACAATATAAGAGTATAAAAAGTAATGAAAAATTAAAATTAACATATTATTAAATAAATATTTTGTTTAATGCGATATGCTAATATATAATACTATATATTTATTATCTGACGATGTGTTTTAAACTATGGAATATTGCGTATTATTTTGTTTATTCTAATGTCGCATGTTTCTGAAGAATGGAATAAGAAAGTTCTACATACGTGCGTAAGCATAGACATCAATGCTAGTTAGAACTTTATTGTGAAAAGCTCAAAATTATGTTGCATCAGTGAATAAGTTTTTATTGCATTCTCATATAAGCAGAAGCGTCTAAATACGCCTGTTTACCAAAGGATACATTGAAAATTGTCTACAAGTCGGCTGACGCTGACACAGATTTAGCGAAAAAGCAATATTGGGCAGGTTAATAAGCTTTAAAGCGAGATTTAGGAGTGACGAATTGCTAGCATCCACGGTCCAACAGAATTGGGTATTTATCATAAAAAAAAAGAAACGGACACTAATAATGGTGACATCCCGACCTAAAAACAAAGTAAGACCCCCACGATGACATCATGTAAATGTCTGTATGCAAGAAAAGGCAGTTAAACGCAAAAATACGTTGAGGAAAACTTGAAATACACGTTAGTAATAATCAAATGAGAAAATCAAGAGACAAAAATACATATGATTTTCTTTAGAAGACTGATGATTTCAAATATGATTAAAAATCCTACAATATTATTCCTCTGGCATTCGGAAAAAAAGCTTGGATTAATACAGATTAAGCAAGAAGTACTTAATCTTACGAGAAAAAAAGCTCACTCGCAGGTTTTAGGACAGTGATTCTCAACCTTTTTATGTCTAGCCCTATCCTCCCCTTTAGATATATCCAGATTCTACGCCCCTCCCTGTCTTAAAAATACTTGTAAAATACATTCTTCACATATTTTTTGCTAAACATCCGCGCCCCTCCGCCCTGAATATCACTCACGCTTCCTCAGTAGGGCGTTCCTCCTAGGTTGAGAACCATTGTTTTAGACAAAATATTATGAGTCGAGTGGGTATTCAGAACTTTCATTCATTATTATATAATAACTAGTTGAAAACCCGCACTTCGCTACGGAGTACATTCAAATTAAATACAACGGTCAATGTATACAATTAATGCCAATATATATATATATATATATATATATATATATATATATAATAAATACGACGATCAATATATACAATTGATGTAGAAAAAAAAATATATTTTTAAAAAAATCGTAAGGGATATTTTTATAGACAAAATAATGTCCAATCGTCTGCCGCATTAGCAAGAAAACAAATATTTTTTGTCTATTTAGTTGTTATGCACGTGACGATAAATTTATTTAAAGTACCAGAAAAAAAAACCACGTGATCAGCATTTAATAAATTAAATTCTAAAAATTATTCATTAAAAATTCACCAAAAATCAGAAATTAGAGGAAAAGATTCGGAAAAGATTTCATTTTAAAGAAATTTTTATGATCTTTCTCGTGATATAAATTTTATAACCCTCAAATTATTATTTTAAATGCAAACTTAAAAAAAGTTACTAAAACAGCTTAAAAATTTAATTTGAAAAAATCCAAGAAGAATTTTTCAAAATTCTCTCTTAGTGCACCCCTACACTATAAGAAGAATCGCCATGCAAAATTTCAGCCCTTTAGGTCCAGCAGTTTGGTCTGTGCGTTGTATGTCAGTCAGTGAGTCAGTTACGGAACTGTTTTATATATATACAGACTAGCTGAAGACCCGCACTTCGCTACGGAGTACATTCAAAGTAAAAACATCGGTGAATGTATGCAATTAATGCCAATATATATATAATAAATACGACGATCAATGTATATAATAAATAATGTCCAATCGTCTGCCGCATTAGCAAGAAAAAAAAATTATTTTTTGTCTATTTAGTTTTTATGCACGTGACGATAAATTTATTTAAAGTACCAGAAAAAGAAGTCACGTGATCAGCATTTAATAAATTAAATTCTAAAAATTAATCTTTAAAAATTCACCAAAAATCAGGAAATGAAGGTAAAGATTCGAAAAAGATTTCATTTTAACGGAATTTTTATGATCTTTCTCGTGATATAAATTTTATAACCCTCAAATTATTATTTTAAATGCAAACTTAAAAAAAGTAAAAAAAACAGCTTAAAAATTTAATTTAAACAAATCTAAGAAGAATTTTTCAAAAATCTCTCTTAGTGCACCCCTACACTATAAGAAGAATCGCCATGCAAAATTTCAGCCCTTTAGGTCCAGCGGTTTGGTCTGTGCGTTGTATGTCAGTCAGTCAGTGAATGAATGAATGAATGAATGAGTGAGTCAGTTACGGAACAATGTCAAACAATGTCGAAACAATGTGGGGATGTCAAAAAGACATCCCCACAACACTCTACGAGTAACTGGCCGTTAGATTTATCTTGTCGCGAAAGTAAGAGCCAAATAATGTGTTGGTATTTTCATTTGCCTACAGGTATGACTACAAAAGAATTTTAAGCATGTGTGAAGGAAAAAAAACAATTTCGCAAAGGTAGTTTAAAAGATATCCGAGATGAGATGGGGACTTAACAAAAGGACTGAATGAACTGAAAGTGCATCGTTCTGCTTAATATTTAACCGATACAACCATAAGAACTAAAGGATGTGAAACTTTCTAGGATGTTTCAAAATTAATTAAATAACGAAATAACTTTGCAAAGAAATTTATTTCGTCAAAAATGCTAAGTTCAAATATATTTCAAGATGCCGCACATATTAATATGAGTAGCACCTTTTCTATTAAGTACCAATATCTTTTGATGGCATAGTAAAGTTGTGCAGCGTAAATAATTATTTCAAAGATTGCATATTAAAATATAAAACATGATTGCAATCTACGTTTACTCTAACAATAGATGTCGTTCTTAATTAATCTAATTATGTTTCAATATTAATGTTTTTAATAAGCATAACTGATAATATATGTCGGAAATGCAAATACTGAATGTTTAAATTAAATAATCATTCAAAGGGCATATTATATTCCATATTGTTCTTCCACAAAGAATTGCTTTAATATTTCTTGTCCCACCAGTAGAAATGTATCCATGCCCTCTGTAAAAGTAGAATATATTAATATATTAGTATTTTACAACATATTGATATATTTTCAGGACCAAGAAAATTTCATCCGATAAGTGACTATTATTTACTACTGCTTGAAAGCAAATATAGCTTAAACAAAGTTAATAAAATCAATCTAATCTGACTATAAAATGAACTACGATTGATTTTCTAAAATTAAAAAAAAATACTTTTTCAAGCAGTTTATACAGCTTCAATGTTTGACAGGAGCATAATATCCTGTCTTTCAGTACTGATAATGATGGAACACATACCCATCGATTTGCGAATTTTCCCTTAACTGCATATTAACTTTGTTTATTTAACTGCCTGGCGCTTCTCAAAACTACGAATTTCCTGTTTAACACATGCAATTTTACTTTTTTTAATTCAGTTTTTTTATCTTGTTTGACAGTGCTTAAAGAGGAAAGTAAGTCAAAAATTTACTAAAGCTTTTCTCCTACTTTCTAAATAAAGATCTAACTTTTCGAGTTCTCTATCATAAATATTTCACACCAGCTGATTATTGCCACCATACAGAAAATATTAGGCTAACCTAGATCCTGGGTGTTGAGCAAACAAAGGGTTATCAAATGATCTTAGTGTTGCTAAGAGACACAGTATCAAATTATTTCTGATTTTTTCTTATATGTCATGAAAACCTGAACTAATAGTTACAAGGATTGACGTATTATTCTTTCCATGAAAACTGTACCACAGGTAAAAATTATTTCATGCAACATTTCCAGTTCCCTGCTTCTAAGACCTACATTTCCTCATCTCTAGACGGAAACTCTTCTAATTAAGCTATCCTGGCCATGTGAGGCATTTGCATCATTCACCACATTCATCTCTTTTCTTTTTAAGCTAACTATATGAGATTTTATCCCCACATGTATCTCATTATTTAATCTTTTTTTCCTCATCATTCTCAGTTTCACCGTAAACTTATAAAAGATTTCCATAAGAATCCGCCCCGACTCTTGTCTAGCGGTCGGTTGCCACTATAGAAACCGACTATAAAACGAACCCATTTCGTTCTCATCTAGCCAGGATTCTCTACCAAAAAAGATATCCAAGCAACGTGAGGGGATTATAATTATGTTTATAAACCTCATAAATCATCAGAATAAAACGAATCGGAATACGGGTTATCAAAATATTGAAAACACGTCTCAAAAAGACGCTTACTCTGGGGAGTTTGCAAATCACGACTACGAAGTAGTCGGTGAGCAAAGGTATACAATATGGTGAAGTACGAGTAACTGCCACCACACACTAAATGTATAATCAGTTTGAAATGAGCTGTTGTTGAATTAAGTGGCAGATCTAAGGGATTTACATAAATGTATGATAACTGATGTCGGGTTGCGAGTGCATCTGTAACTAAACCGGCAAAATTTATCGATGCATCTCGAGGCACAGTATTAAAGATTATGACACGGAACAGAAATGAACGAAGTGTTGCCTGTAAACGTAAAATGTGCTGAAATCATACAAATACGTCAAAGAGAGAATGACAGGACTGACGTAGATTGTACGATGAAAGCCTACAGCTGCAGTACTGCACATATCAGCAGAGGTGAATCCGAGTCATAATGGTCCTTATTCAGTAATAACAGTTCATTGGGAGTTACATATAACTGTTATTTATGGTTGTTGAGCAGTCCAGAAGTCATTCATTGCTGACATCAAAGCAAGAATAAAAAGTCAGAGGGTGCCATGAACATAAAAAAATGGACATTAAAATGGTTGGCAACGTGTCATCTGGTCGGATAAATAGAGTATCTCATTGTTTCCTACCGCTGGTAGAATATACGTTGATGAAAATCTTCCGAAGCATGCTGTACCGACTGCTTGATCTCCTCCGTTAAACCTGATAGAGGTTTACTAATGTTTTGGGGTATTGTCCCTTGGTATTTCTTGTGACCCTTAATTGTTCTTCGGCTTCTGTTATGAAACCGTTGTGGTGCACCTCGTTTATCTTATGGCGTAAGCGTTATTTCCCTGAAACCGTTTGTGTTTTCGAGAAGAAATTTTCATTCGTACATGTATCGACACGGGTTTTGAAGTGATGTGTCGACATGTGGCTTAAAAGGCATGAGAATCAGGATCAGCATCTATCCTGGGAATCGCCTAACCTTAACGTTATTGAACATTTGTAGGTGCGTGTGTAGAGGAAGGTTCAACCACGTTCTCCACCGACATCATTGGAACAACGAGGACATATGTCTCAGAATGAATAGTATCGAATTCAAATATATAACGTGCATTACGTGTATCACTGTACCCCACTTCAAATTTATGTAGTTTTTCAAGCCGTACAGTTCATTAAGAAAAAGGTTTGCAGAAACACCCAGTGTATCCACTATTTTGATAAACGTTATTTTCACATGCAAAAAAATAAATAAATAAATGTGTGTGTATATACACTCATGGACAAAAAAATTAGCGCACAAAGAAATAATTGCGGGATAGTAACGAAACTTGCAATGAAGGTACATGTCGGGGAGATATGCAAATGATTAGAAATGCAGCGTGATTGCGCATTACGTATAGCCGGTAGAGGGCGTTGAACATCGTACTCTGTCGAGTATAAAACAGGTAACCAAAGCTTGTTTGAGTGTGCTGAATCATTTACAAAGGAAGAGCTGAGATAGACATGCCATTACGCCGTGTTCGAAGACAATATAAGCAGTTGTCGCAGTTTGAGAGGGGGAGAATCGTCGGGATGATGGAAGCTGGTTGGTCAGCTAGGCGAGTAGCTCGTCAATTAGGCCGCTCTGATTGTGTTGTGAGGAGGTGTTGGGACCAGTGGACCCGAGAGATGTCATGTACACGAAGACCAGGCTCAGGATGCCCTCGACAGACCAGTCGTCAAGAAGACCGCCACATCGTAAGAAATGCACGGGTACAGCCAACTGCTTCATCGGCCGCCATCCAGGCACAGGTAGCACCTTCACTAGGGGCCTCTGTGTCTTCTCGAACCATACGAAGGTGCCTGGCTGAAGGACAGTTTGTATCGCGGCGCCCATTACGTGTGCTGCCCTTGACGCCCACCCATCGACGCCTCCGTTTGGAGTTTTGCCGCGCACGAGGAAACTGGACTGCAGCGGAATGGAAGCAGGTCGTCTTTAGCGACGAATCCAGATTCAATCTGGGCAAGGGTGTCACAAGACTGTCTGCGCACTGTTACTACCCTTCCTTGGCCTACCCGATCCCCAGATTTGTCTCCAATCGAGTATATCTGGGATCATTTGGGACGACGAGTTGGGCATCCCACGAATTTGAACGAACTAGAGGCAAGGTTACAGCAAATATGGAACGAAATGTCTCAAGACATCATACAAAACTTGTATGACTCAATGCCCGATCGTATCGCATCGTGCATTCGCGCTAGAGGGGGTCCAACGGAGTACTAACTCCTCCGTTCTTTTGCCTTTTTCTCTGAAATAAATTATCCTTTTTCTTTGATTTTCTTATCATTTACTTATATCAAAGTAGTCATCACGTATGTAAAATTTCGTTTCATTTTGACGACTCCTTCTTGGTGCGCTAATTTTTTTGTCCATGAGTGTATATATATATATATATATATATATATATATATATATATATATATATATATATATATATATATACCGGGTGTGTCACAATTCCCTCCGGGGTTTGGAAGGATTATAAAAAAACATATTACCAATACAGCAACAAAGTTGACTTTACTGGAGAAAGAAACATTACAAGTTTTGCTTCATAAATGTGTTAGTAGATGGCGGCACTAGGTCTGATAGTAGTATAAGTGGTTCATGCATGGTTTCGGAAATTTGTGGGAAGTGGTTGCTTGTGTGATAGAAAACGAACTGGTCGTCCAGGCCCTTCGGCGGAAAAGGTTACTCCTGCACGAGATGCGTTTGTGCGAAGCCCGAAAAAGTCAATTCGTCAAGCGAGTGCGGAATTACAGATCCCGGGAAAAAGCGAGCGAAACAACAATTTGACTTGATATCTGCTGCATCACGAAAGGTTCACATACTAAACATTTGTGAAACAAAACTTGTAATGTTCCTTTCTCCAGTAAACTCAATAACTTTCTCCAGTAAAGTCAATATATATATATATATATATATATATATATATATATATATATATATATATATATATATATATATATATGTATATATATATATATGTATATATATATATATGTATATATATATATATGTATATATATATATATGTATATATATATATGTATATATATATATGTATATATATATATTTATATATATATATATATATATATATATATATATATATATATATATATATATATATATATATATATATATATGTATATATATATATGTATATATATATATATGTATATATATATATATGTATATATATATATATATATATATGTATATATATATATATGTATATATATATATATGTATATATATATATATATATATATTTATATATATATATATGTATATATATATATATATGTATATATATATATATATATGTATATATATATATATATATATATATATATATATATATATATATATATATATATATATATATATATATATGTATACACTGGTGTGCAAAACTTAAGCAACAATGTAAAAATTTAGCAGATAGCCATGAAATTGCAGAAAAGGAGCTATGGAGATCAGTACAATGAACACGTAAGTCAGTAGAAACGTCATGCGTATGCAAATATCAGGAACGAAACGTCAGAGGCGACGTGAGCGTACGCAAAAAGCGTGATGTCGGCGTGCGCAGCTCAACGGTAGAATAAAAGGAAGGACGGAGACGCAATTCAACATATTTGCTGGACGACTTCACACGTGGAAGAATGATCGGAAAGCTGGAGGAGGGGCGTACTGTCACCAGTGTAGCTGCAGAGTTCGGAATCAACAAAAGTGTCGTTTCGCGCGCTTGGAAAGAATTCCAAACCACAGGTACAGCTGTTAGAAAGGTTGGTGGTGGCCACCCGAGGACGACAACTGCAGGGGATGATCGATATATCGTCCTTCAGGCGAAAAGAGGCCGACAGCAGTCAGCAAGCGCCATTGCTCAGCAACTCTGTACAGCAACGGGGCGACAAGTGTAGCGGTTTACTGTGGCCAGACGCCTTCACAAAGGGTCTATTCGCCCGCCGTTCTGAACGCTGCCTCCCGTTGAAAGTTGGCCACCGACGCCACCGTTTACAGTGGTGCAGAGAGCACAAAAATTGGACAACTGATCAATGGAGTCGTGTCCTCTTTACGGATGAGAGTCGGTTCAGTACCAGAAGCGATTCTCAACGCGTTTTCATTTGGAGAGAGGTCGGGACCCGGTTTTATCCCAGTAACATCAAGGAAAGACACCGTGACGGTGGTCCTGGAGTTCTTGTCTGGGGAGGCATTATGCTGAACGGGCGAACTGAGCTCCACGTTTTCGACAGAGGGTCTGTAACCAGGGATCGCTATTGTGAGGAGGTACTTCTTCCCCATGTGCGTCTGTTCCGAGGTGCCATTGGCCCAGACTTCATTTTTATGGATGACAATGCACGGCCACATCGGACTCTTGCTGTTGAGGAGCTACTGGAAAGTGAAGATATCACTCGAATGGATTGGCCAGCGTACTCCCCAGATTTAAATCCCATCGAACATGTGTGGGATGCTTTGGGAAGACGCATTGAAGCACGCTTACATCCTCCGGAGAACACCCAACAACTCAAACAGATGCTGATTGAGGAATGGGCACTCCTACCGCAATAAATGTTGCACCAGCTGGTTCTGAGTATGTGGAGACGGTGCTAAGAAACCATTGCAGTGAGGGGAGGGCATATCCCATATTAAGGAACATCTGCTTGTTGTTCTTAATCTTGGATAGACAATCAGGAGTCACGATACTATGCGTTCAATAAAGCTTGTTTTTGTTTGATTCCATACCGTATACATTGTATTCCTTTTTCAGCGCCGATGCTTTCGTCATCCTTTACGTACAAAATACTCTCCCTCATTTCTGAATGTATGTATATATATATATATATATATATATATATACTAAAGTAAGCAATATGAAATTTTAATTAATGAGCAAACTAACTAAATGTAAACCTTTCAAGCAAGTGTTGTAATTTAAATAAATATGAATTAATTAGATCTTCCATGATGGAAAGGATGATTCCCTATGAACGTAACAAATGATAAAATTGACACTTTTTCTATCAATATAATTTATTGATTCTTGTTATCTAAAATCATTGTACTCTCATACGAGATAAGAATTTTTAACACATTATCAGATTTTCCCTTGCAAACAGAAATCAGTCAATTTATTATATAATGATGAAAATCTATATTTTTAAATATTAGTTTTCAGCATTCTGTAAATGTTGGGGATGTTACGAAGAAGATAACTATCTTTATGGGTTCATTGTCCACAACATGGGAAATCTTATAATAATCTGTTTGATTAGAAATACTAGTAAATTTTATGCCTTCTTCACCTTAAGCTGTACATTTCTTTTACTTCAATAGCATATCATTTACCTATGTGACCGAAATTTTTCTAGTGTTTGTGTTCCATTTCAAACATCTCGCTGAATCTTAGGCTTTAAAGATAGCTTCCTTATGCTAAATATACTGAATCTGATATCTATTGGAGTTTTGTACGAAAAGGTAGATGTATGTTTCGATAGATCAATTTATAAACGAGCCGATCTGGAGAATATAGATTCTATGGTTTGGTTCCCAGTCACCCATATGTTTTATACCTAAATGTGATATACTGTGAGACAGTGGGAAAGTAACATAATTATTGCTGTCCAACACGTTGGATATGAAGTTTTCTTTCGACCACGAGTTTCTCTCATTTGTGTAAAAAAATGGGAGATTCAATAAAGTGTATAGTGTGGCTCAAGAGTGTAATTATTCACCGTGTTTGGTCAGTGAACAGGAAACCGTGGGTTCTTCTACTTTGTTACTACCTTTCTAATTCTATACTTTGTGTCTAAAGTATGCGATTCCACTGGAGCAAGTGAGGCAGAGAAATAAACGTTACGCTATGTCCACAAAAAAAATTGTATCTTAATGATTCTTTGAAAGTCATAGTGACTTGTGAATTGTAGGTTTATGAAGTGTTGATAAAGGCATTAGAGATAATATTAGAATAATATAATTTAAAAGTCAGCATATTGAACTTGGAAGATTGAGTCGATATCAACAAAATAAATATGATTCTCATTTTGATTAACTCATTTTGAATCATATACATTCTCAAATAAAAATATGTTAATTCATATGCAAATGTTTGAAAATGTCAAAGGAAGGAGTAAAAAATTATAAAAGGATTTTTCACACTCTTTAACATAGCATACTGAGTTACATTTCTTCCAATATTATGAGGATTTAACGAAATAAATTATATTTAATAAGAATATATATTCCTAGTCCCGAGCTAAAATTTCCAAAGAAAGTATACAATTATTTTTATGTTACTGTCTATGCCTACAAAATGAGTTTTTTGATAATATTAAATTAATGTCTGTTCAGAAATCCAAGAATTTCGTTTTTGTAATCTCCCGTTTGGATTAGGATTCAAATATGGGATTTTGTTTTGAAACAGCCTTAATTTGACTTTCATGACTATAGTTTTTTCGTCTCGCAAATTTAGTTTATAAGATACTCTTTTATAATAAGACACGATACACGGATCACTATTCCAATACATAATAAACTTTTCCTTCAAGGATAGCATTTTTATATACATCGTTATTTACATTATCTTTCATTATCTTGCTATCCAAATATATGGCGAGGATCAATCATTCACTATACGACAATCAATTATGCATGTTGATTTTTTTACAAAATGTACTTAAACTAAAATCATTTAAAAAATATCCCAATAATTTTTTTATTTCTCAAAAAAACTTTTCTTTCCGCTAAAAACTTACTGTCGTATAGCTCTCATTTGTTTTGGGTATACAAATATAAAACCAAACTATCCCTACTGAAGTATTTTACCATTTTGTCACCCATCTAAGATACGCAGAGTCTATGAGATAGAACAGTGGTGTGCAAACTGAGGGTCGCGAGAAATACAGTAGAGGCCGCGGATAGTTTGAAGTAAATTTATATCATTGAATTATTTAATTAAAAAGTATGCTTTAAATTTTCTGTAACATATTTATAATACAGGGTGTTCGGGATAAAGGTATCCAAAAGTTATGGCTTATTTTTACGGAACTACCCATTAGAATATTTAAAAATTATATTTAAATAGAAAGAACATCTCACCAAATTTTAATATCAATCTTAGATTTTGATCATAGTATCATAGATTTCGATGTGTTCACCTCTTGTAGCACGACAAACGTCTAAACGGTAATCCAGTTCTTTCATAGTGTTTCGTAGCATATCAGGAGTTATAACACGAATTACTTGATTGATACGCTACTACAACTCATCCATAGTTCCAGTTTTTGGTTTACTCACAACGGATTTAATGGATCCCCAAGCAAAGATGTCTAATAACTCCTGATATGCTACGAAACACTTGGACAGAACTCGATTACCATTTAGACGTTAGTCATGCTACAAAAGGTGCACACATCGAAATCTATGATACTATGATCGAAATCTATGATTGATATTAAAACTTGGTGAGATGTTCTTTATACTTAAATTTCTTTTCAAATTCTAATGGGTAATTCCGTAAAAGTAAGTCCTAACTTTTGGATACTTTTAGCCCGGACACCCTGTATTTTATTTATGTTTTGTTATATGATACGATATTGTTATATAAAAATATATGCTATGGTATTGTTTTTTAAGGTGTCAAACAGTCTTGCAACGATATGATTACATTACTTGCATTCTCTTCTACCTATGTGTGTGCGTGAGAATGGCTTTTAAAAATGAGTTGCCAAAAACCATCCATTGATCAAGACTTATTTTGGAAGATGGTGCAAGAGTAGCACTCTAATATTGACCAAATATTATTCGAGGTCCGGGCTTGCCATTCTCATTAATTTTTTTTCTATTTTAATTTAATATAAATAAATACAGTTTATAATTTTCAATGTTTCAATATGAAGCTTATAATTTTAAACACCTGTTCTTTTACCTAAATGAAATACAAATTAATATTAATATTTTAGTATGATGTTTTGATTTCATGAGATTTGGATAAACAATTCTAAAAGGTAAGCGATACTTTTTTAAACGTAGGATCACATTCCTCCATAACGGTCCTTCGGAAAGCAAAATTACAGACGCTAAAACAATCCGTCGTCGCGAGCTGTATATTTGGCAGTGCGCCAAACCCGTCTGTATCCCTTGGGCAAGCAGTAAACAGTTAAACAGAAAACTACCAAAGTGCGACAAAATTTTGACTGACACACACACACACACATATATATATATATATATATATATATATATATATATATATATATATGTATATATATATATATATATATATACATATATACATATATATATATATATATATATATATATATATATATATATATATATATATATATTCTATATATATATATATATATATATATATATAGAATATTACGAGTCTACGGTAATCCCGCTAAATGTGAGAGTTATGGCGAAATTGGCGATGGATTTGGTGACTTATTTTGGTCACCAAATTTAGCGATATGGCGCCAAATGGTCGCCAACATTCTAGACATTTCTAAAAGCCACTGTAAATCTCTAGCTGGCCTGCCGATAGGGGGCGCTTTGGAAGTCTATAAATATACCTGACATTGGCATTGGAACTCAGTATTCTTTTCTGCTGAGAATTGAATGTATTGAAAGCGCGGTAGGCGAGTATTGTATTGAAGACTCTGTTATCCTGACTTGCATTTTTAGAGTTTTCTACTGTATAGAAGACAGTTGTTGCGTGTTTTCTGTTGAATTTGTGTATGCGCCTGAAGGATTTACAGAATAATAAATTTTATTTTGTGTGTACTTTCTGAAGAGATTTTATTCAATCCTAGAAAAACGGAACAATACATATATACATAACACATACATACATACATATATATACATACAAAAGAGGTAAGCAACGATAAGAAATTCTGCGTTAATACCCCGCGGTAGTTCCGTTAGAAGAGACTACCTGAATTTTTTATTGTTTTTAGGTAAAGTAAATATATACCCATAATCTACAGTTCATTAGTTTTTAAAATAGTTTGTAAAAATTTGCTTATTTCTTTTTTCTATTTTTTGTGTTAACAGTTTCCTAATTAAAAAAAATTTGCTGCTACTAAAACATTTTCACTGTGGATCCCTTAATTTTTTATTTAAAGAAAATGGGCCGCGGTTGAAAAAAGTTTGCGCACCAGTGAGATAGAATATTAAAACAAAGGTGATACTGTTCTATCAGTACTTAAGAATTCAGAAAATATGATATTGGTATAGTTCGCGCAATCATGATCCCAAGAATAACTGATATCCTAAAGGATTTTTTATTAAACAGCAAATAGCAGGTCTAAAACTAGAACGGGAGAAAACCTTTTGTACCCTTTATTACCTCTCTATAAGAAGACTAAAATAGGATCCCTCTTTCTAAGTTTTGTTTCTAATCACTATACTTAGATATTAAATCCAGTTATGGATAACAGCAGGTGAAAACTCGTTGTGTAAATCTCGCTCTGAAGGCATAAAGAAAGAAGAGAAAAAAAAGGTTAAGAATTTTGTCCCAAATTTATTGTTATTTTTCATCATTTATATTTCATTCAAGACTCCACCCAAGAAGAATAAAGGGATACAACAGATACATTTGATCACGCCAAAGTAAAATATATAGCATAGTATAGACTGAAATATAGCGGCGAGGAAAGATCATGAAAGGACTATAGAGAATTCAATACATTTCTAATAATTTACAAAAAAAAAGAGGAAAAAAAAAGGAGACGGATGGATTGGAGCTTAGTAGATACTTTTGAAATAAAGTGAGGAAAAGTCGGGAAATCGTTTATGGTTAGAATTCAAGAAAGAACATGAAAGTTGCATTACATGTAATGTAATCTATTATATTTTTATAACTAAATCAACTGAAAATGTGTGAATAACTTTACAAAGTACATGAAATTAAGTAAAATTTATGAATAAGTTTTTAAAGGCTGAACGTGAAGTTGTTTAGTATAGAAATAAAATAATATATACATTGTTTTCTGAAATACTATTTTGGTGAGTACGAGGCATATAAAGTGTTGTAAGGACTTTGCCTTAAATAAAAGACTGCCAGCCTTTTTTGCATTTAATGCTTTAATTGCATTTCTCGACTAAATACAGGCTATTTACAATATATATAAAAATTTTAAATTCGGGGGTTCGCGACATCGATGATGAAGGTCAGACTTGAGTTGTCGCTGCGCTCATTCAAATCTATCTAGGCCCGACAGTATCTCCTTGTCTCTGGCTCCAACGTCACTCTGAATAACTTAATCTCTGAATCACTGTCATAACATGATCTCAACTCACGTCCGGCTACTTTATATACCTTCGCTGAACGTTCTCGAAAAGTCTGGAAAACGCCGCCTTTCTTTATTCAGTTATTGTTCCCAGACGACAAGGTGCCTCCGTACGGCCACTTCCTTTTGGTAGCTGACGAACTGTTCCGCCAGCTGTCGGTAGCACTTCCGGTCTTTGTGTTGCCAAGACTGTCTGTCTCCAGCCGTCTAAATCGATTATGTGCACAAACCGCTAGTTGGATGGTCTTCCCGGAATTTCCCCTTCTGAAAATATTCGCTTTTGTACGGCAGTCGTTACAGTGTCCTTATGGTGGACATTCATTAACACATCTTGAAGTAGAACTGATTTGTGGCGGCTTTTTCTATAGAAGATGGTCATCATATTTCGTATCATTGCATCAATTCCCTAAATGGTTTCTAGCTACCATTTCTCGTGTAATCAATGCTAAAAGGAGTTCAGAAAAGTTCTGTGTTTTAGGTCTTAGATAATATTTTAAATCCTAGATAAATACACAATTTACAAAACTTTTTCCTCCTTTACATAATCTTAATACGCAGAGTGTCTACGCAAAGTTGCTTTTAGGCGTTAATTGTTATTACAGGATAAAATTTGCCCCAAAAATTGAAATTTATCAAATATTTTAACTAATTTTCAAGGGGTTGTAGATGACTTGTTTTAAGCCTATATTTATTTATTTTTTTAACTTTAAAACATTCTCTTGAACTTACTTTCTGAAAAGGGTTTGGACGAGAAGTTTAATCGCAAAAGTAATTAAAATGTTCGTTATTATTTACTGTCTGTCCAAACGAATAAAATTGGGACGTTTACGAGCTAAAAATGGGTAACTTATCGCGTTAGCGTAGGTGAGTATTCCTCCAAAAGTTACTGCCTTCTAGAGAAGAAAATTATCTAGAGCTACATTGGAAAATGACACACGCATTCTCTTAAAATATTGGAAGAGAATAAGCAAATGTTGACGGACCAAGTTAATGGCATATCACAGAACAGTGTTTTTCTGGCTAAGTTATTCAAAGCTCAACAAAAGTAAGTTGGGTTTAGTGCTTAAGTTATTTAATATATAAATGGCCGTGGCGGCCTTGTGGTACAGCGAGCTGGTTTTCGGTGCTGAGGGTGCTCAGATCGAATCCTGGCGAAGCGCCACTAAAATGCCTCCGTTTGTGTCGTCCCTTCATAGGAGGCAATGCTGGTCTGCCTATATGGCGCCCCCATAATAAAATGGCCAGCAAAACTGCGGTGAATTGTAGGAGAAATGTCTTCGTGACAAGTGCCTCCGCATTGAAGAAAAAAAATTTAATATATAAAGGTTTTGAGTTTGGGACTGTTCATTCTAATTGTTCAGAAACGGCAATAAAATATTCGTTATTGAAAATGACTTATGTTGACATTTTCCCTTCATTATCTAATGAACCTATTCATAGTCACAGGAATCTGACAATTAGCGGTTATAGTATGAGGGTACCCAATTATCTTGACGATATAAAAATTGTTGTCACATTCTTTAGACTATATGGTTTGAAATGTCTTCTTCTTTGGAACTATAGAAAAGTGCAAAATACAGGCAAAATTTTTACTTGAACACTCAGAGTAACGTATTAGGTTCAGTTGAAACAAACTTAATTCATAATAATTATATTACATAAGAGAGTATGATAAAATATTTCTCTACTAGACAAGCTAGTTACGAATGCATTTAAATAGGGATAAACTTATATTTTCTGATCACAAAGCTATACCCGAAAATATTGTACTAAAGAGAATGGGCGAAGGTATGTGTTTGTTCTCTGTAAAGTCGCAATGAATTAAAAGGTCCTTAAAAAAATCAATCCATACCAATAATTCAATTAATTCAGGTTCATCATTATCGTAAGAACCTCATTGATGATAAATGTTTCATGCTAATGCAGACATCGTAATGGAAAGCTATACAATTTGTACCATCTTATTTGAAGATCAGATTTCAGGTATTTTAATTTTGCAGCACTATTTCCCTCGTATTTTCTTTTAAGACTTTAGTGTAAAATTCAAATGTCATAACCCTGGCATTTATACATATTAGATTACTCTATAAGTGGAAGTCTTGAGCTTTTAAATGGAATATTTTCTTTAACTGCGCTGACGTTTCACCGAATGAATGAGAAAAGAAACGAAATATTATTAAAGTTAGTTCACTCTATTGTATTTAAGCAATCTGGCACATAAACTTTTAGTATAACCTAATGATAATTCAGATTTTTTTCTAGTTACTTTGTGGATCATACAGTAGAGAATTAATTCTAAAATCCAAAATCCTTTATAGTTAAAAAGTAAACATCAAATTATTCATTTAGTTACTTATTGTTTGATTATTTCTATTTCCATGAAAATCCTTATTTTGTGATTCGAAAGAGAGAAAATGAAAATTCTGTATGAATAAAACTCCTAGTTTTTTTTGTGATTTCGGCTTCAAGAAGACCTAAACCAATATTGGAAACATTCATCAGACTTAACTGTGGGTCAACAGACAAAAGAAATTACTGAGTTAAGAAGAAAATACTTTGCAATAAGCCGCAGAAGTGGTATATTTTGACATTTATGGGGTTTAGTCAATGTTTCTACGAAGTAAAGAAGCCTAACAGTTCTTTACAAAAATGAAACCTTTTACTTAATTTTTCTACGGTATAATACTATTTATAAATATAGAAAATGATTTATGATACGCAAATAGTAGAAATTCCTCAGACTTGCAGCTACAATTACGAGGAAATTATGTCTGTACCTAGAATCAGTTTACCTGTGTCAGGTGGAATAAGTCAAATAGCATTAATTTTACATTTCCTTAGCTAAAATCGTATAATTCATTTAAAAACTGGTAGAGAAAGTAGTTTTAAGATGGCTGCGAAGTTTAGTGCAAATTATACCGAAAAATCAAAAACAGTATTAAAATGTAATGGTCAGTCACTTAATTTCCATAAAGGAATCCCAGAGACATAAATCATATAAAAACTTTAAAAACATAAACTTGATTCTTAACACGATTTCACAGTAATTTCAAAATTTCTGAATTTGAATTGGATTATATTTCATAAAATAATGAGTAAGAAAAGAAATTTAAGTTAGAACACTAATAAGACAGAACTAGGGATGTAAACTTTATATTGACCTAAGGAAAAAAATTTAAAAACATTTAAAAAAGTCATTACATGAAAGAAAAGAAAGTCATTACATGAGTAAAAAAGATACATACATATTTCCTGTAAAATATTAAAAAAATAAACGTTGACAACTGTGCCAACATTTTCCTCACATTCTTTTCACTCACCCTAAAAAAGTGATACTCCTTTGGAAATCGAATCCGGAGCTCTTGTTTTTACTGGAATTGTCCTGACCAGTACGCCAAAACCTATAGGTAATCACCTTCATTAATTACTCCCATGAACTTATTAATTTACGATATTTTTTTACACTCTTTTCTATTTGAAAATATATTGGAAATTTAATCTACGATTTCTTCGTTATTTAGTGATTTCCTATGATAATATATTTCATTTTATATAAATTTTTTGTCGACCCGCTGTTCCGTATGCCTAATGATAAAATACATCTTAAAGAGTCCATTCAAGTGTAACATATTAACGAATTATAAAAAAAGTCTGAACTTTATCTGAATTTCTAGAGCACTATATTTTGGAGGCGTTCTTAGAGTAAGACCTTATATCATAATGCCCCAGGCGAATATGACAATTTGTTCATTTCATTTCATAATGAACTTAATCCTTCAAGAATGTATTCTACGTAGGCATAAGCTAATTAGTATTTGAATTGGATGATTGATCAGATTGTTTCCAAGCGTAGGCATTATAATTCAGCTTTCCACCATATCTCGAAGTAATACATCACTGAATGGTGTATTTAGGTTAGCCGATGTTCAAATTGTCTGCTAGTGCAATATAAATGTTAGTTAAATTGAATAGCTTGCAATAGCAAGTAGTGCTTTCCATAATTAATTATTCACTTCGTTTTCTAAGCTATATATTCTGCTCCATCATACCCAAAGTATTGTAATGATACATATTATGCCTTGCAGCATGCGCTCATGCATTTCATTATAGCTTAGAAAGGGAGACTCTTAACTCCTACATTTTCATTCTAGTCCAAGGGGTTTATTAAATCCTTTTAATAGGCTCATTAAATTTATTGCTGAAATTTATTTTCATCGAAGTTTCGTCATATCTGTTATGTTTATCCGATGTGCAATAATATAAATATTTAGTAAGCATAAAATATTTAACAGCATTCGGTAATAACAATATTAATATTCGTTCTATTTAACATCATATAAAACTGATGTTAATATTTAAGTTTATACATTTAATTAAAATTCCATTTTTATGTGTTATCAGCAAACACAAGATATTTATATTATTTTGACTAGAAAATATATTGTCCCAAATATTTTTTAAAAGCTGGCAAACCGTATGATGCCCTGTATGATCTTAATTTTTTTATATTCTTTCCAGGGTGATTATGTGTAGCTACCTATTAAATTTATTTCATGTTTACCTATTCAAAAAATGGAATAACCATGGTTCTGTGTTGAATCAAAAACACGTAGATATAAAAAAAACAAGAAATCTAATATTTGTTCCAAGTTCAACACTGCCAGGAGAGTTCCTAATCAAAAACTGTCGGTTGTTAAGTTGGTTGGAGAACTTGATTTTTTATTAGAATTAATACCTGTGAATCAGCCGTCAAAGACTGATTTTTAACTTTACTAGCCCATCAATAAATTAATACTTTGACTCTTGTATGTTTATCATATACATTCCAAACGAGAATTAATCTTATAGGAGGACAAAGAAGGACAGCCAGATTCTGAAAATCTTCTTTGGAGAAATTCTGTGGGGAATAAATGAAAATATTCTGTGTTTAAAACATTTGTTACTAGTCCAATAATCACGTGATGAGGAATGAAAGTTCAAAAAAAAGTAAATCAGATCCTCACACCTCCAGGAGAATCCAGTTGGTAAAATTCCGGCCTCATTATGAGAACCCGGGATCAATAACCGGTCCTCCCGGACAGTTGTTACAACGTCACCGAGAGACATCTGAACAACAGTGGACTGATTCTATGAACCTGTAATTACTCCACAGGTATCTTAATTTTTTCTCAGAAAAGTAATAATGAGGATATTTATTGTGTTATGAAAACTTCATAATAATGACTGTTGAAATTATAGAAATATAATATACAGTGGACGCTCGTTAATTCGAACTCAAAGGTTCTCGGAAAAAAGTTCGAATTATCCGAAGTTCGAATTATCCGATGCTAAGAGAAAATATATAACTTTAAATATGTATCACTGAAGAAGAAACTCTCCTAGTATGTATAACCCCAGAAAATATATTATACTATGTTATCTAAAGTTAAACATATTAAAAAGCAATACAGACTTACCTTAATCATAAAATGAAGCAGAAGATATGCAGTATAAAGTGAACTTTTATTAAAAATATGAATTACACTTTGGGGGAAAACTGTAAAATGGATGTTTGGTTGTGTTTATTATGCCTACATTGTTCAGCCTGCTTCTCGATTTGAAGTGAACATTTCAATTCATTTTCAGAGGAAGGTTCCATCTGAATAAATGCTTTCAGAGTTTTAATAGAGTCCATTATGGCTTTGTCCATTATGGCCGCATTAAAAATATCTTTCGGCAGGTAAGTAGAGAAAAGCCCTGGCAGTTTCCTACCGAAGTTAGTGCATACGTCTTCGATTACATCAGATCTTTGGCCACATACAGTTTGATAAGAAATATTGTGCCTTGACTTAAATCGAGAAAGCCATCCATCACTGCATTTAAAAACTTCAATACCCATTCGAATTGCCAATTCATCAGCCTTCGTTAGCACTAGGGGTCCATTTATCGGAAAATTTCGAGATCTAACATCGTGGAACCATAGCAGTAGAGCTTTTTCTAGAAATTCTTGTGACGCATTTCCCATGCGTTTCCTTCCTCTAGCAAATTTTGATTTTTCCCATGAATCTAAAATTGACTCCTTGTTTTTCAAATTAGTTGACAAGGCATTTTTTTTATTCTATAGTCAGCTGCTAACTTTGTTTTACATTCGCCATTCTCTACTTTCTTTAAAATTTCTACCTTTGTCTCCAAAGTTAGGGTTTTGTACTTTCCACGTGTAGACATCCTGAATTTTTACACATTCACAGCACACAATGAGGAAGAAAAACTAGACCACATTAACTTGTCTGCACTGCAGTTATAACTGACGCAGCTCCCTAGAATCTGTAGTAAGGACTACTTTTTCTGAAATTCTAAGAAAATCGATCCAAATAAAGGAAAATTGCTTTTTCCGTTTAGCACTAATAAGAAGGACAATAGCTACTAACGTTTAGCGGACATGCAATAGTCTAGGAATGCAGGCATGTGCCTCTTTACACAGAAAAGAAATTTTGACACACAAAATAATAAATACAGTGTGTATTTTCTCCATTAAATGAGGAAAAAGAAATTTTTTTTGTCAAATTTTTAGTTCGAATTAACCGAAGTGATAAAAATTTAGTTCGAATTAATGAGATATTTTTAACATTAACTCCAATGCAAGTTTTTTGGGGCCTTTGGATTAGTTCGAATTAACCGAAAGTTCGAATTAACCGAGTTCGAATTAACGAGCGTCCACTGTATTTATCTTGTTAAGGAAAAACAGGTTGATGTGTTTTGAGAACCTGCTTTACTTCGTTGTCAATCCCAAGTATATTTAAATGTTTTCCCATGTTTAAAATTCTATAACAAGTTCTAACTGACTAATTATTTCTACTCGAATAAGCAAAGCCCTCTTATTAAATAGGAAGCATTCAGGAAAAATGTATCTCCTATTGACTACGGTACAAAACTCTTTACATTGAAATGACCAATTTGTCTGTTTGTTTGTTTGTTTTGGAGACATATAGGAGTACTGGGCAGAGTATAAGAGCACAATATTTAAATTATAAATTTATGTTATTTCACGGTGACACACACACACAGATATATATATATATATATATATATATATATATATATATATATATATATATATATATATATATATATATATATATATATATCAAGAAATTAGTTGGGAAAGAAATAATTAAGTTAAAATTTAAAGGGGGCTTCGGGATAATATATTTCGTGGCATTAAATGTCACTGCTTTCAGATTTCAGCACGCGCTTCGCGCGAAATAGGAGGGAATTTCCCCGTTTCATTAGATAACCTTGATTCGCGTCTGTGGTCGGGCGAGCTGTTTATTTTTGGAGCAAGCACGGGCTCTAAAGGTGGATAGCTCGAACGAATCTGTTACATAATTTCAGAGATGGAGAGGATTCTATAATATTTCACAGGGCATGTACGAAAGTTTTGCTCCTAAGTTTTAACAAAAGGTTTCAGCAGAGCGCGGGATAAATTCAATGACGACGGACGTGTGTTCATCACGTCTCCAAAAAGAAAAATGGCAAAAGGTGGATGCGCTACTTGGATCAGTGGTTGCTAGAAGATAGTAAAATAAACTTGATTCCGTTGGAACTATGTATGTTTACTGGATTTAGACTACCTTCCACTCGACACCACTCGCCTGTCATATATATATATATATATATATATATATATATATATATATATATACAGTGGAAGCTCGTTAATTCGAACTTGAAGGTTCTCAGAAAAAAGTTCGAATTATGCGATTTTAAGAGAAAATATATAACTTTAAATGTGTATCACTGAAGAAGAAAATCTTCTAGTATGTATAACCCCAGAAAATATATTATACTATGTTATCTAAAGTTAAACATATTAAAAAGCAATACAGACTTACCTTAATCATAAAATGAAGCAGAAGATATGCAGTAGAAAGTAAACTTTTATTAAAAATATAAATTACACTTTGAGGAAAAACTTTAAATTTGATGTTTGGTTATGTTTGTGATGCCTACATTGTTCAGCCAGCTTCTCGATTTGAAGTAAACATTTCAATTCATTTTCAGAGGAAGGTTCCATCTGAATAAATGCTTTCAGAGTTTAAATAGAGTCCATTATGGCTTTGTCCATTATGGCAGCATTAAAAATATCTTTCGGCAGGTAAGTGGAGAAAAGCCCTGGGAGTTTCCTACCGAAATTAGGGCATAGGTCCTCGTTTACATCAGAGCTTTGGCCACATACAGTTTGATAAGAAATATTGTGCTTTGATTTAAATCGAGAAAGCCATCCATCACTGCATTTAAAATCTTCAATACCCATTCGACTTGCCAATTCATCAGCCTTCGTCAGCATTAGGGGTCCATTTATCGGAAAATTTCTCGATCTAACATCCTGGAACCATAGCAGTAGAGCTTTTTCTAGAACTTCTTGGGACGCATTTTCCATGCGTTTCCTTCCTCTGGCAAATTTTGATTTTTCCCGTGAATCTAAAATCGACTCCTTGTTTTTCAAATTAGTTGACAAGGCATTTTCAAAATTCTATAGTCAGCTGCTAACTTTGTTTTACATTCGCCATTCTCTACTTTCTTTAAAATTTCTACCTTTGTCTCCAAAGTTAGGGTTTTGTACTTTCCACGTGTAGACATCCTGAATTTTTACACGTTCACACCACACAATGAGGAAGAAAAACTAGACCACATTAACTTGTCTGCACAGCAGTTATAACTGACGTAGCTCCCTAGAATCTGTAGTAAAGACTAGGTTTTCTGAAATTCTAAGAAAATCGATCCCAATAAAGGAAAATTGCTTTTTCTGTTTAGCACTAATAAGAAGGACAATAGCTACTAACGTTTAGCGGACATAGTCTAGGAATGCAGGCATGTGCCTCTTTACACAGAAAAGAAATTTTGACACACAAAATAATAAATACAGTGTGTATTTTCTCCATTAAACGAGGAAAAATAATTTTTTTTGTCAAATTTTTAGTTCGAATTAACCGAAGTGATAAAAATTTAGTTCGAATTAATGAGATATTTTTAACATTAACTCCAATGCAAGTTTTTTGGGGCCTTTGGATTAGTTCGAATTAACCGAAAGTTCGAATTAACCGAGTTCGAATTAACGAGCGTCCACTGTATATATATATATGTACCGCTGTTGTTTGTCTTTACCCATCTGCACTCTCAGTACAACCTCCCACTCGCGAAGTATTAAACTGCACAAACTCTATAAGCTTTAGAAAGAGATAAGAAAGTTTCATTAATATCAATATGATGGTAAAAAATGGATTATATCTTAAAATGCATAACAAAGGCCTCTGAGTCTAAATTATGAATTCACTTTATGCGTATGTGATGAAATAATACTATTCAGTCATAATTATAAAATGCTGGTGACTTTTCTTCATATCGTCTCCTATATCTACCCCTATTTGACATCTTAATAGGTCTTATTTACCATTCCTCCCCTGTTGTCATCATAAAGTTTTAACATCTTTTACTACGTATTTGTTGAAGCTTTTATAATTTAAACTTTCGATTTCTTGAACACTCTTTCAATGCAGAAGTCTAAAAACAAAATAATCTGCTCTGTCAAATCTGTACAATATAACGTATGAGAAATATGAGGTAAACTGTAAGACACAGAGGGGAAAAAAATTTGAAATTCTTTTATTCCAAAACGAAATTTTAAGATTTGTCGAAAAATGTGATCAAAATCACCTTCATGCATCAAAAATGTAATCATCAGGAAAAGCGAAAAGTCAAAATAAAAGCAGAAATATTTCCGAAACACTTATCTTCTTTTTAACTAGGAAAATTTTTTCGTAGTCCTTATAAAATCTTTCGGGGTTATTCATAAGAGATAATGTTCATAAGAGATAATATTCATAAGAGATATAAAGAGAAAAAATAATTTTATAAAAAGTCACTAAAATGTAACGTTAATTCGTGATGGCGGAAACGGATAAAATTGTTTATAATAAACAAACATAAATCATCTTTCGACAATGCAAATTATTATCAGTTATTCCAAATGATAACTTTATAGTTTGTACTTCAATATATCTTTATCCAAGACTTTTTTAATTAAGTATTAACTGCTTAGATAGATTTATATATATATACGAATTTAATAATTCTCTAACACTCGCAATCACAAAGTTATGCATTTATTCTCGGTATATATATATATATATATATATATATATATATATATATATATATATATATATATATATATGAGAGAGAGGGGGGAATCAGTATTATGTTTGTTCACCTTCAGTAGTTAGAACTACTTGCACAAGGAGTGGCAATGAGCGTATATTAGTCAATATTATGGAATGGGGTTTTATTTAGGTTGCATTTAGGACAAGGAACCAGTTATGTACAATTTAACTTCGCTAGGATCGCCGAGTAGGGCATCTCCTGAGATCGTCGAGTAGGGCATCTCAGTCTCTTGTGATAAATATTTTATTTTCTAGTTCTCAATAAATGTTTATGTTGTTCAACGCCTGAAGTCTATAATACAAAAGAACCAAACGTCACAGAGAAAATAACACAGATCTAGAGCATTAAGACGTTATATCATGAAAACTATATATCTTATGATGTTCGGTTACGATAATTTTTAAAGGTTTACTTATAAAAGATATATTTTATAAGGCTTTATCATCTCTTACAAATTAATTTAATAAATACATGATTGAAACAGTCTTGCTTGTTTTATATATCTATTTTAGGTTTTGTCGAAATTTTAAAAATTTTCTTTTCGCCATATAAAGGGAAATGGTTTTCCCTTTTCTTAAATAAATAATGAAAGAAAAAGGTATGTTTTAGAAAATAGAACTGAAAAAGTACTGACTAGGGAATTTTCCTCAAACAATATACTCTTGTAATTACTGGATAATTTTTTTTGGTATATTTAAATGCCCATTTAATGCATTTAATCATTTAGTACATTATGTAACACAAGAATTCTATCTCACTCTAAATACCGTTTAAGTATTTTGTATTTCATACTATTCACAATATTTCATTTTACGGTAACGATTTTAAAATATAACCCTTATTATCATTATTTAGTGTGCCGTACGATTTTTTTCGTCCCTTTGAAGTATCCATAAAAATTATTTAGTTAATTTTTCAAAGTTTTGGTTACTTATTATACCCTTTATAAAAGCATGCTTTTTTCTTTATTTCAAGAACAATACATATAATACAGTGCTTAATTTCTATTTATTTAAAACCAAGTTTTATATATCTGAGTTATTCAGATCGCCAAATATTAATGCATACAGTTTGATTCAATTTAGTTATTTGCTTTAGCTATTTGATTCAATTTAGTTATTTGCTTTAGCTATTTGATTCAATTTAGTTGTTTGGTTGCTTTCAATTTAGATATTTCACCGAGTTTTGAAAGTAATTTAAAAAATCAGGAAAACTTTTTGGAAAATATAGAAACATTATAGTGCATTTTAATTACCTTCTTGACCAATAGATGGTGATATAACAAAGTTATTTATTTTAAAGAAGTTACGTCTGTAAACGAAGCTATTGGTAAAACATATACTATGGTGAAACTACAACGTGTCACGCGGTTTTCATTACTTCGGTAAAATCTAAAGGTTAAGCAATTTCGCCCCACCCTCCGATTTTCAAAAATAGCATTTGCAATCTTTCAGTTCATTCATATATTTTAGAAGGGAAAATTTTCTTATTTACTTTTTCCATGCTACAGGAATGATTGCGAAAACTGATTGCTCTGTTTAGATCTTCAGAAGCACGCCTTTGAAGGGAAACGCCTAAGTCTGTCCTCTACAGAGAATCAAACCCACATCGTCGGCATAGATATAATGTGCTCGTAGGGTGTCTCGTGAAATCAGCATTACATTCGGGACAAATGTTTCGATGACGATTCTTAGGCAGATATTTCGAAATTCAAGGTTATGATTGGCTGAGAGCGTTACGGTCCTTTCATTCTGATAATTAGACCCGGACCAACTTTGATTTAAAACCCTGAAGCCACTTATGCCATAATCGGGACGCGGACACAAAATGTCGGGTATGGCCCTTGTCCAGGAACTCAAACTGTAAGTAACGGATTTTACAAAGAGGAGGCGCATTGTAAGTACTCTTTCCAAATTGTGAAACAAAATGAGAACTGGGTATTAAATGTTTAGCGACACTTAAATGCATGCTTTTATTTTTTTGGCCTATTTCACTAAATCAGACGTTACCACTAGGTGCCATTTTGTAGGCATGAATATGTAAAAAAACGGGCGTGAATGTGTACCAATAAGTAAAAAAAAATGTTTACCATAAAGACTCCATAGTAATTCCACGAGTTTCAGTGCAATATGCAATTATGCTTTTTCTCAGAACGAAAAAGTATAGAAATTTAAAATTTTGCGTGATTAATGGATTACCTTGTATACGTCAATTTCAAAAATGAATCACCATGTATGTTGTATTAATTTAGGTTTGCGATCTATTTCAGAAAACTGTATAATTGGTTCATTATACATTAGGGTAGGCCGAAAAAAACTATTTTTTTTTTACGATTTTCGATAATGGGTATTGTGGAAAAGGTGCCATTGGTGACACTAAGTTGACACAAAAAATTTGACGTTTTATGACAACTCCTTGATTTGTCGCAAATGTCTTGAAGTTTTGATTAAACGCTGATTTTGGAACTTTTTTAGCAAAATTTTTCAAGATGTTAAATTTAATTTATTTTGGTTGTAATTACTTGTATAGTCCAGTTTAGTGTCCAAAATGCCTAAATAAGCTCTAATTATGTATTATTTAGGTGCTATGTGCTTTGAAAAAGTACAGCTTTTAGCTTGTTTTGCGTGCGGAACCAACGCGAAACAACAATTTCTCACCGCGAATTCCGCCCAACCACTGAATGTTGTATTCAGAATGTGTACTTTTTAAAGCTACGAAGTCCTTCTTTGAAATGAACTTTGCCATCATTTTTCGGGATTGCAACTTTGCTCTGATGAAGACATCTCTTCCTTCATTACCGCATATCTTTGTTACAGCTTCCGTCACAATTTTAACGTAGCACGTAAAATTGTTTTTCGTAACGAAGTATTTCCACAGCCTGGGATTGACTTGGAAAGCAGACAAATGATTCACTAACATGGATCCTGAATTTATGTTGTCTTGAATTTCTTCTGATGAAAGACTTTTGGTGATGGATGCTCACTGATTTCGCTAGAGATCCAATTTATGCAGTCATAGTACTCTTCAGCTTTGAAACCTGGAACTCTCGCACTCTGCTGGTCTGTTTCTTCTTTGAATTGCGGCAGCTTTTAATTCTTCTCCATGCAAATTTGTAATAACTTGGTTGTCGTCAGTTGTCATTGCTACTAGTAAATTCTCAAGATGGACATAGTATCCATTTGTTTGGATCGCTGAGTGCAGCGTCTTCTTTCGCTCATCCGGGAGAAAAGTTGAGAATTGAATATTCTGTCACACAGTTCTAGGTCCGTCTACGCAACCTGGCTGTTTCCTTATTCCAAACCATATTGGCACGTAAACTCGTATCACGTACTGCACGAGATCTTCCAGGGCTTCGTCAGGATTCAAAATGCTAAAGTAGAAGTGAAAAATTCTGCAATCAGTTGTGATACATCTCGATTGCACAGTTGGCACTGGCTTTCTGCTTTGAAGTCCTCGAGAGCACTGTGCAGTTGAGACTGCTGCATAAATATAAAATAAATACTTTTGATCTGTGCCCAAATCATCCGTGTTTTGCATTACTGATGTCCCTGCGACAGGAATAGGCTCGAATGAAACAACACGTAGATTTTTGCATCCCATTAGTCTATCTCCGATTGGACCGAGAAAGGTCACAGGTCCCGTGGTTCCTCCGTCTAATTAAGACAGTAGATGTCTAAATGGGAACTCGTTCGTATGAAGACTACAAACCAAATGTTGTAGTTCTCTTCTTAATTTGTCCTCAAGACACGCAATTACACCGTTACTTTTTCCTGTATTAACAGCGGTGCCGTCACAACCAACTGCTATCAGTTCAGAAATATCCACTTTGTTCTGGCTTAAAAAATATGTAATAATTTCACTATTTCTTCGCCGTGACCGGAACTAGGTGTCAAGTGCCCCAAATATTCCGAACCAGATTTCGACAACACAGTGATATGGTCTTCGTCTTTCTCTTGACGATGGCGCTTGTCCTCTTTTCTTTCTACGAAGATTGTTTTATCTTTTCTACCATCAAAGAATGTGCTTTTAATTTTTTCCCTTCAAGGTCTTCTTCCTCCTGTATCTTCGTTGGTTTGAGCCAGAAACTGTAAACAAACACCATCTCATCCCCCACTCCACCATTCCTTCTCTTCCGGACTTTCTGTCAAGGCGTTATGCGGTCCGTCACCCAAAAATATGAGACATCGACGTATCGAAAAGAGCAAAAGAAGGAAGAGCAAGGGACATAAAAATACACAGGAACGAAAGCGGCAGAAGATTCAAACAAACTTAACAACTTTTGCCCACTTATACGAGAAAATACTGTAAAAATCGACTAATTTAGAAGGCACATAGAAATTAAATTATACTTAATCAGAGCTTATTTATGTATTTCGCACACTAAACATGACTATACAAATAAAGAATACCAAAGTAAATTAAATTAAACATCTTGAAGTATTTGCTAAAAAAGTTCCAAAATCAGCGTTTTATCAAAACTTCGGGACATTATCAAAGAGTTGTCCTAAAAAATCTAAAACTTTTTGTGTTAACTTAGTGCCACCATTGGCACCTTTTCTGCACTACCCATCATCAAAAATCGAAACAAAAAAGTTCTTTTTTTCGGCCTACCCTATTATACATACTAAAATTTACTCTATTTTAAAATTAAGTTCATATTCAAATGCACACTAAAGGATGGTAAAACATTTACCTGTCTGTTTTACCTGAAAACATTACATGAAATATGAAATACGAGTTGTGTGGGTATATGTGTGTGCAAGCGCTTAAATATAAATTCTTCGTTAGAAAATTGTTTCCGGAATGAAAGATTCTTTTTACTGTTTTAATAAAAAGGGTATTATCTTGGGAATTTTTCTGTACTTAGGTAACGAAATTCATTAATCTTGATATTTTTAAAGTGGTTACATTATTTTAGTCTTTTACTCTTGTATAGTAATAAAAACTGAAATAATATATTTATCGGTATTTGTCTTAATAGCAGCTTTGAAAACTTTTTTCTCAATAGAAAACCTTTTAGACTTTTCTGTAACAATTGCCAGTATTCTTCAAGTTTATTTCTTTACCGCAAGTACAGGATTCAGCTCCGTCTGTTGTATCCCTAAAGACAAAACAAGGGCAAATTTTAGTGATATAGAGACCTTGAATATGATTCGAAATAAACCGGGTCATCATACCTGTGAATGAAAATTCTCCGCTTCCATTATGGTGTGAAGCAGGCATTAAAAGGATATAAATCGAGTAGAGCCTTAGCCGAAGTTTCTTCAATTAGTGTTTATGTATACTTAAAAGAAAAGGAATTTCTCTCATAGCAGTAGTGACTTAGCAAAGGTAAAAAGATGTCTTAGGAAAGTATTTTATGTCTTAGGAAAGGTAAAAAGAAAATCCATGGCATCAACCTCTTTACATCAGCAAACTGCTACTAACAAGCATACCGCAAGTATGAACTGCAATGCTCTGTCTTCAGTTCGCCTATCACTAACCATAGTGATTTCAGAACACCTTCATGATTTAACCTACATTATCATCATTGCTCTTTTTTTTAAATCCGAAAAACTTAGCATGTTGCTGCTTAAGTGGTTGAAAAATGCTTTGTTTACCAAATAATTATATACTGCAAATTCAATAACGATGGATACTTCAGTCGACAAAACCTGGTTGCAATGCCAAAGAAGAATGTCGATGAGTAAATTCTAATATTGATATTATTAAACTACTTCTTAATCATATTCAAACTTTCAGTAGCATGTTTGGGCTTTTTAAAACTATTAAAATTAAAAGATTTTGCGTAAAATTTTATACTAATCCACTGATTATTCGAAACACATGAAATTTTGAAAGTGAAAATATTTTAGAATTTAACACTTTTAGACTCGAGTAGCATCCAAATTTTACTTTTTGTTAAAACGAATACACACGAATAAGTTAATAGCAAATTTTGATCTTCGTAAAATAAATGTGATGATGATTTATATATCAAGGTATACGCATTGAAACAAATGAAGACTAATAAGCACAAGACAGCATATAGTACACAGAAAATGCAGGGACTGTTAGTGTGAGAAATGAACACATTTCCAAGATCGATAGTCTTGAAGATCTCATTCGAATTGCAAATTATTTTGAATATACTCGCAACTAATGAAACCTCACGTTTTATAATCAACTTCAGTCTTCATGGTCAGTTATATGGAACTTGCATCTAGAGGAGTAAAGTTTTAATTTATGTTAAATTTAGGGTATATTCAGTTTCATTTTTGAATACAGATACCTTGCAATAAAAATATTTTCTAAAAAATTACATATATTTTATGCTTTTAGAGTCATAGGGACCTCTTTGTTAGTAATCGGAGAAATGCTTTACTCTAGGAAAATAAAATAAATTATTTATAAGAATTTCAGCGAGTAAATTTTCAAGTTCCTGACAAGGTTTTTCAAGTTATTTAGCGAATCAAAAATATTTATGCTTTTATTCTTATTTGTTCCTAAACATAAATTTTAAAATTTGCTTTTACAGTGAAGGAACTTCCGGAAAAACTTGGAGTTTTTTTATATTTATGCCCGCAAGCGAATATAAAAGTTTTGAACATAAATTTTAGATATTTAAATTTCTTACGGTTTCTTTCATATCTACGTATATATATTTAGTTCATACAGTTAAATAACTGATCTTGGGTAAACGCTTGAGAAAAATTTTAATAAGTCATACTTAGAAAGAAAAAAATATTCTTAAATTAAGATAATTACCTTTCAAGCCTTTAGCTAATAATCTACCTTATACCCTTGGAATTAAAGGTAGAATTTTTTTTTCTGTCAACTTATATTCAAGTAACTGTACAAAGGTTGCGTTCTATTTGAGACATTAAAATATTTACTTTTGTTATAATGGAAACACTTGGTCTTTTGAAATGACACACCTTTCCCATACTCTTAATTTTTCGTAATTGCTGCCAATGAGGTTTCAAATATATAGAACACTTTTGTGGAAATTTTTAAGGAATTATTAGGAGATGGATATATAGAAAAGTTTTCTGTAAATAACAGATTGTATTTCCCTAAGCTTTTGTTCATTACTCACAAAACTATAGAGAGCATCGAATCACTGAAATGCATAATTGGCCTACTTTTAAAATGGAAATCTAGAGAAAAAACAGATATTTTATAACTCTTGATTTCATTATCAGAACGGATGGGGCAAAGTTTCATATTTTCAATATCAATTCCATTTCAGTGATTCCGTATTCTTTGTTACTCAATGTTTGCTAAGTAATGCAAGTGTGGTGCATTAATTAAAGCTTTAAATTAAGGCGGGCTGATATATTGAATGCTTAGTCACCCTTAGGTAGATGGAGAACAGTTAGATTTTTAAATAAAAAGGTGAGACTATTTCTCGAGTTACCTCTAATAATCTCTATTAATAATTTTTCTTATGCTAAGAAACAATGGAATATTTTATACCCAGTATTTTGAAAAGTATAGTTCACGGTTATTACTTTTACTTTACATATAACTAGGCATATTTTATTTCAACCTGCCTTAATAATTATTCTCTTGTAAAATGTTAGTGCTTTCTCTAGAGAAACTAAATGAACTCCTGGAGGAAAAATAGCAGAGATTTCTTTCTGTTGTATAATATAGTATTTTATGTTAACAGAATTTAAATTTCTAAAAAACTGTTGACTTTGACATTAAAATTAAGAAATTTTAACTATACATTCGACTAAGAGAAAAAATTAGAGCAACATTTTCTTGGATTACATGGGACATTATGAAACATGCCACATGAATATGCGATCTGTAGGCTGCGTTTATATTCATGCAGCGTGTTTAAAATGTTTCACGAAATTCAGCAACTTATGGCACACAATTTTAATTTTGAAATATTCAGTTTAAATTTTATTTAGAATTATAGCTTTGATATTTTTACTAAACTTATATTTTAGCATGTTTTCCTTTTCATGTGTCTTTATAAGTGTTCCGTAGTACGATTTTTAACCATCGTTACTAAAAATAATATACTAACCGTTCAGAAAATGAAAACGTTGCAAATTCCTTAACCTTATCACGCTACAGCATATGTTTAAAGTTGAAAATTCTGAAAGTAGGAGTAGCTTTTGCTTTAGAAGGAATGAAATTCAAAGAAAAACCTTTAAAGAGAAAAATATGGGCAACAACCTTTTGAGCTAAAATGAAACATACTAAAACATGGTACGTGAATATGGTAGTCATAATAAGATGGTTTCATGAGAGAAATTTTAAATAAAGTTATAGATAAAAATATTCGTAATTACTTTGTCCTGTTCTGTCAGAAACACGATGTTAAAATTTGATCTTATGATTAGAAACCATAAAATATAAAAAAGAGTAAACACATTCAATTTCAAAAAATATCATTGTACTTCTTTTTAACTTTAAAAACAGAATGCGTGAACACAAATGAACACCATTATCTCAATTTTCCTCTGCTATCAAGAAATCTAACATTACTTTAAACGTTCATACACACACATCTGAAAACTTTTTACAACCTTTGTTAAGACTAAAGCTTATCTACGGAAATATCCCTTAATTATTGCCACTTGATTTAACATTCTCTTAAAGGGAAATAATAATATCTTCATAGCTTTTAAAGGTCTTTCTTATGCCTAAATGTGGGAGTAAATTGGAAATTTACGAGAGTACACGGGTTGATTTATTCGACTCAAACTTTAGCATCGAGACAATCTTCGTTTTAACTGTTACTGCAAGCCAATATACTAGAGTTAAGTGTGAGTAATTAGGCCGATTGGTTAAATGAATTTAATGACCCAGAATCAGATTTAGGGGGAAAGATACCAAGTAACCATTCTTTGGAGCTTAGTAATTTATACTATTTATAGATAATAAATAAATTATTCGTTTTAATTATTGAAAGCGGTTATACGTCATTCGCACTCTTTCGGCACAAATATATTAAAAGACATTTACAGGTCCCAATTATTTGTATTTTTATACAGGGCAAATTTTTTCTTACATTTTCCTATCATTGTTCAGTACCTTAACACAAAACATTTTTAATCATTTGAATGGCAATGACAAAGAAAAAATTTGAAAGAATTAAAAATTAAATTAATTAAAAATTTTTATCATTCACATTAAATACTTGAATTCTTTGAAGTTTATCCGGCAATATTTTGCTCAAGAGGCTGGAAGCACAAATAGCTTAGTGTATTTTCAATTTTTGTCAACTTTTCCTCTTTATTATTACCCACTACCTCTTTACTAGATTGCAGTATTAAATATGTATTTCACTCACAGCATTTTGTAAGAAGCCCACTCATCTTTAATTTGATAAACATCACTTTTATGTCGACAGTTCATTAACAGTAAAATAATTACTAGCATATAAGTGATAAATATATAAGTAAGATATATTTACTATGTACAAACTTTTAAATCCTTTAAGGTACTAATATTGAAAATAATAGTTCATTTTCCCTTGCTTGTAAATGAGAGACATTTTACGTTTCTTTGAGTTGACAGTCTATAAATCCAACTCAAATAGATGGGAAATTCAGAATTTTTTCCTTAGAATTCTGACACTTATACACTTCATAGAATACATGTTTAGTATTATTAAATCGTGTCGTAATGAAAAAAAAAATGTACACAAGTAAATATATTCATAATTTTTATCATGATTTACTCTCATCATTACACTCTTAACTAACTGATTTCTTAAATACACATTTCACAATGCTGCTTTTTATATTAATTTATCTCTAATATATGAAATGTAACATTACCTCCACATGGAAGTCTTCTTTCTGAAGACTAAACTTTTTCTTTTCGAAATTGTATCAATTACACACCTAAATTATTGTATCATCCATTATGTTCCTAATATATGCGAGATGTGTCCGAAAAGTAAAGATACGATGGCTAGTATTTATTCAAAACATTTTTATTTGACAAAGCGTCCACTATAAATTATTAGCTGGTGCGTGTATCATTTTTCTACATAACTGCCGCCACTGTCCAAAGATTTGTTATGTCTGGGTACTAGCTTTTGTATCCCACTGTCATAGAATTCTACTGCCTGCAGCCGGAACTACATTTCAACTACATCTTTTATCTCACCGTCGACGTGGAAATAATGTCCTGAAATATGTGTGTTCAAGTGAAGAAGTGGAAATCGCTGGGCGCAAGATCTCGCCGTATGGCGGTTGATCAAAAACTTCCCAGTTGAATCTCTTGAGATGCGCTTTGGTTACACTCGCTGTGCGTGCCCGGGCGTTATCACGGGGCATGTCAACATTCCTCTCGGTTTGTTTTGAATGTCGTGTCGAAAGAGTTTGAATATTTCGCAATATTCCCATAAACACAAATAATTTCTTTGAGATTATCAGCAGGCTTTTCTCCTTTTGCATTGAGAAAACGTATGAGGGAGCGCACTTCACATTTGGCAGCTTTCTAAATCGGCACATCCATTGTAAATATGTCCTATCCGTAACAGACGCAGCATAGCAATGACGAATGACCTTACCTGGAATTCGAAAGAGTCAGGGTCGAAGACAGTATTCCCAAACTACGCACTAAAACATTTCCTTTCTGCTTAAATGCGATGTATCTTTACTTTTCGGACAAGCCTCGTGTATGTGTATATATATATATATATATATACACCTATCACTCTTTATATATATTATTTAATGTACATTTTGTTAAACAGCTTTTTAAGGGAAACAAAATCTTCTCTTGAATAGATTAGAAAAAACGCCGATTCTTTAAAACAAAATAATCACCTAGAGTTAAGTTATAAATGTTTACAAAAGAAATATTTATTGCAGAAAGTTTAATTTACATCATTATATGTTATTCTTGGTAAAGCGTTTAATAACCCATTACCAACAGTTGTAAGACCTTGTTTTTAGAGTTGTAAGAGAGATTTCATCGATTAGAACTCTTTTATTTATCTTCTACATATTCATTCTATTCAGCTGAAATAAGTACGATTTTAGGTTTTAAAATTGAGACTCTAAAACACCTTGTGGACCTCCTAAATTTAATTTTCAGAGAGTATCTTTGGAAAAAAGAGGTTGGTTGGTTGTTAGCACTACGGTCATTTTTCTCTACAGTAGGGCTAATTAGACTGAGACCTACTGCTTAAAGCCGATTCAGAACGACTATAGACTTCCATGCCAATAGTGGGACTTGAACCCAAAAACTCTGGTCCGTAACATCCTAGACATTCGGCCATCGCATGGCCTGAAAAAAAGAGGAGAAGCAGGTTTCTGTAATATTATTATATAGATTATTTCGCAACCAGTCTAAAAAAAACATTTTTTTGTATTTTAAAACTAAGAATTTTAAACTTCTGAAATTAAGGAATATTAGAAGTAAGGTGGTCCCTCTGAGTTCAAATACATTAATTTAAATATTTGCTTGCCTTTTTGTTTTCAGATAAAATTCGACCACATTAGTTACCGAAATTTCTATGATAAACTGGCCCATTCCTCAAATATTTAGGATAAAGGGATATCGTTATCTATACAACAACTTTATAAGTATAGAAGTTGTAAAGGCCTAATGTGACAGAAGGAGGTATTGAACTCGTGGTAATAGGCTTTCATAGACAGCATCCTGACGACTAGATAAGCAATATAACAAAATCATACGAATTCCATGCCTTACATCCCACTTTTTTAGAGGCCAATTCACAAAATGTTTACTTTCTACACAAACTAAACAGGGTGCTGGCTAGATATTTTTATATTTTCTATACATTCTTCAAAAATTAACAATTTATGAATGAGTACAAGCATAATTTTCAAATTAGATTAGTAAATTTTGCTGTAATACGTATCAGAAATTTTGAAATAATAAGTATCACAATAGAGAGAATAAAACTTTTACTTTATATTCAATAGTTAATAAACTTTAAGCGAGAGTTCCTATTATATTAAAAACTTACAAATATGTATGTTATAGGAGAACAGAAAAGGATATGGCAACTTTTTCAGGTTACGACAAGATAAATTTTTATGCATCGTCTAGTGTCCTTGTATTTTACCTTGTGAGCTCCTCGTGCACCGCTGTGATTAATGTGTACCTCAGTATAATAAACACATTTCTTCTGGAAATGATGTCCATGATCTAACTGTCGACTAGATTTGTACCACTTCCAAATAAACAGGTTGATAGAAAGCACATGAACTTTATTTTGTTGCATTCCGAGTGATACATGCATCTGTCTTCAGATGATAAGCAGAAAATACAGAAATTAAGTCATTTTTCTGAATAATTTTACGTTGGTTGATATATGAAAGACGTATAAAATGCATATAACATGATGTGAAGGATTTGTTACTGCCGACCACCGTTTAAGCCAACTCCACACAAACCCACTGCTTGAAATCATATAAACTTCATACAGTTGCATTTCAAGTTATACATGATCTATCACCACATTATGACTAGAAAATCTATATATTTAAGTTGCTAAGCCGACTTTTTGGGCAGTCCATGAGAGAAAACTACTGCATCAATTTACTTCATTTTGGTCTTAAACGACAGACTGTAATCTGTAGATTTGTCAAATTTGTTTTTTGTAAGCGCAATTTCTTTTAATGTGCGATAATTTACAATTAAAAATAGATTTCTGCACATGCTCAGTGGCACGTTCAAATCTGTCTTTAGAAACTCACTGTTTCTGCGTATGTTCAGTGACATGTTTTAATGATAAACACGTTTATTCCGAGAATTTTCTCTAGATCTCTCTCTGCCATTTTTATTTTAATGATAATTATGTTTGTTAAACATTATATTAAACCTCATGGAAATTGTTTATTTCGCGCAGTTTAATTAGTGATAATTTATAATTAAAAAAATTGCTTTCTGCGCATGCTCAGTGACATTTTTAAATCTGGCTTTAGATGCTCACTAAGCATGAGGCCGCTTAAACACATTAATTTGTTTCTGCCCATTATTATGATTTTCAAAATTTGACAATGATGTGTTGAGTATAATTTGTGTATTAGTACATTTATTTACTATCTAGCCGTCATGTTTTGACGGGTACCAACTTGTACAGAAATTAAAATTGAAAGTCATTTTAATTTATTTTAGATAGTTTGATGTATGCAGAAGGCATAAAATGCTAGCAGGAACGTTCATAAACAGAAAAAGGAACACGTCGTTAACAGAAAATCTTCAAAAGCAAATGTTACCTGTGCTGCTGTTTATCGAACATAAATGTATCTACAACCAAAGAGGGTCCTATAACAAGAGCTGCATAGATACGGAATCATGAACATTGAACATTTTATTAATCACTTCAAAGATAATTATACTTTAGTCATTCAGGTTTTGTTAAGTCAAAATTACATTTTAAAAATATATTAATACACACGATTTTCAGTTGCAGGAAGGACTATCCATTGTATTCCGTTAATTAGAGATGTAAAAGGTATTAAAATCTGAAAATTTTAAAATACTAGCCGCTGTGCGACCAGCATGGACGCTTTTAGTTTTATATTTTCTTTTGCAAAACAACTCAACTGAAAGTAACAAATGTAAGGAATGCTACCTTTACCTGTTATCATAAATATGCGCTGGGGTATTATCTATAAGACTGTATCGAAGGGTATTATCTAAGGGGTATTATCTATAAGGCTGATTCTAAAACATCGTGATTAAAAAATGTGAATTTCCATTACTTCAGAACAGAGTTAAAAATAAGGCTGAGAAACCCAACACCAATGATTTTAAAAATTACAACCCTCTCTGTATGTACTATTTTTCAAAATTAAGATATTTACACTTTATCATTACATCAAATAAGATATTGTTGGGGAAAATATTTTCCCTTATAAAATGGAGTAATAATTCAGCAAGTACTAAAATATAGTGTGCATTACATCACTTTCTGTACATACTATTGTCCATAATTCATTTATCTATACTTAATCAAATCAAATAATAAATTGTTGGGAAAATTTATTCACTTATAAAAATGGAGTAAAATTTCACCACGTACTGAAAAAAGCGTAGAAAATTAACTATTACTGGCTCTTGGTTGCTATGCCGGCGATGGTTAAGCCTAACTTCGCGATCATTTATGCTCTCTTTCCCGCCTCTCTCTTAATGAATTATTTCTTCTTCGCTTTCTTTCTTGAGACTGTTCCCGAATTTCCTTTGATCGTGTAGCTCACTTTCGAGCATTCCTGATTACAGTGCGTAAATCCATATTGACACGCGGTTGCTAATTGTGGACGTTCGGTAATGTTTGCATCTGGTAGTGGCAGCCATTGCCATTCGGAGTGTAGAAATATCGTCGATTTTCGTGCTGCATACCTACGCGTTTTATATATATAGATTGAAGGTGGAAAATATTTTAAATTTCGGCCTTTTGTTTTGCAGGTTATCATTTTTGTTGTAACAATTTACTTCCCCCAAAAAGGTATTAGTATTATTATCAAACACTTACAGTTAAACGAAAATATTAGTTAAGAATCATAAAAGAGAAAGCAAAACAAACATGTTGGTACACCTTTTATATTGGAAAAGATACTTTTGGAGAATATTACATCCGAAAGCCCGCAGGGAAGACGCATTTTCTAAAGTCAAAAATCACTTTGTTAGAATTTATCAATAGAGTTTAACGTTTTTAGACATTCCGGGAAAATATTTTATTAGAAGAATTTTTGAATGTCCATCTTGCATTATATAACTCATGCAATTAAGCATCAAAAAAATTTATCGTTTTATTTCTATTATTGTATTTTCTTTATATTCTCTAATTACAAACATTGAAAACCTCTGAGGCAAGAGGAGTCTAGTGCCGTTTATGAATTAATAAGTGTTAACAGTAATATTTTTTGGGTGTGAATATGTATTTATTACCAAAAAGCTGGAGGTTCTAGAGTTTGATTCTCAATCAGTCTGCATGTATTTCAAGAGTAAAATTTTTGCTAAATCAATCACTTTTTGTTCTCGCAAAATATTTTATCAATAAAAATAACTGTTTAAAAATGTAGAAATTTTCATCACATTATTCACTATTGAACAAAAATATAAATTTTACAAGAGCCACTGAGTTGTTGATATTTTTACATATATTCTATATAAAAATCCTTTTTATTGAACAAAATAATATTTCTAAAATTTTAAAAAAGGTGGTCTTAAAAAGTTAATAAGAAAAATGTGATTTTGTTATAAAAGAATGTCTTGTTCAAAAACAAAATGTTTAGCGCTATTTTTTGCATCCAATGACAAATAAACTCCTGTTGCTCATGCAGAAGCATAAAAAAACCTACGTTCTTGTCTTTATTCTGTACGTAAACTAAATAGCTTTAAAACTGCAATACAATTACCATTTGCTTCCTTATTAAATTAATGATCAGAGAAGATGAATATGACATAAGCAGTAATATCCGTAAAAATAAAAATGTACCTGTCATGTTTTTAAATAAACAAGTTATTAGAGTTGCTCCGTAATCTCTCTCATTAGTATTCTTTCTAGAGTCCGGAAAGATAATATTAATACAGAAGGGGAGCATACAGAGTGGTTTAAGATCTTAGTACATTATATAGAGACAATAGTCAGATGTAATTAGATAAGTTTATAATTGTTTGGGAGAGAAATAGATACAAACTGCTACAAAACTAATAAAGATGTAGTTTCAAATTACAATATTTTTTGGGTCATAAGACGCACTTCAAATTTATGGGAGAGTTTCAGAAAATAATATTTTGTATTTTGTTAGGTATATAAAGCTATTTTCAATTTCTTACTTAACAAAGTTAAAATATATATATATATATATCTAGTATATAAAAATGAATGTTTGTTTGTCTGTCTGTCGCTTTGTCTGTAATTGTATAGAAATCCACAGTTTAGAAACGACGATCGGGAAATTTTACAAACAGGCGTCGTTAAAAACAGCCGAGGTATCTAAGAACTTCCGAAATCGAAAATGACCGTTAATTTTCAATTTATAAAAAAACAACAATTTTTGAAGGGTTAATTCAGAAAATGTAAGCTCTTACATTTTCTGTATTCACCCCTCTAGATTCACAACCCAACTTTCTAACTACTGTCAGCCATGTTAGGATTAATCAACATTGAGCAACAACGATATAAAATAAATAAAATCAAAATGTTTCAAGTCATATATTTAACCAGAATAATAAATGAATATAATAATCTTTCATGTCAGATTTTATACTCTAAAATTTATATTTTAAGACATTTCGATTACTGATCGTCTTGCGTTATTTTGTCAACAATCGTTTTTTGTTGCCATTTTCATTTTAGAAATGTCTATGTTGAGTAAATGCTATTTTTTCGAAAGTGAAATATATCTTTATCAAAATATATGTATTGATCTATTCATAACATATATTTATTTTTAGAAGTAATTTTTTAATTTCAACTTTCATGATTTGAATTTTCCGTAAATGCCCCGAAAATATTTCCTTACTGGAGCTTTAGACAGATTAAAGAATTAAAAAAAAACTTTGTGTAATTTACAGATTTGTGAGTTTAATTATTGTAATTAATTGATTTATATTTTTAAACGTTTTATTCTTGTATTCTTTCTGGCTTTAGAGTGTAGCAGAGAGTGGCAATACAGGTGAGACTCTGGTCTCACAGGTGAGTAATCTGGATTCACCCTTCAAAAATTGTTTGTATTTTATAAATTAAAAATTAACGGTAATTCATTTCGATTCCGGAAGTTCTTGCATCCGCTGTGTTTATGCTTTGTCATTTTCACCCTATTCATAGTATTATTATCTTTATAATATAATCTGGATTCACCGTTCAAAAATTGTTGGCTTTTTATTAATTAAAACTTAACGGTAATTCATTTTCATTCCAGAAGTTAGCTGAACGCCAAAACAACAATCGTTTTTATTCATCTTATGTTGATTTTTTATTAATTAAAAATTAACAGTAATTAATTTCGATTTTGGAAGTTCTTAGTTGTCTCCACTGTGTTTAACGACGCCTGTATGTAAAAAGAAAAGTTAATAATAACTTCTGTGTAATTTATACATTTGCGTGTGTTTAATTATTGTAATTAATATGTAATAGCGTTTGTTTTATGTGTACCAAATAAGGTAGGTTATCATTATGATCGTATAGTGGATTTTGTTTTATGCACTCGTTGACATGAACAACATAGGCAAATTCTTGTTTAAACTCATGAATTCATTTATTGGACATTCAACACAAGAATATATTCCTACTATTTAAGACGGCTCAGAATGGATACATTTATACACTTCACCAGCATTTCGTTAATACATAGATAATAATTATTTTCTGCACTCACTACTATATTCAGTCTAAGTATAATTATTATGACATAAATACATATACATTTATCATTAATAAGAAATCTTATTCCCTCAACTTATTCACGCTGTATGTAACTGATTATCAATTCCTAAACCTTAATTATATTAATTATGTACTATGGGTATCGAAAGCAATGATATATACGTAGGTTATGAGAAAACGACACAGTACCTTAACTGATGACACTTTGTTTGGACTTTGGTCCTTCATCTCATATGGCAATATCTTTAGCACACGGAATTGTCCATGAAAAAGTCACTGGGTCGGCGGTAGGCACAGAATTCTCGTCTATTGTCGTCAGAGTGGATCGGTTATCTAGGCAGCATTCGTCATTGTTCATCCTCATCGCTCCTCATCAGTGGTCTGTCACGGCATCCCTTTCACTCGTCCCAGGCATAACTCATCTGGGCACTTCTATTATCAACGCTTCTAAGCTACTATCCTCCAAGGTTATATTTACTAATATATATCAGGCATCTGGGTAGTACTTCGACTGGTATTTTCGGGCTAAGTATCTATTTCGAACGCGAAAAACAAGATCTTGTCGAGTGACGTGGATAAGATTATATCAGCTGAAATTCCAGATCCTCAAGATGATCCCGTCCTCTTTGAAGTCATTGTCAAAAATATGATTCATGTACCTTGCTGAACTATCAATCCTACTCTTCCATGCATGAAAGAAGGTAAGTGTACAAAGAAACCCAAGGACATTGCCCAAGGAATCTCATTAAGGAAACTCAGAATGGAATGGATGGCTATCCCCTATACAAAGGAAGAAGTCCTAAAGATGGTGGAAGAGTTACGAAGATTAAAAAAAAATGTTGAAAATCCCTAGAGAGAGTTTGAAATTGATAACAAGTGTGTTGTCCCTTACTGTCCTTTATTGTCAAGGTTGTTTCAGGCACACATTAATGTTGAATACTGCAGCTCCGCCAAGTCCATTAAATACATCTAAAAATATGTCAATAAGGGTAGTGATCAAGCAGTTTTTTTCTTTTCAGGAAGACGTATCTGTTATCAACGAGATTGAAAATTACCAAATGGGCAGGTACATTAGCAGCAATGAAGCAGTTTGGAGAATTTTTAGTTTCCCCTTTCATGAAAGGTTCCTTTAAGTTCATCACCTCAATTTACACCTGAAAAATGGGCAGCGTCTTTATTGGACTGAAGAAAATTTACAAGAGAAGATTATGCATCCACCAAAAGAAACATTGACTGCTTTCTTCGAATTGTGTCAAAATGATGACTTTGCAAGGACCCTTCTGACTGTGAGCTGCCAAAATATTACACATGGAATGCAAATAGAAAAGTTTTTATGTGCAAAAAACAGGGAGTCGCTGTAAATGGTTATCCTGGTATCAGAGCAACAGAAAATCTTGGTCGTATTTACACAATACATCCAACAAATTTTAAATACTTCTATCTCCGAATTTTGCTTCACACCGTTATAGGTCTTACTTCTTTCGAAGACCTTAGAACTATTGATGGAGAAATTCGTCATACTTTTCATGATGCCTGCGAGGTTTGTTGGAGGCTGCTGTGACTAAATCGCCAAAAAACCTGAGGATTTTATTTGCAATCATCATCGTTAATTGTGGAGTTGCAGATCTCATGAAATTATGGAATACCCACAAAGAGCGTCTTTCTGAAGACATACTCTCCAAGCTCAAATGATAATTTCTGGTGCAAATGTTGAATTTACCCCTGCAATATTCAATCAAGCTCTCATCCTCATTGAACACAAGGTTTTAGAAATAATAGGCAAAATAATCCAAGACATAGGCCTTCGTACTCCTGACAGAAATTCTAATACAATTACTACAGAGATGACTAGAAAGACATCATACAGCATTGAAGAAATGAGAAGTTACATATCACAGAATGAACCACTTTTGACCGATGATCAAAGATCTGCTTACACTACCATCTTGGAAGAAGTACCAAAAAAAGGGGGGAATATTTTTTTATAAATTTATATATTTTTATATTGGGTTTTCATATTATTCATGTGTTAAACATTTCGCATGCTTTTTTCCTATGTTATTTATATTGTGTTTAGTTTTTAATGGATTTTGGCAAATAAATTTGTTTTTCAGTTCCTTCCATCATGTACAGTTCTCAAGGCAGAAAGACAATTAAACTAATTAGACAATTTGGCATTTTTACTTTTCAGCTTTTAGTGGTACATTGCTGAAGAGCTAAATCTACCTAAATTCTGAGGAGTATATTATGCAGAGAAAAGGAGTTTAATATGAAGAGGATGTTTATAGGAGTTTAATGTGGAGAGGAGTTGAATGATTTGCAGCCCTCAAACACTTCATTTTTTTAACAATCAATGCTGGAGTCATTTCATGGTTCTATTGGAAAATTCCACTAAAGCTGTAATTCCAGCAGTTATTGCTCGAATGATAAAAGGCTAAATCTAGCTGAATTCTGAGGAGTTTATTGAAAATTTATATATTTTAAAATTTGGTTTTCATTTTATTCATGTGTATAACATTTCACATGCTTTTCTTCTACGTTATTTATACTGTGTTTAGCTTTTAAATTGATTTTGGGTAACAAACATTCTTAGAATCCTGGGCAACGCCGAATACTTCAGCTAGTAATAAATATAATAAATGATCTATATAAAATATATAATAAATATATACAGGGTGTCCCATAAGGATTGGGGCAAACTTTCAGGGGAGGTAGGGCATATCAAAAGGATTCAAAATAGCATAGCAACCCATGATCGCAAACGTCATGGGAAAGTGGTATCAGAGGTACAAGAAAGGAAGGAATACAAGACAGATGTTATCAGAAATATTTTTTTCTCATAAATATTACATATGCTGTGGTAAAGGATACCATTTCAGAAGGTTACAGAAGATGCTCCATTACAAGTTTCCACCATTACAAGAGATGCAAGCGTTGCAGCGACGGACCATGCATTGGCGGACACGTTCAAAAACACCTGGATTTGTTTGGACCTGGTTGCCTGCCCCCCTCCTCTCTCCGGATTTAAGGAGCCTGGATTTATTTCTTTGTGGTGAACTTAAGGTGCTGTGAATGAAAAATCTATCGAGTCTGATATGGATCTGGTTGCAAGAACTGTTTGCGTGCGGCAGATATCCAAGCGAATCCAGATGTTTTCGAACGTGTCCGCCAATCTATGGTTCGTCGCTGTAACGCTTGTATCTCTTGTAATGGTGGAAATGGTGGAAACTTTGAGCATCTTTTGTAACCTTTTGAAATGGTATCATCTACCACAGCATATGTAATATTTATGAGCAATAAATATTTCTGATAATCTCTGTCTTGTATTCCTGCCTTTCTTGTACCTCTGATACCACTTTCCCATGACGTTTGTAACAGTAGGTTGCTATGCAATTTCGAATCCTTTTGACATGCCCTACCTCCCATTAAAAATTATCCAAATCATTATGGGACACCCTGTATAATATACACAATAAAATATTTATTTTATTTTGACTTTACCTTCGGACCATAAGACACACGACCATAAGACACACGACAAGTCGATTTTTATGTAAAAAGGTGTGTCTTATAGTCCGAAAAATACGTGACCGAAAGGGTTATTCTGTGACTGCAGAGGTAACTTTGTGACACATAGTAATTTTTTCGTATTTCGGTTCTTGCACCGCGTACGTGATACCGGGTAGGCAAAGAACAGAGCCAACAGCTTTTCCGACACACAGAAACACCTAGTGGCCAGTGTCCGAAGATTCTGCGCGCATTTTGTCTTTTCTGGGAAGTGTATTATTCAAACCTGTTGTCAAGTTATTGACTCAAACTTTGGAAACTTTGTGTGCTGAAAGCTAACACCTTATACAACCAACTACCACAGGTAATTATTTTTATTGTCAATATGTTGGTTAGACTGTGGATCAATATAACTTTTTTTATAATCATGTTTCCGAGATATGAAAATATAACCTAAATATCGAAAGGTTACGGGGTTACTTTGTGACACCTTGATACTGTCACCAAATAAGTCACAAAGTCGACCCACCTCCAGCAGCCGCTTGATGTTGCATTTTTCCGTCCTCTAAAATAGTATCACTGGGGAGAAAGAAGTACTGACTATCTGGAAAAAAATATACCCGAAGGAGCAGAATGTGCCGAAAGACGAATTTCCTCATCTTCTGAAAGAACTGATGGCTGACCTGGGCACCCGAGATCTCTTTGATGTCATAGATATAGATAAAGCTATCCAAAATTTGTAATAGGTATTTTAAGTTGTGTATGAAGCTTTTGATAAGTGTTTTGCTGCCTAACTTTGTATCAAGTAATTTTTCCTCTTGGATTTCAAGGCGAAAACACAGATGTCACAAAGTAGCCACACTCGACGGGGCAACTTTGTGACACATTTTGACTTAAATTTCACAACGGTAATTAAAGATCCGGTTAGGGCGATACATTAATACGTAAGGAAAGGATGTACCAATGTTTTACAATTGTTCATTTTGGGATACTTTTAAAACAGATCGACTGCCACAGCAAAAAGCTTAAAATCCGTCACAAAGTAACCTCATCTTACGGTACTTAAAAAAAAAGATGGAAGATATTCAAGATAAATTTTTTTTACACTATAAAAAAATCTCTTTTAATTTTCCTAAATTTTCTACTCAAGTTATTTTGATAATTATAACATCTTTGATGTGAAAAGCTACATCACTCAGAATGATACAAAATGTCGGCTGTGCATTATTATTATTATTTAGCAAATTTCATTCAACTCCTCAATGTATTTATCCTATTCGAAACAAAGCTAAAAATATGTTATTCGTGCACTTCCCCTATTATTAGGAACATGTGTTTGTCAGAGGCAGGCTGTCACTGTAAGCCTACAGGGCAAAAGATCTTTTTCGAGAAATATGAATCTGCCAAAAAAAGAACATTCTTCAACGCTAGCAAACATGTTAAGGAAGTGAGATTTCAAGGCTATCGAAACTGGGATCTGATTTCTTATCCCTAAATCTTCCAGATAAAGTGGTGCATTTTCCTAGTCGTGGAAAAACTGCTTATTTTTATCAAAAAGAATCATGACAAAAAAATATGCATTTATTCAAATTCAAAGTTTTGAATACTGTTTATATATATATATATATATATATATATATATATATATATATATATATATATATATATATATACATACACATATACATACATACATATATATATATATATATACATACACATATATATATATATATATATATATATATATATATATATATATATATATATATATATATATATATATATATAGGTGGTTATCAAAATGATGGAAACACATATCAATATTAGTGGTGTTTATGAAAGGGCTTCGTATTCCTTAATAAATAAGTCTAGGGACCAGTATTTTTTGTAGAATATAGTGCATACATTATTCTACTCTAAGGTAGCAATAATGAAACTATGGACGTCAGGATCTTTGGGGAATAGCGTAAGATGTCAAATCTTGTACACTGTGCAGTGAGGGCAAATTGTTGAAGCGTGTTTAATTGGAGTATCTGTTTCAACACCCGACATGGTTTTTAGTGTTTACCGAGCTATGATATCGGAAGTCATTGCATCATACTGAGTACAAGGAAAAACATCCTCTGTGAAATAGAATAGTGGGCGAAAGTAAAAGCTAAGTGAAAGAAACTGACGGGTGTTGAAGTGGATTGTGACAACAAAACTGAAGACAACTGCAGCCAAACTGACCGTAGACCTCCATCTGGATCTTCAGGCTCCAGTATCAGCCATTAGAGGTAAGAAAAAACTTCACAAACAAATCATTTCCGGCAGAGTAGTAATTCCTAAGCCGCTTGTAACAGATGTGAATTCCAAACCTCCTCTACATTGGTGCCACGAATAAAAATCCTGGTCGAATGATACGTCTAAATATGACATTTGGTTAGACGAATCATTGTTCACTTTGTTCCCCGCAATACGAAGTGCGTATGTCTGAAGAACACCTACACAAGCGTATGATCATGTTTGTCTCATTCCAGCTGTCAAAAATGGAGGGAAATTGCTCATGGTTTTGTTGGCCATCTCATGTTTTTCAAAAGGGATACATTGTAACCCGGAAAGGGAGATTGGCTGGGAAGAACTATGTCGAACTTTTAGCCGACCAGATCCATCCTATGGTGCAAAAATTGTTTTCTGCAGGAGATGGCTTTCTCCATGATGATAATTCCCTGACCCATACAGCTAGACATGTCAAGTCGTGGTTTGAGGAACATAAAGACCAAGTCAAACATCTTATCTGGCCCGCACTGTCCCTAAAGCTCAATATCATCGAACTTCTGTGATCTGTTTTAGAGAATAGAGCCAGGAATCGATATTCACCAACAGCATCTCTACAGGAACATTGACGATTTATACATAAAGAATGATATGTTGTGTATCGTTTACGAGTTATGTATGAATTTACGGTAGATATTTTAAAGGTGTATTATGAAGCGTGCATTACTTTGATTTAAATTTTTTTGCTAATATGTGGTGCATAATTATTGATGCATTGAATGATATAGGTTCTGATTTGGTATTTGTTTGCTCTGATGAGGTTAAAGAATAATAATTACAAAATATGTGTTTTTCATTATGTAAATTTGTGGTATATTTGCATTCTAAGTATTGATAATTTTTTTGATTGAAATTCTTCGTGTCAGGTCAATTTTTTTTTAATTTTGTTTTGGGCTTCATATCACTTGATTTTTTTCGGTCTTACCTGGTGCTAAGTTTTTTCTACAAACCACTTTGTCGTTTAAAGCTGGTCTCATGGTCAGACGGGAATTAAAATTTGTTTGGGTTCTTGGACAGATCGAAAATTACCTTGATATTCTTTTTCATATAATATTATTTTTCACACGAAATGCTTGTGATGAGTATCAAATGCATCTGCAAGATGGTTTTTTTCCAAATACGCGAGATTGTAAATTCCTCTTCACGTTGAGACTTTCAAGCGAGAAATTTTGTGCATAAAATATTGACCTTTTCATTTCATATTTCCAATTAATTCTTTTACATCTACTGTGGAGTCCAAATTTTATCTCGTTCATTTTATAAACAGTTGCTACTTAAATTTGTTTTGATAACTCTTGTCTAAGATGTTTCGAGTGCATATTTTCAGCTAAACAGGTCAGCATGATTTTTTTGGGGGGATCGAAAAGTGGTTTTTCAGTTTAGTGGTTTTGAGTTTTGAAGGAGATTTTGATTTGATTTGTTGAGTTTTTGGTTCGATTTGATGTGGCTTACTTTAAGCAGAGCAAACAATTTTTTTTGTAAAGGTTTTGGGACATATGCTTCGTTGGCACTGTAGGAGTTCGGATATGTGAGTAAACTAACTGTAAGCAAGTTGTAAATTATTTTTTATATTACTTTGAAACAGAGACTGGTTGTTATGATTTAGATTTTTGACTAGGTTCGGGGTTTAGTTTCAGTGGAGCGTACATTGTTATGATTTTTTTGTGAGAGGTATGATAATTTGTCAATGGTTTCCTGTTTTATTTTATATACAATCTCTGTAGTATAATATAAGTTGTTATTACGTAATTTTGATTCAAGTTTAATTTGTCGCAATATACCACAAATGTTTAATGCAATTCTAGAAGTTATGGTTCATATCAGATAGTTTTTCAACCTTTTACCCGTTGTAGCAATGCCAACACTACAGATATAACTGGTAACGAAAAATTAACTAGTTTAGGGGAAACAGTGAACAATCAGAGAGATAATGGTGGTCATATGCATGACAATTCGTTAAATGGAAGCGTTGTTCAGGATTCAGAACTACATCAATCTCCATCTATTTCGACACCTTCTTCACCTGTAACAAACGTTAACAACACTCAAATAACTAATAATGCGTCAACAATACACAGTAATAACACAGCTTCTCATTCATATTTTTTACGTCCTCGAGATAGCAATGGGTTTGTTACTCATTCTTAAGGTTCGAGCAAGGAGTTTGTATCATTTGATTCTGTGTCATGATTGTATGTTATTTTATTTTATTTTATATTGATATGAGTACTGATTTATTTCGCTTCGTGTTGTATATAGCACATTTTGTTTTATTGATTATTTTTTGGAGATATTTTTTGTTTAGTAGATAAATTATATGTTCATTTTCATGGTTACATTTTCGGGACAAACACAGTCCCGAACTATTGGTAACAATTATATATAAGTGCACATACATGTAATTGATGAGAGGTTGAACAACGATAGTGTTTACAGGATACAAGTAACAGTACAATTAGGGGATGTGACATCGAGCGTATCCAAGGTGGAATGGTGTAAGGAAGAAAGACGTCAGGTCCGGATCGAAGGATTCATATGCATAGGCCTTTACGACACCAGCAGGGAGTAGCTAACCCAGCGCAAGTGTTTCGTTACCATGCAGTCCTGATCTGAACTAAATTGTTACACCTACAAGAATCTTGATAAAGTGACTGATAAGAATGTAGCTTAAGAGACTGTTGATTTTAAGAATCAGTTCCAATGAGAATGATAACAGGGAGTTCAAATTCAGTTATAGCAGTGTAGTTAAATGTCTCAAGTGTGGTTTTTTTTTTTTTTAGTAGTCATAAAATTTTTATTGTGTTTTACATCAGCTATTATATACATGTGTTTGCAGTTGTCAAAGTATACAATTTCAGTAATTTTTATTGAATTAATAGTGTGGTCAAATCTTATTTCTGGTATGTGTTTTGTTGTGTCTCATGCAACATAAATTTTGTATAATTTTTTTTTACACTTACGAAAAATTTTGGTTCCCAAAATTTTTGAGATTGTATTGTTGTAATTTTTGAGAGGTATTGTTGTGTATCGCTTTATAAATTAAATAATTTAAATTAAATATGCAGTGAATTAAATACCTTAATAATTTTCTCCACCTATTGTTTAACTTTGATGAGTGTCATTAGATTAATTTTCGCGCGAATTAATTGTAGTGACACTCATGAAAGTTGAACAAATGATAAATCATGTTTTATGTACTATAAATGTAACATGCAGGAATTTAATGTATTTTAGTGTTTGATTGACTGACTATTTTCAATTTATTTTAATTTTTTTTCATGTGCATTGACTGACTCAAGGTAAAGTTTTTTTTTAAAATTAAGCTTTGCTTAGTATTTTTATTTATTTTCCGCCCTTTTATTTTTAAGTTTTATACGCTTATTTCTTTCTTTTATTTATATATATATTTCAAATTATCACGTATTGGTTTGAAACACAGAAGTGCTTTTCGAGAATCTTTAGAAAAATGGCGATACAGTTTATTCAGTTGCATTCAATAAAAGAGAGGATTTTGCCCACTTTTTGCAAAGGAATATGCTGTTAAGAGGACCACATGTGGTTTACTCATATGGTTGTACCCGGATGTGAGAGGGTCAGAGAAGCTCTTGGACATGCTTGAGGCGAGTAACAGCACAGATGATGTAATTAAAAGTACCACGTGGAATGGACTAAAAAAAGATTATAAAAGGGCAGCACACAAAAAATACGAGGACTTTTCCTTTTTCCTGGTGGTCTGGCTGACGGAAGCTCTTGCTGGATGTCTCTGCACTGAACAATGCTACCGGTTGTTCGGAGCTGACGAGAATTTTCGAAGAACGACATGATGGTGAAGATGTTTGAACAAAGACCCTGGACATGGAGGATTGACCCTCCCTATGTTCTAAGACAATTGAGTATGGAAGTGGTCTCGAGGCTTCTAAGCTATTCTATAAGGTAAGTTTTTTTTTAGCCAAGGCTAAGTTTAATTTAATATTTTTTAAGGTTTTTTTGGTCAGTCAATCTAAAATTTTTTCTTTTTTTTATTGTGGCCATTTTTATTTTTCATTATGTTGTTCAAAGTGATAATTTTTAATTTTTATTATGAGAGATATAATTTAATGTTTTATGTTTACAAGTAGAACGAGGGATATTACTAATATGTGTGTGTATATTGATGTATAAAGGAGTTATGGCAATGAGATGATTTCTCTAAATTATATTGTTTAACGTAAGGTGATTAGATTATATTAATTTGTGTTAATAGTAATGAATAAAAATTTTGGTTTCTTTCAATCAGTTAAAATTGTGTCTGTCATGTTTTGTGAATAATCATTTGTGAATTTAAGTTAGCCACAGAATATAGGTTATTGTTTGAGGTAGAAGATTGATTACACAACGCAATACTAACCACTATAGATTTTAAATATAAGGCATAAGTGTAAATTAATTATTACGACTTTGTTTGATTGCTTTAAATTAAGTAATTAAATAAGTAACAAAAAGGTTTGATACAACACATATAATATTCCCATAACCACTATGCATGACTTGCATAGTTCAATTCCTTAGTGAATTCAGGTGGTATTAAATGCTATAGATGGTCCTATGCCATATTAATAAAGAATTTCATGTTATTCCTAAATGTTTCCATTATTTTGATAAACACCTGTATATATATATATATATATATATATATATATATATATATATATATATATATATATATACATATACACGCATGCAAGCCCACACACTTATATATTATTTCAATTACAGGGAAAAATAAAGTAGTAGAAAATGTCAAAATGACATCATATATAATGAATGTAAATTAAAAACTGGTGGAATAACTTACATAAAACATTCAAATGTGAGCAGAATAATTGGGAAAGCTAAAAATATTTACTTCAACACTAATAAGACGTGGTATTTAATAATTCAATGACGTAGTAGAATTGAAAATTATTAAATTTTTTCAATGCCAAACGCATTGAAAATAATCATTTTCATTCTTGAAAAATGACACAATATTCATATAATTAACATATTATTTTTTAGTGAAATTCAAGACTAATTTTAATAATCCTAATTTATCAGAATCATTATAGTTTGAAAGAGGAAATAGAAGAAACATTACGTAATATAATCTGATTTTGCGTGTCAGAATATTTCCTTGCACCACTGACATTGATTTTTAAACCAAAGGCCGTTAAATTTATCTTTGAATCAATCTACTCTCTAAATTTATTATTTATATAAAGCGTAACTGCAATTTGAAATGGCCTTAACATGACCAAGCCTTTTGGCCAAGGAACGATGTGTGGGAGCTTTATATATGTTCTTACTTATATATACAATTATATATGTGTATACAAACACACACACACACACACACACACACATATATATATATATATATATATATATATATATATATATATATATATATATATATATATATATATATATATGTCGGACTTGGTCTTCACGCCCATATTTTAAACTTCTCCGAACTACTTTTTAGATTTGTTGCACTCGATGGTGGTCCGATGACTAGTAATTACATAGAATCTTGCCAGTAATTGCAGACATTACTTCTCAACATAATGATGACAAATTCAATATTATTTAAATATATTTATGATATACTTTCAAAACTCTCAGCTCCTTAATTAAATTTATTCACATACCTATCCAAAATGCCCGCCAAGCGCGGCACGTCTTTCCTAGTCAATAATCACATTGTCTCTGACGTTTATCAACCCTTTGTGACAAGCTTCTAGAATACTGCGCATGCACTCAAGGTGGTCTGACACCACCGATGAGGCCCGGGTGGAGCTTTAGCTGTCAATCATATCCAACCCTTATTATTTATTTTCCCCGCGGTGCTTCGTTTCCGATACTTCGTAAATTAGTAGTATTTAATTGATAATTCCCATTTCTCTAGCAAAACCCCCCTTTAAAGCTGCTTACGGTTCGCCACCTCATAATAAATCCTTACAACTTTTCCCCCCCCCGTCCCTCTGAAGACGTGCATAGAAAGAATGGCCAGTTCACATGTGGCAATTCTCCAGAAGAGAGCAACAACTAAAATTAAATTCAAAAATCTAAATGACCATCAACTGAAGAGAATGCTGAGTAGGGACACCTCCCCACACAGCAAAAATCTCAGCATAGAACCCATTAATTAATTCCTAAGTACAACTTCCGTCAACTAAATTTAAAACTAAAATTAAAATTCCCAATTGCTATTAATGTGCACCTAACCCCGTGGAGCTGAGATGATTACATATTATAAAAAATCTCCATTTGAGACAGAATTTTTACATAATAAACTTGAATTATTATAACAATGACACATCATTAAATATCAAAATCAAAATATTAATTATAAAAAGAACATTATTTAAAATATCATTAAAGAAAATTCCTAAAATATCAATATGTAAAATGTAAAAACTTTTAAAAACACATCAATTAAAAAGATGTTAAATGTTTAAGTAGGACTGTTTATGTGAAGAATATAGTTGATAAACAAAAGTCTATGCCTGAAAATTTTGCACTTTTTGAGTCTCTCAGTTCTTGAGTGGCAACCATTCAGTCCACAGTCTTTGTGACACTTAGTAACCTCAAAAACTTTATTTAATATTTTATTTTCTTCTAAAACAGTTCCTCCCTAGCGATTCAAACACAGAAAACAAAATAAAATCAGTTATAAAAATAATATCAATACCCATTTTGGCTCCGGTATTTTTTGCGGACCGCACCGCCAAAAAGGACGATTATATGCGACTGTAGTAACCCCCCAAATTAATGCAAAGAAAGTCCCTCCTCATAACTCCTTACTGGGAGTTGTCTTTCTGGCTTCTTAATAAGGGATTCATGCATTATTCATGATTTATGCATGCATTATTCCTGCATTATTCATGCATTATCGGTGAATTATTTGTACATTAAGAAAAAAAAAAGGCTTGAAGACGGTGTGATAATTGTTTGCTGATAATTAATTTGAAGGGCATTGTATATATACGTATATATATATATATATATATATATATATATATATATATATATATATATATATATATATATATATATATACAATATATATAAATGATTCATGCATTATTCATGATTTATTCATGCATTATTCCTGCATTATTCAAGCATTATTGGTGCATTATTTATGCATGAAGAAAAAAATAAATTAGAAATCG
>OU015494.1:179756479-179858979 GCA_907164885.2 Dolomedes plantarius | reverse complement strand
ATTTCGAATTTTTTTGTCTCTCCCTTGAAGTTCGAGATATCGAGGTTTGACTGTATATATATATATATATATATATATATATACACATATATACATATATATATATACATATATATATATATATATATATATGTATACATATATATATGTATATATGTTCATGTATTGTATATATATATATATATATATGTATATATATATATATATATATATATATATATATATATATATATAGACAATACATGAACAGTGAATAGTCGTCAATCGAATTATTTATTAAGTTAGTTTAAAACGAATTATTTACTAAGTTTAGTTTAAAACTTTCTTTTAAACTAAAAAAAAATACGAAATTTATAATAATATTAGAAAATAATGATTATAATTTTTTTAATATAGAATTATTTTTATAAAAATTAACTTATTAATTATTTAACTTATTAATTATATACACTTTTAATATAATTAGCAGCAAACATCCATGGAGAACTAATGAAAGAATATTATTATATATATTTTTTCTTTTGTAAAATATTGTATAAAACAGAAAAATATACATATAATCTTTGAGACGCAGAAAGCAGAAAATATATGTACATTCTTTGAAACGCACGAAATGAATGAATATAATTATTTATTAAGATGCTGGGTAAGACCTTACACGAAAGAATTGGAATAGACACGCCCACCCTCTGAATATATTATTAACAACTAGCATCGCCCCCCTAAAAAAAATCCCGCCTCGAGATAAGAGCAAACCACAAATGAACGGCCAGCTTATTGGGGTATTGCATTCCACGCCAATTTCGGTTTTGGGAGCGAAACCTCGCCAAAACCTCACCAAAACGGTACTGATTTCGTACCCTAGCCCACATTTTAATATAATCAATCCCAAATTTCTTTACATTTTCAAAACCTCTCTTTTTTTCAATATTATATAATACTTTTATTCAAATTGAGCTCTAGAACCTGAGAAAGCATGTAATATACATTCATGCTTATTCCAAAATTTAAATTCGCTTCCAGCATCATCAACAAAAATATTTTCAAGGATCCAACTTTAATGTGTAAAATTCACAAAAATAAAAAAATACTAAATGAATAAATCTAAGAATACACAATAATTATCAAAATATAAAGCAAATTAGATCTTAAAGGTATGGAATCAACTTTCAACTTTAAAACAACTTCCTTATTCATTAATATAATATCATGGACTTTTCTTATTCACTCGGTAACCAAATTAAATACTTTTGACCAGATATGAAGAAAACATGTCAAAACTACTCATGTCTTGTTCAAAACTCTAAATCACTAGTTGATAAAATATGTTAAAATAATTCACACTTCATTTAATATACTTGTACAATCCTACCAATTCCAAAATTAAAATATTTCATGAACTTTTACACTTCTACCAATGAAAATCAATCCAAAATCCCATACCTCACTTAATAAAAACCACACAATATCAATAAAATTTATTTTAATATACCAAAAACACTTAGAATAATAGAGCAATCAAAAAATGTGTAGCAAACAAAAAAGTACTCTATAAAATCAAAATATAAACACGTTATTATAATTAATTAACTAAATTCAAAAATATTTACAAAATTATAACGAGACTGTCAACAGTAAACACCAAAATGCATAATTTAACTTTAATATGATCTAAATTCTCCCGAAATCTTTAAAAAAAACTCATAATTTCCAATAATTAATGAAATTAAACTTTCGAAATTTTACAACTGTTTATCATTAATACACTTTTACCTTAGCTTCCCCCCCCCTCCCTGACTGGAAAAAAACAAAAAACAAAAACAAAAACAAAGGTTGACTGGGGGTGATCAATTCCCCAGAAAACAAAATTCCAAAATTTACTCAATTAATTTAAAAACATGAAAAATTTACATTTCTTATTATAAACCAAATTAAAAATGTGTCAGAAAATTTTATTATTCAATCCTCAAGTTTTCACCAAAGTTACCGATTGTTTTACTCAGAGGATCCAAAAACTTACACATATTAGTTTCTAATAATTTAACCAAGATAGTTTATATATATATATATATATATATATATATATATCACAAAAATGTGAAGTCAAGTGCGTTAGGCGCGAAAAGTAATCTCAATAATTTCAATTTTTCAAACTTCAGTAATTTTCCCCATATATTATATTAAACAACATATCTTCAAGAACCATATCTTATAAATTACTCTGACACAAACATTAAAAACTTTATCATTAAAAATTACTTCTATCATATCAAACATTGCATTCCAAAAATTACTTTGTTACTGATTTCATTTTGTAGTTTTGAATCAAAATATCTTACCTTTAAATTTTATCCCATATTAAATAATTTTAAAAACTATACCCATTTAATCTAAATTTCAGCGCACACACAAGTTTTCTTTATAAAAATCCTTTGATTTCGGTGCAATCTCACCACGCAGTCCCAGAGACACAATGCTATCCTTTTTCTTCTTTTCTTTTTACACATCCCGGATAATTCTGGAAAGTTCACTTGAAGTCACACTGGATAGTAAATTTTGATACGAAACACTGTCGCTCACAAGTTAGCACATACACAAAAATTCTCGAATCTAAAAACGGCATAATTTCTTCTTGATGCGTTAAACAGCCATGCTGCAGTAGCTTTCAAATTTAATAGATTGCTGTTGCGATGAATTTCCAACAATTTCACGAAATTAGTAGAAGGGAAAAACCAATAATGATGATAGTATTCTTTTTACTAATTAGAAAATTTTCTTGAAGGAGGGTTTCCAAGTTCCGTCGTAAGTTCCTAATCCTGGGCGACTTTTGTCGGACTTGGTCTTCACGTCCATATTTTAAACTTGTCCGAACTCCTTTTTAGATTATGTTGCAGTCGATGGAGGTCCGATGGCTAGGAATTATGTAGAATATTACCAGTAATTGCAGACATCACTTCTGAACAGAATGATGACAAATCCAGTATTACTTAAATATATTTATTATATCCTTTCAAAACTTTCAGCTCCGTAATTAAATTTATTCCCATCCCTATTCAAACCGCGTGCCCGCCAAGCGCGGCACGTCTTTCCTAGTCGGTAATCACATTGTCTCTGATGTTTTCAACCCTTTGAGTCAATCTTCTAGAATACTGCGCATGCACCCAAGGTGGTCTGACGTTTGAACCGCCGATGAGGCCCGGGTGGAGCTTTAGCTGTCAATGAAATCCAACCTTATTATTTATTTTCCCCGTGGTGCTTCTTTTCCGATACTTCATAAATTAGTAGTATTTAATGGACAATTCTCATTTTCTCTTGCAAAATCCCCCTTTAAAGTTTCTTACGGTTTTTCCCTCATAATAAATCCTTACATATATGTAATACTTCGTACATCACGTAGTGGAGATGATACACCCAAGATTCGCGGGTGCGATTCAACCCTTATGTAGTCGAGGTAGAGGGATGAGAAAATACTTGAGGAACACTAAGTCAGACATAGCGTAATCCGCACATAGCGGAGGAAAAACACACAGAGATGCGAGGCATTGAAGGGACGCACAGAACAGAGATGCGACGCATATTATTTCATTCCGGATTATAATGTAGACAAATATTATTCCGCAAAACACAGGTATCTTGACAACTGGACACACACAATAGTAACGCCACCGGTCCCTGCCGGGACGCATTCAGAAGGCAGATTTTACATCGTTATATCGGACAGCAGCGGAGCAGCGCGTAAACAGGACAAGACATAGACATACAGTAAAAAGCACGCCGTGTTATAAAGTGTAAGGGTACTGACCGCGGGGAAATCTTTTTATTGGCTAGAATTGGGCATCTGACTTGATTACATAAGGGCCGCATGATGTTCCGAAGCGCACCGAGACGAAAACATCACGTGGTCCTGATTAATGTTTACAAATATCTTTAACTCGCGTGCACTAAGGGATAATTTGGATGGTTAGTTCGTCAATTCCTAGGTCGCAATTAGAAGAAAGAGACTGTACTTTATTGAGAGGAAACAAGGATAGTTTTAAATACGCATTAGATATATAATGGTGGACCGTTATTATCAAATATATATATATGTGTGTGTGTGTGTGTGTGTGTAAGTAATGCAAGCTGGGAAGTAGTCATCGTTGTTTTCAGCAAAACGAGTGCCTGCCTGTCACAGTGTAGAGTCAACTAGATCCAACACCAGAAAGGAAGAGGCGTTTTCATCTCGATTTATATTTATTTTTCAGGAATTTCCGGGGAACATCAGGGTTATCCGTTGTTTTGTAGTCATGTAACCGGGGCAGGCGAAAGTAAGAATCAACTCAATCAAATCCAGAGAAGAGGAGTCCATCACATTTCTCATATTTATTAAAAGGTACTTTCTTGTTTGACAGTTTCCATTAACATCTATTGGATTTGGGCGCACATCGCGGATATCGGCGAAAAACCCCGGCAGCGCCAAGCTGCGACGATATGGACGGAGAGCTAAAAACTCTACATGTTAAAAGTTTGAGAGCGAACACAAAAGAGCCCTAGAGAGACGCCGAGGAGCGCTGACTTTTGCGAAAAGTACAGGCACGCTAAATTTTAATTAGTTAAAAAGTGACACCTGATCTCATTATGCCGCATCGGACGAGGTTGCGTCAGGCTTCTAGAACATGCCTTGTTATATAACATGTAGGCGCATGGCTTGTTTAAGGGGAAAACTAATAGATTACTTTGTAGTATCTAGATCAAAATCAAATTGAGGGATAATGTTCTGTTGCGGTAAAATAAGTTAATGAAGGGAAAGGTTTATCGTTTCAACTTCCCCCCCTCCGGAAAAGATTCGCGAGAGGAAGTCGGGCACAACTCCCCGAGCAAGGCTCTCCATCAGGCGAGAACCACGCATGACAAATAAGAATAATTTTGAATAATAATTTTGAGGAATAATTTTGAAATTTTTTTTTGTAAATTTATTTCTTTTTTGGGGGGGGACGACACGCAAAGTTTAATCACCTAAAAAGTGAAGTCAAGGGTGTTAGGCACAAAAAAAATAAAATAAAAAAAGAAATGGATCTCTGAGTTCATGAGGTTTGTCGTTTTTCAGGATATAATTCAAATTTGTCAGGTGGATAGTCAATTTTTCCTATAATTCTTCAATTTTGGGGTGTCTAATTCAATTTAAGAGAATAGGTTGTCTGAATTGCATATAATTACTGTTGTTGGATTAGGAGCATAATAGTAATCAAAAGGTCTCTCAAAAATGGGGTTAGGCTTCATGATGAGAAAAAATGTAATTTTTGAAATTTGGGTAAATATCTTTTGAGGCATACTTATACTGACTCTTTAAAATGCATCATGAAAAAATAAGAAGAAAAATGTAAACATACAGTTCAGCACAGTAAACAAACTAAATGAAGGTAATATGGCAATAAACATTTCAAATAATTAGGAATAAGCAGGTTTAAAAATAATTCTTTAAAAAATTGTTTTAATTTCAATTCAACCAATAACACTCAACATTATATTTATCTTTGGGGGAAAATGGATTTATACCACTGTATCAGTGAACTTAGCGCAGGTTTTCAATAGTGACAGTCTGCGGTGCGACAATTTTTGCTCCACAGTGGTCCTGGAAAAACACACTAAATGCAGGCTAACTGAGTTACCATTGGGTTGGATGGGTCGTAGGTAGGGATGCGACATCGATGTCGATGTTTTCAAAACATCGATGTTTTGATAAAAACATCGATATTTTAAACATCGATTTATTGAAGCCGATGTTTTTTTAACATCGATGTTTTGTGCTCGATGTTTTATGTTCTCTCGATGTTTTTTTTTTTAATGAAAAAGTACCGCAATAAAAAAAAATTTACCACGTAGCATAATTTTCACACTCAGTAAATGTAAGCCTGAATTATGAAAAGGACTAATACAAAAGGGGGGGGATGATTCCTTAGCAAACAGACAAATGGCAATCAACAACCAATGAACCAATCAGAGCGCTTGGAATGTTCCTGACACTCCAGAACCTTCCATGGGGGTTTAGTATATACCCCCATGGATATATACTAAATACCACGACAGATATATATCGTGTATAATCTATTTTACAAGTAGTATATACACGAGTGCATCCATTTAAGTTTTTGTTTCGTTCTGGTTTTATATAAGTTGACGTTAATATTATTAGTAAGATGCCTCCCAAAAGTACCGTTTGGAAACATTTTTACAAAACCTCTGACAAATTGGAGAAATGCAATATTTGCCTTAAGTTCCTTAAAACTTCTGGCAATACCACGAATTTATCTGGACATTTGAAGGCAAAACATGGCGGTATTTACAACGAGAATTTTGAGTCATCAATGTATCCCAAAGCAACCATGTTTTTGTCATTTATGTCTGCCCAATCAGAGAGTAAAATTAAATCACCCCTCCCCCCACGACTAACGGAAATAACATTAATGTTAGAGATTACAAAACCAGTTTTAAAAAATGGATGTTCTAAAACATCGATGTTTAAAAACATCGATGGTTTTTGGGCGATGTTTTATTAGCATCGATGTTTTAATAATGAATATCGATGTTCCAAAACATCGATGTTTTCTTATCGATGTCGCATCACTAGTCGTAGGTGGCTTTGCGTTCGGGGTCTAACCGACTCATTTGGATTTATATCATAAATTGTGTTCTGAGTCTAACAGAATCACAAGGGAATTATTATAATTTGAGTTCTGGATCTAACAGAATCTCTTGGAGATGATGCTATAATTTGGTTGAGGGTATGTTATTGGAGGAAACTGGTTTGGACTTAAATTGGGTTCATTAATTTCTCAATTCGTTCAAATTTAGTTAGAAGAGTGCACATTCTGGTCATGTTAGGGTAAATTAGGGTGAAAAATAAAAAGTCGTAGTAGAGAAACACAGGATCAAAATTAAAACATATATCAAGGAATTCACATTTATTTTTCCGGGTTATTTTGAATGGATGGCCTGGTTTTATCTTGAAGGTAGGTCTGGGTTTTTTTCGAGAGTATCCGGATACAAAATCATCAATCATTAAATACCCAAGGCCTATCAAAATTCAAAACATCAAAATATTATCATTATAAAAATTGAGAACATCAAAAACACTTTAACAAATACACCACACAATAAAACAAATACACCAAATAACTTGTTGGTACCTGAGAGAATTTCTAAGTCCAATCAGAATTCTTATCTGAGTTTATAATAAAAATTGCTCAGTCTCCGTTTATAAAAGAACTCTCAGTCTTATTTTAGATAACCAAAGTCCTAAGCTTTGCGAAAAATGTACCACAATAACACAAAATAAAAATGAAAAGCATTAAATTACTAAAATATACTCATCCCAAACTTTAATATCTTCATCACTTATTAAATTCCCTTAAAAACTCATAACACAAAAATCACTAATAACCCGAAACTATTAAAAATAACTTTATGGAATAAAACACACACTAAATGAGGCTATGGAATATCAAAAATAGTAAATTAGACTTTAAAATTTTAGAATCAAATCAAATTATCAAATAATCGAATACTCAAATTTATCAACACATATTTTTCTTTTCTTTATTTATCGTCATCTTTTTTCTTCCTATTCCATTTCAACATCATATTTACGTACCAGTTGGAGTCAAACCTTTCACACATCACGAAAAGATCGGTGCACTGCTGTGCTGTATGACTCAACGCCATTCCACTGAAGCACATTTCTCACAAATAATTTTTTGGTTGGCTCGGATCAGAACAATAAGTTTACAACAACTGGGTTCTTAATATTGTAGCGCGAATTTCCCGGTGCAACGGAGACACGACATCTTTTGGCACAATCTGGAACACTTTTATAAAAACACAACGCACTTCCGATTAATAGATCCAGGCATCCTGAACCAAGATGTGAGAGAAAAGAACACTACGTGATCTAAGATGGCACCACTGTTTTCACGCGCACGAAATTGACACTTGGTAACGAAATCTTTTCCGCTGAACTCTGGAAGTTCACTCATGGCACCGAAATGGAGGAAGGAGCTGTTCATGCTGGCGTTCTAATCGAAGGTCACTCGAAAACTGCGGAGGACTCACGACACCGCCGAAATGCCTTTGGAGAATCCAGTGGGATATCTTCGCGTGCACGGGAAGATTTTTTCCTGCGCGACTTTTGTAATGAAATCCGGGGAACATCAGGTGTATCCGTAGTCTTGTAGTCATGTAACCGGGGCAGGTGAAAATAAGAACCAACTCAATCAAATCCAGAGACGAGGAGTCCATCACATTTATAATATTCATTAAAAGGTACTTTCTTGTTTGACAGTTTCCATTAACATCAATTGGATTTGGACAGACATCGCGGATATCGGGGAAAACCCCCGGCAGCGCAACGCGGCGACGATATGGACGGAGAGCTGAAAACTCTACATGTTAATGGTTTGGGAGAGAACACAAAAGAGCCCGAGAGAGACGACGGGGAAAGCTGACTTTTGCGAAAAGTACAGGCACGCTAAATTTTAATTGGCTTAAAAGTGACACCTGACCTAATCACTCTGCATCGGACGAGGTTGAGTCACTCTTCTAGAACATGCCTTGTTATATAACACGTTGGCGCGTGGCTTGTTTAAGGGGAAAACTAATAGATTACTTTGTAGTATCTAAATCAAAATCAAATTGAGGGATAATGTTCCGTTGCGGTAAGACAAAGTTAATGAAGGGAAAGGTTTATCGTTTCATATATATATATATATATATATATATATATATATATATATATATATATATATATATATATATATATACATAAATCCCTACTATGTCTATAAATGTGTGTGTGCTATGAGATTCGTGACTCTAGCTTGGTGTGGAGTTAAGTATTTAAGTATCTTAATATTTTTGTAGAGTATTTGTTAACGTGCATTTTTTAGTATTTTAGTATTATTGTATTTTTGTATCTTAGTATTTGTTTTTCTGCTTTTATATATTAGTATTAAAAGGTATAGACACTATTCATCATGTAATTAACTTTTAGACTACTCTATATTAAATTTCCATGGTTTAACAGGCCAGTTTCATTTTTAAGAAATTTTCTTCAAAATTTTTTTTAACTGTCTTGGTGTTATAGCCGACCTCCGGGATTGTTGCCATGGCGCAAAACATGTTTAACCGGGGTTGAGGGGTCACAACCCACCCTGTCATCAACTATACCACCTCCCCTTTATTTCTGCTTAAATAATTAAATGTATATCTTATTTTAGTTTTTGGTGTATCAAATGGTCACATCTGTCCCTTTTAGTTAACTTAATTTTAAATATCTATTATATCGTAAATATTTTTCTGTGCAGCTTAGCACCTAAAATTTATTTACTCATTCTTTGTTTCCTTTTAAGTAATTTACATTTGTATACTATATATATATATATATATATATATATATATATATATATATATATATAGTGTGTGTGTATTACATTAGTAGAAAATATCTAGTTAATATAACAAAAGCTACGTTGAAACGGTTTTCATATATTGGCATAAAATGTCTCAAACTGCAACAAAACAAAAAAAAAACACAATAGTCAATGAAGAAAAATATATAAAAACTGTTTTTTTTACTATGTAAATGCCGCTGATTTCTGTTTCACCCCTGACGAGTTATTTTTGTGTTTAAAATTCCCTAAACTTATCAAATGAATGAAATCTTAGATACAAAATAAAATAGTATTATTTTTTTTAATTATATAGCACAAAGCGATGCATTCAGTATCGGTTAGATAATTTTCTTATTTTGTTTAGACCCTCCCTATTTAGCCCCAACATCCCTTTACCATAAGCCCACAAGGCAACTTGCTTATACCTCAGAAATCAATGAGTCCGAAAAAAGTGTCTTTTTTAGGTGTCCATCGATCTGAAGTGAAACTCGTATTTTTTATACTTGATCTTTTGATAGCAGGATGAATTCTGTAGATAAAAAGCGGGAAAATGATAATTTTTCTTCTGATGTTGACTTTTCTTCAAAGGAGTGGTTATCAAGTTAATATTTTCTGTAACTTTAAAGAATGATTATTGAGCGCACATAAAAAAATTCAAAGCAAACTCCCAATGCAAATAACATTTTGTTTGCATATATTTTATTCAGGAGACATTTATTGAAACATCAGCGTTGAAAGTGTTTCGATTTATTTCCAGTTTTTATTATTTTTATTTAATAAAGTTTATTTTTAGCTTTACATTTTTACTTTGATTTCTAACCACAGTTTCATTGTAATAACTCTTTATGGACACGATGAGTGTTTATTCTTGAAATAACAACCTATAATTAAATCCCCAACAATATATATTTAGAACTACGTAAAGGTATGTTTGACTGAGCCTGTCTAATACATAAAACCTTAAATAGTAATAACCAGTCCGTATACACAGATTTTATGTATAAATATAGGATGTTTATAAACCTATAGTTAGAGAGACCATGATTCATTGAAATGCTTTTTGTATAAACGACATGCTTGTTGGATATTTTATTAAATATACTGGAAACAATGTATACCAATAAGCTTAAAAAATTCCATTTTTTTATAGTACGTATCATAATTTCAGATAGTTTTCAAACATGACATTCATCGTTATCCGTAAGTTAAGGATATGAGGCAAACACTAAGACGCTTAAATTTCAATTTATTTGTAAATAGTATATACAGTGGAATTGAGAGATACTTTTTTTCCTTTTAATGATAGTTATACTGACTGTTAAGGTAACATCTTTGGCTGATAAAACTACATCAAATGATCTTTAATTTCAAATTTTGAGTCCTCCAAAGGCGTTGTTTTACATTTCCTATGTTTCACTGCCAAATGTAGTTACGTTTTTTAGCGACTGTTAATACATTTTCAATTTTATGTCTTTATAAAAATATTTAAGGAGAGAAAATATGATTAAAGTGGATAATTTAAGAGAATTGAAGGAAGAATAAATTTAAGGTAAATCTTTAAAATTCCCAGTCACACTGGTCTGCATAAAAATCGGTCCTGACACCATTCTTGCTGATTCTTATGTAAAATGACCTCCTGAATCCGAATATGACCACCGTTTTCCCCCATCACCCACCGTTTTCGGGCTTATCACTTTTCGATTATTTGGAGGGGTGAAAAGTATTATTTTCGCCTTTACATTTCTTCTGAGGAGCTAGAGCGGTGAAAAGTTCTAAAATTTGAACATTTGTAGCAAGTAGGTAAATTTGGGATGGGGGGATATGACCCCTTAAATTGTAAAAAATCATTAAAAATCATTGATTTTTCCGTTTTTTTCGCAATTTTTTCACTTAATTTCTACATATTCCAGCTTCCATCCCCCCCACATCCCCCCTAACACCCCCCCCCCAAATATTAAAAATATATAGCAACAATAATAGAAATATATAGCAACAGTTCGGAAGATTCACTGTATCTCAATACCTCGCGCGCAGAGATTTGCACAGGAATTTTCAAGCTTTGACAAGTTTAAACTTGCACCGCTCTCGCCACTATGGTCCTGCACTGTAAAGGTACACGTTATCAATGTCATCTGCTGTGGCCATAGTTTGGCGCGAACCTCGCTGTCATATCACAGATTGTTACTTTTGTATGACTTCCACCGTCGGGTTCTCTAGCAAAAGTAAGCATACAATTCAGTATCCTAATATCACTTCAACCCTAAGACCAGTTCCTCACAACGAATCTTTGCCAATCCCAGTGCCCCCAAAAACCTATACACTAGAACCAGAAACGGATTTGAAAGACTTTGAGCTACAGCCTGGACCATCAAAAGATATGTCCACCGATGATGAAGAGTGTTCAGCTGATTCATCTGATCGACAACCTTACCTCGTTACTCAGTCGGAATTGAATGATCTCTTCAGGGATTTGGAGTTACTTAAGAGTAAATCTCAATTTCTCAGATCTCGACTTCAACAGTAAAATTTCTTAGAAAAGGGCGTAGAAATCTCTTCTTATAGGACCAGGCAGTCAACCCTGAAATTACTTTTTTCGGATGATGAAGGCTTAATGTCCTACCCTAATTCAAATGTATTGATGATAGAACTGAAGATGCCATGTGACCCAGAGAAATGGAGACTGTATATAGACTCATCAAAGACAAGCTTGAAAGTTTTCCTGTTGGCCAATGGGAATGAGTTACCATCAGTCCCGGTTGCATGCTCTATGGATATGAAGGAGATATACGAAAACTGAGGGATGTATTGAGGGAAGATAAGGATTACAGTGCAGTACTATAGTGACAAGAGCAATGCAAACTTAAATTTGTCAAGCGGGAAAATTCCTGTACAAACCTGTGCACGCGAGGTCTTGAGAGCGCCAGCGTAATACAGTGAATCTTCCGACCTGTTGCTGTATATTTTTATTATTGTTGCTATATACTTTTATTATTTGAGGATGTTTTCAGGAGTATGATGGGGGGATGGAAGCTGGAAAAGGTAGAAAATAAGTGAAAAAATTGCTAAAGAACTGGAAAAATCGATCATTTTTAATGATTTTTTTTTACATTTTAAGGGGGCAAATCCCCTCTAAATCTCCTTGCTACAAATGTTCATATTTTAGAACTTTCCACCTCTCTAGCCCCTAAGAAGAAATATAAAGGTGAAAATAATCCTTTTCATCCCTCCAAATTATCGAAAAGTGATAGAAAATAGATGGGGGGGGGGGGCTCCCCTGAAAACGGTGGGTGATGGGGGAAAACGGGGGTCATATTTCGATTCAGGAGGTCATTTTAAATGAGAATCAGTAGAAATGGTGTCAGGTCCAGAAAAAGAAAATATCTTTGCAGACCAGTGTTATTTTAACCAGCGATGCTGTAGGCTATTTGTTATACGAACTACATCTTTAGCATTTCTTGAATCGGGATTTAGATGAAGCTAAAGGCTACTTAAAACGATACTCGGCTATATAAAAAAATGTGTCATGGGCGGAAACAGATGCACACGTGCTTAGAGCCATCAAAATTCAGTTCTTAAATATATCGTACGCTTCAGAAGCGATAAATCGACATCAGCAAAATAATAATAAAGTTAAAAGAATTCAAAATATCTGTGGGATTTTTTTTAACATTTCAATGATTAACTTCACTTCCCTCTTTTATTTTCATATGTCGAAAAAAAATTTTTTTTTCTGGTGCAAAATGATTTTTAAACGGATAGGAAAGTAATTTCCTAATGACGTTATTTTCATTCTAACTTTCAGACAAACCAAAACAATGTGTTAAAGGCTTGTAGGGAGTATTAAACTTCTAGGTACAAGTTAAACGAAATAATTTTAACTTAGAAGTGTCAATTTTAGCTTGGTAGGTTTGTTAAAGGAAGATCTTTATGGGGTTTGATTGAATAACTGTTATAGCCCCTACCCAAAAAGTTGGAAGAAAAATGTGCGTGATAATGACGGACAAATTGTTACTATATAAGCTCATGTGATGCAATTTGGTAAAGTACGATGATTCTATTTTATGGAAGTTCAAATAGCTTAAATTCATAATTTTGAAAAGAGAAAAATGCTCTCTCATTTTTTGTTGTGTTTATAAAGAAATAAAGAATCATGAATACGCAGAGAAGAAATGTAAGACAAGGAAATTTGGAAGTACATAACCTTTTTATGATTGTATTAAAGTAATAAAAATATGCAGAATAATGCAAGAAGACGGCAATGAAAGAAGTACAGAGTCTTTATAATTCCCATTAGATTGAGTACTGGTGTTTGCTTTTCAGTCTCGATATTATTTCTAAATTAACTGAGAATTATTTTCTCAAATATTGATTTGGAAACTTGTCGCATCATTTTTGTTGGTTTTGTTTTACATGTCTATGTGAAAGGAATATCTAATAATTCATTATGATAGCAATTATATTTTACTTATTTTTCCCCTTTTTTAATTAAACCTGATCTCTTATATCATCATGTTTAAATTCAATAAAATATGATTTATCTTACAAAGGAGCGTTAATCTAAATGAGAAAAGTTTTCATATCATTTCAATATGAGATGATACATCTCTACTTGTAGCACCGACAAAAGGAGGATTCCAGTTTAGATGGTATGTTCTTTTGAGTGGTAGGGTAATATTGATGGTTTTGGTCTTGTACATAAAGTAAAAAGAAACGGAAACCTGCAGAAAGGGGCCCCAAGTACTTGTGCAAGACACTAAGTACGAACTGAAAAGATATGAAAAAGAACTCATAGAAAGACATTGCCAGCTGCATATTCATATTTGCCATCAATAAGAGATTCATCTACAGATTGAATTAAATATCCCTTTAAAAATAAAAGCAAAATTAGAAAAAATCAAACTTTCCTGAAAAATTTAAATAGATGAATTCTGTGAATGAATATGTGCAGGACATTCTATTACAATAAGATTTTCTATAAAGAAGCATATCCGTCTTGCAGTTAAATTTGCTTGTTGATGAATGTATTTAAGTCAAATCAGATATGTTTTTAAATTATCTGTTTTCTCCGAACTGTATAATTTTTTTCTGAGAATTCATCGCTCGAGAGAGAGAGAATAATTAAAACAAAAGACTTTTAATCAATAATAAAACGTACGAATCATACTACTACTTCTCTTAAAATAAGCAAATCAGAAAAGAAAAAAATCGATCAAACATTTTAGAACGCTGTTTCATTTTTATTTACAGTTTTTAAATACTGAATTTTGATCAAGCAAATCATACACATACACACATTTTTTATCTTTAGTTCTATTTTAAATTATATTCTAAGTACAAAAAAAGTGTAAAGAAATAAATGTATTATGCATTTATAGTAAATGCAATATACTTCTTAAATTCCTTTTAATCTAATACTACCAGTTTGCAGTACCATTCACCTTTTAGACATTCACAGAATATATATACATTCAGGATTTCAATATGAGTAATAACAGTTTTAAAGTTACTTCATCAATGTCCATTTGCTTGTTCTATCACCTTTATCAATATTTCTACCTAGAGGCGACCAACCCGTGGCTCAGACCCGCCATGAAACCTGAATATCCGATTGGCCAAAATACCAACCATCACTGTCCCAGGGTGGAACGATGTACGTGTGTTAGATTTAACATGAAACTCAGATATGATGGATGTTCCTTTAAAATAAACATCAACTACTGAACCTATCCATAAATGGGGCAAGCTCAATATTGTATGTTTAAATATGGTCTAAATGTCCGCAAAATATTCGTTAAAGAATTTTAATCTTGAAAATTTACAATGATTTGAAAGAGGAGACCCACAACTCAAAAACTAGTTTAGAAGTATTTAAAAATGTAATAGCTGATACGGAGTGAAATTAGAATTTAAAACAAACCCATTTAATAAAAAAATGTATGTCTCTCAAAATTTTTCAAGCGGAAAAATATATTTAACAAACTAGTCATCATGGAATCGCTTATTTTTTATTATTTGACAATGAAATTTTATGGACGGACGATGCACGAAACGGGAGGGCCTTTCTAAAGCAAACGTTGATAAATAACCCAAAATGCGAGTATAATCTGGATCCAACACAGCATATACACTGCTGGCCACTTTAAATGCAACACCCTGAAGGAAACATGCAAATAACATGAAATTTACAACATTCATTAGCGGAGGTGAGATATGCAAATGATTAGAATTTCAGCGCAGACGCACATCACGAGCGCCTGCGGCGCCACTTCAAAGCGCTATTTAAGGCTTTTAGATTTCGACGATTTCAAGTTCGGCAATTGTGTTTTTCTTGTGGTTTTTCAAAAAAACGATCAATTATGCCTCGTCGAAAACAGCGATAATCTTTTGATCAAGTATCCGAGTTCGACAGAGGAAGGATAGTTGCCTACGGAGATTGTGGATTATCTTTCAGGGAAATCGGTAGTCGTGTTGGACGAAACCAAACAACTGTAATGCGGATATGTGATCGTTGGATGCAGGAGGGTACGACGGACTGGCGTGTTCGATCGCATCCACCTCAGCGCACCACTTCACGTGATGACAGGCAAATTGTGCGCATGGCAGTTACGGATCGCTCAGTCACATCACGAACCATAGCACAGCACATGCAGTCTGTAACGCATCATCCAGTGTCTGCGCGTACCATTCGACGCCGTTTACAGCAGAGTAGTCTGTCCGCAAGACGTCCATTGCTTTGTTTACCCTTGATGCATAACCACAGACGTCTCCGCCACCAATGGTGTGATGACAGAAGGATGTGGACGGCAGAATGGAATTGTCTTTACTGACGAGTCACGCTTCTGTCTGCAACACCAAGATGGTCGCATTCGAGTCTGGAGACACCGTGAAGAGAGGATGCTGAACAGCTGCGTTATGTACCGCCACACTGGTCCTGCACCGGGTATTATGGTATGGGGCGGTATTGGATATCACTCTCGCACACCTCTAGTACGCATTGCCGGTACTTTAAAAAGCCAGCGCTACATCTCCGAGGTGTTGGAGCCAGTTGTCCTTCCTTACCTTCAGGGCTTTCCCACAGCCATATTTCAACAGGAAAACCACACGTGGCACGCATTGTCCAACGGTTCCTCGTCAATCGCCAGATGAATTTTTTCCCTGGCCGCCTCGCTCTCCGGATCTTTCGCCGATAGAAAACATGTGGTCCATGGTTGCTCTACGATTGACCCAGATTCCATCCCCAGCTGCCACAGCAGATCAACTTTGGCAACGTGTGGAAGTTGCTTGGTCTGCTGTACCCCAAGAACTCAACCAAAGTCTCTTTGAATCAATGCCGAGGCGTGTGGCAGCGGTGATCTCCAAGAATGGCGGCTACTCTGGCTACTGATTTTGGCAGGAACCACATTTCACAGAAGTCTATAAATTTAAGCATTTGATACTTGGTCAACATGTTATCTACAAAATAAATTTTGTTGTGATATCTCTTGTCTTTCTTGGTGTTGCATTTTGGGTGGCCAGTAGTGTAGATTTATAATTACACTTTTGAATGTTATGCACTTTTTACTACAACAGTCATTTCTCTTAGAGTTAATGAAACACATTTAAGGAAATATTCATTTCTTGAATTGATAACGTACTATAAAATGTTTTTAAATATATGAGTGTGATGATGGCTGTACCCATACTTAATATCTCATAGTGCTGAAGCGTTAGATTACTTGTATTTCAAGTCTTCTATTAATACTAAATAATGGAGGAAAAGGGATTTAAAAAATTTGTAACAAAGGATAATATTAATTTACTATATAATATTAACTTAGTATATTATCTGTTGTCCCAGATCTCTACATATATGGATTTTAAAACTTAAGCTTTGCCATGTGTCTGAAATTCCACACAAAAGGTGTCAAATAAAATGAAAAAGTAAACCTAGAAATGAAAATTTCAAGCCTTTCCCAAAAGGTAAGAGCACCGAAAAATGGTCTTAATGTACTGAAAATGCAATCACCACGGAAAGCTACAAGTTGAAATAAAGCAAGAATAATATCATTAAAAAACAGTGTTTCTATGACTTGTCTCTCCTTTAAAATGTGAAGCAGCGTAGGAAATTTGTTTTTTCGAAAACATTCAGGCAGTATTTTTGGCAGTTATTTTTTTACTTCTTATATCTCAATATATCTTAATCTTTATAATGAAAATAAATGACTATCTAAATATTTCTGAAACATTTTATTTTATCTCTGAAATAAAAATGAAATTTATATTAAAGGCATGCAAAAATGTTTCCACTCATATTTCTCTTATAGGTGTTAAACTCTTTATCATTAAAACTTTTTATCATTTTAGTTATTTTCAAGTTAATTTATTACCTTTTTTTGTTATTATTATTCTTGATAATAAACTCTAAATCTTCATCTTTTCAGACAATCATAACTTCCCTTTATAAAGATAGATACACATATAATAGCCAAAACTCTCCAGAAACAAAAGATTGTTTAAAAGAGTTCTTATTTCTTTTTACATGTTATAACGACTATAATCTACAGAGCATTCTTTCCTCCAAGTTCCGCTGCACTACTACTAGATATTGCTTTATTTCTCCTTAAGAATGGCGAAGGCGGGATAAATGGTATTTGTTCATGTATGTTTTGATTCGCAATGGTGCTGCAGTCTAAGATGGTGTTTAGGGTTGAGGTCATAGCTTTAGGCTGACAAGCTCTTTCCCCTTCAAGACTTCAAACCACTATGCTAGTAACGGGGCTTTCTGGTCAGGGTGCATGGAAACGCTCAAACAAGGAAGGACTGATTCCAAAGTGTTTACAATATCTGGGAAGCTCTGTGTTACACTAAATTTCTTGGAAGACTTGAGCATCTAAATATTCAGACTTTTAAACCAAAGAGACTGACTTCAAACTAAAAAAAATTACCAGGTCATTATGCTAACGTCAACAGTTTTCCCAGTGGCACAACAGACACCAACGAAGACCATTCGCTAAACAGCTGTAAGTCCCGATGCGTTCACTGGAAATTAAAATCATATTAAAACTCCTTGGTCTTCAGAACCCATTTCCTTAATCCATTGTACGATGAGGGTGTTGTTTGCACCACTAAATCGGGCATTGGCAGGTGCGATCGATAGATTTTTAGCAACGGCATGACTGAGCAAGCAACTTCCAGTTAAGAGTAGTATCACCACAGCTCTGGAACTCATACGGAAGTATTGTGCAATAAATGCTAATCTTGAAAATCCTTCTATTTTTTAACGTCGTACTTCGGAGAGCCCACCCGCTCCAATCTGTCAGTTTTATTAACCTATCAGTTCGACTGAGATATTTGGTGCTTCCATTTCTCCTTATTTGCGTAAGATAGGACGTCCGAACTAATATTCCGGAGCCCTAATCTATTGAGCCTTCAAGTTTTTGAGAATCAGCTATCACGCTATCATGTCTTCACTTTTATGTAGTCGGTCACATGTAATTGATCCATACTGAGGATACGGCGAGAGAGATATCATTGTATACTATGAACTATAAAATTAGTTAACCTAATCATTAACAAAATACATCTGTCATTTCACTCTATGGTCAGAAGAAGGCACCAGCATCATTTCTCCATAAAACATTTTATGATATATTTCATGTATGACTGATTAAAAAATAGTTTGAAGTCAATATTTGAAAGAATAAAAAAGTACTTGTTTTAAATGAATAGAAGAGCTAGGAAGAGAGTTTTTCCTTTACCTGGCAACAGATTTGTTTAATTGTTTTTATATTTCATTTGCAATATCCTTGTAAGAAGTAAGGTTTGTACAGACTGGAAATCAAATTGTAACTTAAAATTTATTATATAGGGAATCTAAACGTTCCTTCAAAATTAAGGGGACAGTAGACTTTCAAATTTGTGAAATTTCTCCAAAAATTCGAATTTTTTTATTGAATTGTGAAACTACGGACGAGTAGGAATGTGTTGCAAAAAGAATTTTTAATTTTTATGATTACTTTCCTAGTTATAGGCATTTGTATTTAATTTAGATAGTATGTGGTTACTAATAGTAATAACTTAAAATGTGTTTTTCTCAAAATAAAAATTTTCATGTCATACGAATATTGAAACTGCTCCAGGCGCATTTATAACAATCGTATCGCTTTGAAATTTAAGTTTTATATACTTAACTGTATATCAGAAAAATCTTATTGAAAAAAATTATGCTTAGTAGCTCAGAATTTCTAAATTTTATACTTGAAACGATGATTTAGAGGTATTTTCCATAATAAAAAGGATGTTATCACTATTATTATTTTTTTCTCTTTATATTTTTAATGAATGCTTAAAATAAGCAATAAGTTTCATTGTTAGTTCTATAAGGTATCCTGTAAATAAAAATTACCATATTATACGCAAAAGAAATGCGCATGGAACATTTTTAATGAAGCCAATTTTTGATATAATTAATAATTCATAATTCATAAATTATTAATATTTCATCTTTAAATTTTAACCACTTTTACATATCTATGGTACTAATCACATATTCAAATTTCAAGCAAATCCATTCAAAACAAAAAAAGTTAGGTTTGAAGGTTCACTGTCCCCTTAAAGCAAGTGAAATAAATATAGAATTGCATATTCAGATCGCATTTCTAAATTTCAATTAAAAGATTCTGAGTACTTTGTTCTTTCAACAAGTTTAAAACATTTTCCGCTTACATTTTTTATTCTGTTTCATGTGAATTTTATATTTGACTTTAAAAAAATATATCAGATATAAAAACTATCTCCTCTTTTTAAGACAGTTCGTTATAAAGCCAAACTTCTCGTACAACTTTAAATTTCTGCCTTTCGTATATACATGTATGAAACTGGGGTCCATATCCGCTAGAGTAACAAGCTAGTTTAACATGCATAAAATATTCACCGCGTGGTGCATTTTATATAGATTTGAGATACTGAGATGCATTCGAATTGGTTACAAACACGTATATGCATGCAAATATGATTCAACCAATAAAATTAGAGTGGGAAAAATTTTGTTGCAAGAGAAATTTACACTATTTTCTTTGACACTGCACTTACTGTTTTCTTTGCAAAAAGAGTTTTGATGCCTGCTCTGAAGCTTAGAGTGAACAGTATAAAAGTAACATTGAAATTATATTGATAACATCCAGGAACTTCCGTATTTAGTGCCCTTTTGAACTTCAATGTTATTATAATATTTAAATTATCTTTTTTCTTTAATACCTTTAAGATATATTTTATTCAGATTACCTAAATAAATTCGGCTCCCATTACTCCAAATATAAATTTTTAACTGAATTCTTAGTAATATGTACAGTCAGTGTTATTGTTTGATTTTCATACTGTCAAATATGCAAACCTACTTATTATACTATATTACTATTATTATTAATGATAAAGTATTTAATTTGTAGCTTTCTGCAAAAATAAGCATTTCATCCAAATTACTGCCTGAATTTTAAAAAAATGGTTTCAAATAAAAAATATTTATACGAGAATTTCGAGTCTGTACGGATAAGTAGTCGTAAAGTTTCTAAATACACCTATAAAAAATAAAGGTCTCAGCCACTTAAGGTGGTTTCCATACTTGCTAGAGATGACCATCCAAACAACTATCATGTTTCATAAAACTTTTCTATCATACAATGTCTTGAATGTATTTCAAAGAATTAATATTACCACAATAGTTTGAAAACATTTTTATACTTCTTCTTAAACAGAGTATTATAATTTGGGAAGGCTCTAGTCTGTACTCTTTAAATGGTAAATATGTCAAAACTTTGGAAAAAACATTCGATTTCCGCAGAACTACATATATGCTAATTCAATACTTCTGTGATCATCAAAAAACGTCAAGATATGTTATCAGTATAACTAAACATTTGTTTAATTAAACACATAATCATTATCAAGCATTAAAGATTATATAATACAGTTTATTCTTTCCGTTTCCGTGAAGAAAATGTATAATTAGGGATATCTCAGAAGCTTGTTTCAGTGTAAGTATAATTGCTGTTAAATTACTAATAACAGAGTTCATATGATTTTGAGACGAAATTTCTGTATTTTATGTATTACTTTGAGGGTAAATAATGTATTAATGTAAATGCATTTTATAATACACATCCTGAAATAATAATTATAATAAATAATATAAATAAATACAGTTCAATATCAGCTGCTTGCCCAGTCATAAACTATGTTGCTTTAAAAAATTTAATGCAAATATTTATGATAAATTATTAGATACAGTAGTTTGTGCTTGACATGAAACATACTCTGTGTCAAATGAAATATGCTCTGTGTAATAAATGTGCCTCATTTATTAAAATTGTCACCAAAATAATAAGTGCATGGTAATACGTCTTTCAGATTACATTATATGAGACTGATATATGTAGACAATGACATAATGCTACATCAAGTGTTACTCACAATTTTAGGCATGTCCTTTAATGGTTTCAACCAGGCATTGGTGGTTTACATACTGATGAATGTCACGAAGAGAAAGCATACAGCGGGAATTTCATATAGTTTGTATATAGTCAGCACATGTGTCAAATATATTGGAGTTGTAATCTGATTTTCGGACTATTGTCTGTAAATACCAAGATTTGTGACAGCAGAGTAATACATATTTTTAGACCTTAAAATCTGAATATACTTATGATGTATTCCAAGGTATTTCTGTCTTAAATATCACATCTTTCAGAAATAATACTTTGTTTAATAATAATGTTGGCAGTATTGATGAAGAGTTATTATCTTTTAACTTGGTTTTACAAGTAATCTTAGTTTGAATTCCTGTGTCAGCTTCCAGTTTTAAATTTTTATATATTTTTCTTCTTTCTATGAAAAATTCTGTGTTTTGTACTTTACTTCGGAAGTATTTATATTAAATACCGTAAAATAGAGAGAGATTATGCCAGGTGGGGTGATATACGCCAACATGGAATTCAGCAAATCAGTGCTTTCTGGTGGCTTGTTGTTAAAGATATTAGTTTTCCAGTTTACCACGGAACAGTGGTATGCTGGTACAAATCAACAAGTGTTATCACTCTCTTCTGATACAATATTTGTGACTCCCTCATTTTTTTAACAATTCACTATTTTATCACTTTGCAACCTGTGAAAAGTGTTGGTTCTCGTAGTATGAAGTATAAGTTTTATGCACTGATAAGCAACATATTTTTATTTACATACTACCTGAAGTCTTATCTGTGGAGTTGCATTACTGTATCTTTTTTGATTGTCATGTTATCCCTTTATCATTAAAATAAGTTCACTTGATGGGGTGAGATTGTGCCATCCTATTTTGGTTATTTTGTGTACCGTAACCACTTTTTTGTAAACTGAGAAATTATCGACACAATTCTATCTATTGGAATGGCTAGAATTATTGCAATAATTCCTCTACTTAAATTTTTTTAAGAAACTTTAACTATCTGTATTAAAAATGTTTTAACAAAGTAACATGTTTTTAAAATCAAGTAGCATGGGCTCTCTGCTAAGGGACTTGGGCAATACTGACAACGAGGATGGTACTACCCACCTGGACAGTCCACCAAGGCGAAAAGATCCCGATATTTCTCAAGAGGACGAAGAGGAATCAAATACAGAGAATGCAGTTGCTGAAGGTGTCGCTGCAATCACAGCAAATTTCAGAGTAAATGACATCGTGGCCATTTGATATGAAGGGAGTGCCTATCCGGGTCAAATGCGCAGCAACTTTCATGAAAGTGGAGGAGCTTTTGTTTCCTGTATGGTGAAAAGTGGCAAATTCTGGATTTTGCTCAAAGGCTATTGAAATTTGTTAATTTTTGAGAAAAATATGTTTTTATTAAAAAAACTACTCCAAATTAACTGGCAGTGTTCTTGCTTCAAAGTAAGAGGTGTGTTAATGTGCCACGGTTGAGCTATAAAGGAGAGAAAGGTGCTTCACCCCACTAGGTGGGGGGAGATTGTGCCAAAAAAAATTACCCCCACCACTCCTAACAACTTTAAAAAAATTTCTGCTCCGAAATAGAAAGCTGAAATGGGTATCTATCTTTCTGCATTAAATTCATGTTATGTTGGTAAATAATGATTATGTTGGTAAATAAAGAAATGGCATAAAAAACCTCAAATCCTGGCACAATCTCACCCCATTTTACTGTACCTTGCCTTATGTTGGATATAAACCGACTGATGCTGTTTTTGGTCCATGCTTTTTCAATTATATATATATATATATATATATATATATATATATATATATATATATATATATATATATATATATATATATATATATATATATATATATATATATATATATATATATATATGTGTGTGTGAGTGTGTGTGTGTGTGTGTGTGTGTGTGTGTGTGTGTGAAACAATAACCTTTCGTTATCATTAAAACGTCTATTCAAAATTCTTTCATCTTATCACAACAGAATACTGTCCCTCATTTTGACTTTGACCTGGATATTCCAAGTTAGTCTATTAGTTTTCCCTCTAAAGCCACGCTCAGCCAGAGCGTGGCTTTAGAGGAAATATAATGATATAGCCCCATATAATAAAAATGCTCCACGACATTCGAAGAGATCACCCCATATGGCGTGCTTGGGTCAGGTGTCATCTTTTGGCCAATTAAAAAGTTCAGCGCGCCCGTACTTTCTCGAAATCTGGCTTCCCTCTGCTCCTTGTGTGTCAACCAGTCGTCCTATACAGTCGCAGTTTTTGCGCTGCGAATATGTTTATTTCCTGCGTGCAGTTCCGGCAGCCTCCGGACTGTTCTGAATGTGAAAGTATGAAATAATTGTACAGCCAGCCACGAAAATGCTTCTGAAAATAAAGAGACGTTAAGCCAGTAACCGTGATGCCTGTATTATTCGCCTGAAATTTCTTCCTACACCTTTCCCAGACACTCTCCATTGCCTAATCCTCCGGCACGACTACCCCATGCAATGGTTCGAGTTCAAGAATTCCATTTACATTACACACACACACATACATATATATATATATATATATATATATATATATATATATATATATATATATATATATATATATATATATGTGTGTGTGTGTGTGTGTGTGTGTGTAACTGTATAGGTATAAAATTGGAAATTACAGCTAGAACATTGATATTATACATTTTATAACATATTTATCATACACTTATTTGAAGAAAAACAACACTGACTAAACGAGGATTATCTTTTAAATGGAAAAGTATCATTTCTTAAGACTCTAGATTACGATTAACATAGGTACAATAGCAATTTACTGAGCATAAATGATTTAAAAAATAGGAAAAAAAGCAAGAAATTCGAATTTTCTAAAGTTTAAAGGGTCTATTTGATATGATAGAATAAAAGGAAGCTTCAGAAATCCTTTCCTTGTATAAGCATTTGATTTAAGTACACGAGTAATGTGATTAAAGAAAGAAACGGAAATTATTTTTAACTTGACCATAAGAGCTTTCTAAAGCAGAAATGGTCATTTCTACAACAAAGAATACATGAAAAAGAAACAAAGAATAAAACTGTAGTTACTATCGTTTGTTCGAAAGTGAGATGGCATCGAGCTAATGTGCCCTACGTCTTAACTGCCTTGTTGAATAAATCAGATGAAGATGCGGTTTCTGGCACTTCTGTTACAGATCAATACAACAAAAATGTTCTTTTTCCAGTCTCTGTACTTAAAATGGCTATAAACTCTCAGTTGAGAAAGGCAAAGTGTGTTTTGTTCGGCAGATACAGAGAAAATCAAACAAATAAGTGACTGCCTGCTGGGAATACTTTCTTTTATTGAAACTGTTAATGCAAAAATCCAGGAAATCCTTTTATAAAGTACTCTTTTCGCATTGCTTTATTAAAAAGCATTTAATTATTTCCAAAATAAGTTATTATATATATGTTTTCCTAATTAAATTTATTTTGTATATATTTATACTTAATTTAACCATAAATCCACATTTTCAATCAATACAGTTTGATAAAAGCATAGCTCAGAGTTCTAAAATCTGACATGTAATATTAATTATAATGCTGGAGATTATAAAACTTCAATTAATCATAAATATTAGAACAAACAGTCCGTTTCCAGATAATAATTGTTATATTATTAAAAGGATAAACTTCGATAGCATAACAGGAAAGAAACTGTATTTATATTAATACTAAGAATTTAGGCAATTTACATATAATGTTGTATCAGGCGTACTTATCTAATTTAGGACAGAAATATCTTACTAAATGACGCATCATTTTGTGATGCAGCACCTAATTTTTAAAAACAATATTACAGATTGTATTACAGATTATATTTCCCATCCTTTAACAAACCGAACCCTTTTAGGTACTACTGAACTCCTACTGCATTTTTAAATTTCACTATGAGTTCATAAGCATAGCATTCAAAAAAACTTTTTTACTTCCTTTATATTTGATATTTCTCAAATAAAAGATTTGTGTAAAAAATATTGAATTCCTTTAAATAGAAATGTGAAAAGCAGTACCTACCAGTATAAAATTTAACCATAAAAAGTAATATCAAATGAACCTAACTCTAAATCTCCCTTCATTTATGTATTGTTTAGCTAAAAATACAGTGGAAATATTTCAGAAAAATTATTCTTTTTATCGAAACCAAAATTTATATTCCAATTACATTTCAAAAATAAATAAATACATCTATATATCCCACGAGTAAGAAAGAACATACAATCAAAATTTTTAGACAAAAATTATAGCTATAAAAAATATAGAATAGATTTCTTTATTTACTATGTTAAAATTCTAATCCTTAAAAGTTACATACATAAGTCGAAAATTTTATTAAAAAATAATCTAAAAAATGCCTTTCACTTACGCACTAAAAATAATTTTTCCATTTTTATACGCTTCGTAATCCGAAGTTAATACTATTGATTTTCACTGTATCTCTCATTTGCAATTGCTTTGTTATTTATCTTCTAAATCCCTTGTGTATGTTTCAGTTAATTAAGAATAGCTTTGAACTCAAAAAAATATTGAAATTTTGCTTGTACTCCTTATTTTAAAAATGCTCGTAAATGGTATTGACGTAGTTTCTTAATGTAATTCTTTCAGAGCAGAACAGGTCAATTTAAAGTGTTAATTATTTTCCATAAAGTGCTGAGTAATATTAAAAGCTAAATTTTTATACTTTTAAGATAACGCAGTTTTTACCTTCGTATGCATTTATGACTGATTTTTACCACTGCAACTTGCGTTTCTTAATTTTTAAAAAGGAACAAAATAAACTTTGTGTATTTGAGAGGTGGATAAATGCATTAAATTTTTATTCCCCATTCATATAATTTTAACCTTTAATTAATTTTACATTTTGAGTAACTAAAATTCCTTTTTATGAAATTAAATATGTCTCATTAAATTACAATTTAGATCACTACTATTAAATTGCAAGATTGGTTGGTGTTGTTTTTGTTGTTGTTTTTAGTTATTTTAGTATAAAAGGCTTTGCTGTCCTGGTTGTAATCTTCTTTTGTTTATTTATTGAATTTCTAAATAAGATTGACCTACTTATATGTATATTACGAAAATTATCCTGGAAATGCTGAAATCTAACAGTATCTCGTTTCCTATAAACTTAGAGAATGCAGATAAATATGATCCTATGTTTAAAACGTGCATGGGTTTTACGATTACTATTACTATTTATGGTTTCATAAAGAGGCAAAGAATGTAAATTCTCGTACACAAATGTATCTAAAATATTTCATTAATTTCATTTTAGTGAGTCATATGATTCCAACTAAAGTATTTATTATGTTGGGCTTATACTCCGATAACGAAATAACCGAGATTAACCAGAGACTCACTAGAGTTCCAGAAAAAAAACTTGATAATAGTCTGATACGCATCATCGATGGCAACATCCCCATAAGAAAAATACATCCCAGCTGTTATATACAGTTTTTACCACAGAATGTGATTCCTCCTCTCACTGTATACCAAGTTTCCCCATGCGAAATCATTTGAATACAAAGATTTAAAAAGTATTAAAAAACTTATGTATAAGGGCTCATTTATGCTTTCGACATAAAGCATCATGGTATGTCATTGGGTATCTTGTGCTCTTTTACGAGGTTTGATATACTCTCATGTGATTAGTTTGTCATGGAAATCTCATGCAAGTGTATCAGACTTGTCACATGGGAGTGAATGAAGCATAATATATTTACACATGCATGCTTTCCCATTGTGGAACTTGAGGTAGCGCAAGAGGGATTCATATTCCGCATTAAAAACTTCTGACGTAAGTAACAGCTAGGTTATAATTTTAATATCCTCATAATAGCTTTAAATATCCCATACATGTATTATTTTAGATTAGCTGAAAACCCACGCTTCGCTACGGAGTACATTCAAATTAAATACAACGGTCAATGTATGCAGTTAATGCCAAAAAAAATAAATATATATATTTATAATAAATGCGACGATCAATGTATACAATTGATGTAATATATATGTATATATATACACTCATGGACAAAAAAATTAGCGCACCAAGAAGGAGTCGTCAAAATGAAACGAAATTTTACATACGTAATGACTACTTTGATATAACTAAATGATAAAAAAATCAAAGAAAAAGGATAATTTATTTCAGAGAAAAAGGCAAAAGAACGGAGGAGTTGATACTCCGTTGGACCCCCTCTAGCGCGAATGCACGATGCGATACGATCGGGCATTGAGTCATACAAGTTCTGTATGATGTCTTGAGACATTTCGTTCCATATTTGCTGTAACCTTGCCTCTAGTTCGTTCAAACTCGTGGGATGCCCAACTCGTCGTCCCAAATGATCCCAGATATGCTCGATTGGAGACAAATCTGGGGATCGTCCAGGCCAAAGAAGGGTAGTAACAGTGCGGAGACAGTCTTGTGACACCGTTGCCGTATGAGGCCGAGCGTTGTCTTGTTGAAAAATGGCTCCTGGGAGCCGTTGCATGAGTGGCAACACATGTGGTTGCAGAATTTCATGAACATACCGCTGGGCTGTCATGGTGCCACGGAACAATACTAGGGATGACCGTGTATTGTAGGCAATGGCACCCCATACCATCACACCAGCTGTGGGAGCGATGTGTCGCTGTACAGCAAAGGCAGGATTGAAGCGTTCACCACGGGCTCTCCACACAAGAACACGATTGTCATCACTGCCGAGATTGAATCTGGATTCGTCGCTAAAGACGACCTGGTTCTATTCCGCTGCAGTCCAGTTTCCTCGTGCGCGGCAAAACTCCAAACGTCGATGGGTGGGCTCCGTCGACCACCCCACCAACTCCGTCGATGGGTGGGCGTCAAGGGCAGCACACGTAATGGGCGCCGCGATACCAACTGTCCTTCAGCCAGGCGCCTTCGTATGGTTCGAGAAGACACAGAGGCCCCTAATGAAGGTGCTACCTGTGCTTGGATGTCGGCTGATGAAGCAGTTGGCTGTACGCGTGCATTTCTTACGATGTGGCGGTCTTCTCGACGACTGGACTGTCGAGAGCGTCCTGAGCCTGGTCTTCGTGTACATGACATCTCTCGGGTCCACTGGTCCCAACACCTCACAACACAATCAGAGCGGCCTATTTGACGAGCTACTAGCCTAGGTGACCACCCAGCTTCCATCATCCCGACGATTCTCCCCCTCTCAAACTACCACAACTGCTTATATTGTCTTCGAACATGGCGTAATGGCATGTCTATCTCAGCTCTTCCTTTGTAAATGATTCAGCACACTCAAACAAGATTTGGTTACCTGTTTTATACTCCAAAGAGTACGATGTTCAACGCCCTCTACCGGCTATACATAATGCGCAATCACGCTGCATTTCTAATCATTTGCATATCTCCCCGACATGTACCTTCATTGCAAGTTTCGTTACGATCCCGCTATTATTTCTTGGTGCGCTAATTTTTTTGTCCATGAGTGTATATATATATATATATTTATAAAAAAATCGTAAGGGTGTACGTGACGATAAATTTATTTAAAGTACCAGAAAAAGAAATCACGTGATCAGCGTTTAATAAATTAAATTCTAAAAATAAATCTTTAAAAATTCACCAAAAATCAGGAAATTGAGGTAAACATTTGAAAAAGATTTCGTATTAAAGGAATTTTACTGATCTTTCTCGTTATATAAATTTTATAACTCTTAGATTATTAATTTAAATGAAAACTTTAAAAAAGTTACAAAAACAGCTTAAAAATTTAATTTAAAAAAATCTAAGAAGAATTTTTCAAAAATCTTTCTTAATGCACCCCTACACCATAAGAAGAATCGCCATGCAAAATTTCAGCGCTTTAGGTCCAGAAGTTTGGTCTGTGTGTTGTATGTCAGTGAGTGCGTCAGTCAGTCAGTTACGGAACTGTTTTATATATATAGATTGAAAAAATATAATATCCGCTTTAAGTATTTCAGACACTTCTTTTAGATTGATATAATATAATATCCCCTTTAAATATTCTAGATATGTTTTGTTTTAGATTCATATGTTTGCAACATATACAGAGAAATCGGTCTAAATTAAAACACAAAGCACACATCTGTATGGATGAATCAGTATCGAATTGCATAGTTGAATACAGCTAGAATGTCTGGTTTCACTTCATAAAAATATTCCAATATCCTTAACCAGTCGCTGAGCCTTTATCAAATACGTATTGTATGATTTTGCATCGTGGCATAATCCTTTTCCGGTATCACTCTCTCGACCCTTTAGCCCCTAAAAAAATTCCTTTTGAATATTCTCCTGTATTTACGGGCTTTCATTAAAATTTTTCAGCATTCAAATGTCAGGAATCAGGGATCCATTTGTGCACCTTGACTTATCTATGAACATTGCACAAGATCCGCCTATTTCCACATTATCGAGTGAGATGAATTAAACTGGGTGTTCTGTGAGTAGGTGTTCCAGGAACAGATGCAATGGGTTTATTGCAAGGAAAACGTGTACATTTAATATTATTTGCTTTGTTTGTCAGGAAATAGCTTTTCCAATAACTGCTGGATGTCTCCTACAAAACTCTTACTTCTGTGGTCACATATCTGTTATTAAGCTCAAATACCTCGCTTCCTAGTGTGATAATTAGAAACTCTGTAATATTAACACTTTTAAATTTTTACTTAATTCAGAAATATTTATTGTAATCTGGAGACTGGTAGGGTCTTCTTATATGCCTTTGAATATTTTTCAAAGTTAAATTTGCCCATTTAATAATATCAATAAGAAATTTTACAGGCAGTTCTTCTTCGTCACTGAATTGCCAGAGGATGTGTATTCTGAGATGTGTACACATTTTGTCATTAATATAGAAAATGCACGAATATTGAAACCCGTGAGCTAAATTATATGTGCTCTAAACTGAAATGCTGAGTTTTATCAGCTGAGATTATAATATTAAACATGATCCATAACTTTTTGAAATGCGTGCAAAAAGTCTCATGCGTCATGAAAAGAGATTAATTAATTTACCCTACCTGTGTTACAGACATATAGCTTCAAATCGAAATAATGCCGAGAGTTATTACAAAAGTTTCAAAATTAGTGCTTTGCGCGAGGCCATAAGTATTTAAAAGTCTAATACCTGGACCGCCCATAGAAGGGGGGGCAACTGGGGCACTTTGCCCCAAGCCCCCTAACTGCCGGAGGGGGCCTCCCAAAAATTAAAAAAAATTATTAGATTTCATCCAATAGAAAATTCTCAAACCTGTACCGTACTTCAAAATTCAAAATAATCTTCTGAAAAAAGGCCCCCCCCCCAAAAAAAAAAATATAAAAAGAATTATTCGATTAATTAGATTTCTCTTACTCCAAAATAGTCTTCTGAAAAATACAAGATTTAGTTTTAATGAAAAATATAACTGTTTAGTCCTAACTGCTATAAAATCTCATTCTCTCTAATAAATTGAAGACAGTACTAACTACTAAAATAGATAGCAAAAAAGCTTTGTGAATGGAAGATGCCATATTTATGGGAGACTACTATAAAAACAGAGCAGTGCAGTGAAATATAATAATTATGTTAATCATTCATGTGTTGGGTGGATTAAACCGCATAATTTGCCCCATACCTAATTTTCTGAAATAAAAAACCTTTCACAAGAAAGTAGACTTGATGAGGCTAACTAAAATGCCTTTATTTTTCTTATTTTACATAAAAACACAGTAAAAAAAGTGGATCGATTTGATCCAATAGCTTGGAAGAAAAATATTTACAAAAACTTAACCTTTAAACAAAAAAGAATACAGATAAGCGTGTCATGAACGGGCGAAAATTAACCTATTTAAATTTTGAAAAACTACTTATACTGAATGGTAAAGCTTGGGATAGTTATAGGAAGAAAGAAGGGATACAAGTTTAATGGTGCGACAATTCGTCACAAACAATCTAAATGTCAAACTTGCTGCGAAAACAGCTACTAACACTATGGCTGAATGTCCCAACTCACTCGCAGAATAGCTACTGCTTAAAACCCTCACTCGCTGAAAAAAAAGTACATCTTAAATACTTGTTGTATTTACTTGTACAAACCCCATTGGCTGTGACTCGAGAGCTTCGTAATTCGAGTCCTGCCTTCAAAGTTGAAAAATCTGCATATTATTTTATTTTTATTTTAAACCATCCGTTCATGACACGTTTTTAAATATCACGTTTTCCGACGAAGAAAAGCTTTGTGAATGGAAGATGCCATATTTATGGGAGACTACTATAAAAACAGAGCAGTGCAGTGAAATATAATAATTATGTTAATCATTCATGTAATATAATTTTAAGTATGAGTAACTTAATTTGAATGTGTGTTTTCGTCTCTTTCCATTTTTTTGTTTTTCTTGGGGCCCCCAACAGAAGTTTGGCCCCGTAAAGTCTCTAGGCAGCCCTGTCTAATACACCGATGAAAATGTTCACATTGTTAACATTATAAGAACGAAACTTTTATTCAACTTCAGAATAATTCACTACACAGCTAGAATTTTATTTAAAACTACCAAGCTACTTATGGAGAAAGTTCTGGGTATTTTCATTTCTATATATAGATATAGAAGAAAAATGAGTCCCAAAACCTTTTAGTTAATAAGAAAATCACAAATTAATGTTTTCTTTATTTTCTCATTTTTCTTACTTCTTAAAAAATGACTAAACTGTGATTTTACCCACCTAGAAAATACCCGTATAAACTGAGAAAGGAACAGGTTTCAAAGGAACATTCACAATGAAAGTGCCAAACTATTCGTCTTTTTAGAGATAGCAGAAAAACTGCTGTTGACCGGAATGACGTTAGGCACAAGCTGCGCGTGAACAAAATAAGCAGTTAATAACGATCAAAGAATGATAGAAAGTTCTAATCAAGGTGAGGTACCATGTTTCTTTTAAGGCAGGGTAGATTCGTGGTTATTTAGGGACAGTTATGTTGTCATTTTTACTGTAAATAATTAAGTCAAATGTTCATATTTTCTCGCAAGATTGCGTTATTTTAAGATGCTTTGAATAATTTTTATGCTTCTGGAGTCTTAAATTTCTTTTTATATATAAGTAAAAGAACAATATATCAGGGTCAAATATCAGGTAAATGGAGATTATGCTTAGCTTAATTCAGAAAAATCATATCATTCTAAAATGAAATGAGCATAAATATAATTCATTTATATAATATTTCACTTTATTTACTCCATTAGTTGAATCCATATGCAGAAAATAATTGCTAATCTAAGTGTTATACTGAATGTAAATAATATCCAGTTTAATCGGTTGTTAAAATAATTATAACACATAAAACACAGTATAATATAAATCAGAAAACTAAAAAATGTTATAATCTTTGTTTGTAATTTTTTCCCTTCCAAACTTCGTTGCAAAAGTCAAATCATTTATTTTCTTAACTCCGGATGAAATTCAAGGCAGAATATAAATCATACCCATATTATATTTAAGAAACTCATAGAATGTCCATTTCCCTTTACATCAAATATTAAAAGCGGAAATGAATATATCAATAAAAAAATCTTAAAGCATAATATTGCTGTATATAAGAAAAAGAATTATTCATAATTAAACACAGCCAAAGTTTTTACACTGTAACGTTGATATGCATACTCACACACACATATTTATATATATATATATATATATATATATATATATATATATATATATATATATAAAATGGGGAATATATATATATATAATATATATATAGTTAAAATGGGGGGATATGCAATTGGATGTTGAGTTCCATCAGGATGTTCTTGTTTTACTATGGAGGCTATGGCTTCTTTTGACGCATCAACATAGACATGGCAAGGATAATTTGAATTATAAAGGGCCAAAATGGGTTTTGAGATTAAACTATCTTTAAGTTTTTGAAAAGCTTGTTGACATTCAGGCGTCCATGCCCATTTCTGGTCTTTCTTTAAAAGGTTATTTAAGGGAATTCTAATTTTAGCGTAATCAGGAATAAATTTATGATATACGTTAATGGTGCCTAGAAATCTTTGTAAATCTTTAACGTTCCTTGGGGCCAATAATTTTTTTATTGTTTCTACATTAGTATTATTTGGGCTGTATGATCCATGCTTAACTTCATAGCCAAGAAAATCAATAGTATCTTTAGCAAAATGACATTTCGATTTTTTAAGTTTAATATTTTCCTTTTCACAAATTTCAAAAATGGTCTTTAAATGCTGAATATGTTGTTCTAATGTCTCTGAGAAAATAATTATATCGTCAAAATAATTTAGAGCAAAGTTAACTTGATATTTATGAAGTATACGCCTAATTGTTCTTTGGAATATTGCGGGAGCATACTTAAATCCAAACGGCAGTCTGGTAAATTGGTACAAGCCATAGTTAGAAGTGAAAGCAAGCTTTTCAGCTTCCTCATCCTCTAATTTCAGGTGCCAATACCCACTACATAGATCTAACGTAGAAAATACCTTAGCATTGGTCAATTTGTCTAGAACACTGTCTATTCTGGGAATGGGTTCACAATCGGTTTTTGTAATTTGGTTAATTTTCCTATAGTCAATACATAGTCGAGTCCTAGCATTATCTTCTTTCTTAAATGCGAGAGTAATAGGTGAACTATATTGGCTATAACTAGGTTTAATAATTTTAGCTTTTAACAAGGCATCTAATTGTTTCTTTATCTCTGCGTCATCTCTAGGCGACGTTCTGTATGGTCTTTGACTTATAGGAAGTTCTGAGGTTAAGACTACTTTTGGCGATTCTAATTTAATTTCTCCCACATCAAACTTATTCTTAGCAAAAACATGATCAAATTTTTGAATTAAATTGTCAATATCACACTTATCATTATTACAAGAAATCACATTACATAAATCATTATTATTACTTAAAAATGCAGATACTTTTTCATTATTTCCATGACCACTTCTCTTATTAGGATTATTATTATGACAGCTGGTACAATTAAAATGCTTAAGTAATTTATTATCCTGAAAAATTTCTCTAGTTTTAAAATTAATAGTGACATTAAAGAGTCCAATAGCATGACCAGATAATATAACATATGGTAATTGTACATTAGGTAAGTAATAAAATTTTAATGTTTCAATTTTTTCACCCAATTTTAACGGAAGCATTATATACTGACTTACCTGGACGTTTCGTCCCACAGCTGTAATGTTAATGTTGCAATTTTTGAAATTTAGTTGGTGATTTTCATTTAATGTGGATCCTGGTAAAATTTTTAGAGTTGAGCCTGAATCGAATAAAATCTGGACTTTCTGTCCACACAACAGGCTCTCTACTACTGGCACTCAGTCACTGTCGTTGGTTCTCACATTAAAGTTTTTATTATGATTCTGCATTGTCATTCTTGGCTGAAAGGAAGGTGCACTGGTGTTGAACCCTGGTCTGGGACGTTGCTGGAAACGGGGCGGATGAAAATTATTCCTCGGTCTCCACTCCTGGTGTTGAAGATCAAAATTTGGCCGAAACTGTCGGTAATTTCCTGGGTGTTGTTGGAAGCGTGGACTCCAGGCTGGAGGTCTATGGAAAACTGGTAGCTTGGGGGTATAAAAAGTCCTTTCCTCTGAATTTTGCTTATCCAATAGTTTTAACATGTTTTTTAGTTCATCACAATTTTTTGTCGAACGAAGTTGGAGATCTACTTCTGGGCGTGCGTTTATTCCTTTTATGATGTAAAATTTTTGCTCTTCCGAGGTCATCACTGCTTTCGAAGATATTTGCTGGATAGTGTAGTAATACGCTTCGTAAGTTTCTTCCCTTCCTTTTTTCCGTCTTAACAATTGCTGATGTATTTCGGCCTTACTTATCTCCGTCTTAAATTCTTTAAGCAGTTCTGTTTTTAATTCTTCGAAGTTTTTAAACAGGGGTTTGGAGTGAAGAAATAGTTCCACATTTCCGGTACACAGCTTGCGAAAGAATATAATTTTTTGTATAGGATTTAATGTCAACAGTTCAGAAACCTGCTCATATTCTGCGATGTAATTTTCGATTGGCACTTCATTTGAATAGGGCTTAATAAACACATTTACATCGGAAAAGCGGACGTGAGATGGCTCGTTATTTTCACCGGTTAAGTCCACGGTTTTATTCAAAATCGGATTTTCCCCTTTCTTCATTGCTTCTTCAAAACTAGGTCACCGAACAGCGTAAATCCACCAAGGTCAGTAATACAGTAATCCACTTCTGCTCGGTGCTATTTTCGACGCACGAAAGGGCGAATGAAGTTTTACGACGGGTACTGGTAAAATTAATTAAAACTCCGTTTACATATTGAAATTAAAATTTTAAAACTGGTATCCTCACTGCAGGAAATCCTGCCGGCTATAAATTCTGTAATGAAATAAGATCAGATTACAGAACTATTAGAAAAAGAAATTTATTTCCGAGTGGCTAAACAGACATCTGATCTAATGGAAAGCCAACACCCGAGTGATTCCCGGGGTTTGAGTATAGAGGTATCTGCGGTTGAAGAATTTGCTGACCAAAGATGTTTTTTGCAAGCTGCATCAGTTGTGCAGGACGATTACCTTATTTGGGCATAGAAAAGTAGTCGTACAGTTTCGTGGCTTTCCCAGGAATTGCTGACGCTATGAAAAATATTCCTGGGTTCTTGAAAACAGAATTTGGTAATGCGATCTTAAGCATGGGAAGGGAAGAAAATTTACAGGGGATCAACTTAAATTTTATATCTTTCATATATATATATATATATATATATATATTTATATATATATATATATATATATATATATATATATATATATACGCATATATATATATATATACATATATATATATATATATATACATATATACATATATATATATATATATATATATATATATATATATATACATATATATATATATATATATATATATATATATATATATATATATATATATGAGTGTGTGGCGGGTGCCGTATCCCGGTTGGCAAGAGCAGCGTGCCAGTGATCTGAACGTCCCTGGTTCGATGCTCGTCGCTGCAATTCTACCGCCGTGTTCACTAATGGTGCCCGGGGCACGTAAGATAGAGCGTGGCTACAATGTCCTCAAAGTTCTCAAGTTTACCTGTGGAGGTGCGGGGTCAAGTGTTCCGGTCTCGTCACTTGTCTCGGTTCAAAATTACGGTACCGGTCATTTAGCCAAGTCGGACTCCGACCCTTTCGGTTCTATTAAAAACCGGAGCCGCACCTTCATCGCCCTTATCCTTCGGGAGTTGACCTGATGTTAAATGTCCGTCAAGGGGCATAAACAACAACAACAACAACATGTGTGTGTGTGTGTGAAAAAAATATTTTGCGACAATTTATCTTCAGTATTTAAAATTGATTATTATTACTATCATAGCACAAAATTACTATTTATATCTTACTTGCCAAAATTTATTTATTTTTTCCTAAATTTAATTTCTCTTTCCACTTTCTCTTCTTTGTTGGCATCGTAGTTAATGAAAATGCTGATGCCTTGTCAAAGAAAGCCAGACAATTCAATAATGAAACGTTTGTTACTGTTTCTCTAAACGATGTAAATTCCATAGCAAGTTCAAACTAAGAGAAAAAGTGATTGAAAAGAAATATCAGATCTGTGTATTGAATGTAAATAGAAGCATTACTAAAATTTTTTTAAGACTCAGAATAAAACTATTTAGAAGTATTTAGATTCATTCATAAACCAAAAAAAATTCATAAATTGTAGAAAATGTCCTGACAATCAACTTATAATAAATCATATTTTCGCGCTACCTGCAATACTGGCGGCTCTTCAGGTCATTTCATAGTAACCCTGAAGGCACACTGTAAACTGGCATGTGCCTTCAAATAGCTAAGGCGGTGCTCACCGCTCATGGTTCAGTTTGACCTCTCCAATAGGGGAACTAAATCCAACCAACATTATCCTCCAGGACTGTATTTTTGTGACTTTCTTCATTCTATATGACTATTCTTCGCATAGAAGGAATTTTAGTTCCTCACAAAAAACAGCCTACTGGCTGCGAAGATTGGATTTCATCCAGTAAAAGGCTAGACTAGTACAAAAAGCTAAAAATATAAGAGCTGCAAAGTATTCACTTTCAAAGTCAGGATTTGAAATTTTCATTCCAAGCAATAGTCAAATGAGTCATAATATACATTTCCCTTCAAGAGTATGTCAAATTGGCTAAAGTGTATTAATTCATTATATAGTTCATTTACGTTAAGCTTCTTCATTATTTTTATATCCTCGCAAGTTTTAAAAAATGTTCGCAACTCCTGTTGTTAAACTCCAGAAATTTCGGATATTAGTAAATGACCAGCAAATTCTCAAAAGTTCTTTTTCTGTAGTTATGTAATGATTTTATTTCTGTTGTCAGAAAAATAGCTGCATGAAGCATGTGGATTGTGTTTTTCTTTCACCATTTGCTAAAATATAAAATAGAATACTTCTATCATTTTGTTTCGTAATTCTTGTACCTTCTATCCTTATAAAAATAATGGTTACGGTGGAACAAAAGAAATGCCTACCAACCTTTCAAGTCTTTACAGTGTTTTTCCTTGTATGACCTTTAAAAAAGAAATCAGAAGATAGGATAGATATAGATACAGAAAAAAAGAACACCTCGAAGTAAATAAATGTCTTTGATCCGCATTTACTTTAATGGGAAGGCACTTGTTCGAAGATAAGGCTCTTTATCAGCAAGGTTTGTTAATTCCTTTCAATGGCACCATATGGGTGAACCAACATTACCCCTTGGTGCCACCGCAGTTTTAACCGAGGCCCCCCAGGGGCGAGATACGGAGGGCTCCTACCTTACCCCATCCCTCTGACCCCATGCAAAGACTTCCCGATCTACGGATTTAATGAGTCCATATCCGGCTTAAACACCAAGGTATTCCGTGGTACTCGTCGGGACTCGAACTGAGAACCCCGCCTACGAATCACCTCGGGTACTCTGCCAAAACATTAATTCCTAAATTAAGTTTTCAACAAGTACTACAATGCACTGTATGAACATAATCATATGAACTACAAATTTTCAAACGTCTCATTTAATTTGTATAACACATTACATGTGATTCTTCACTATTGCAAACTGCAAAGGCTTTATTCCACTGAGACAGATTTTGGCGTTTCTCATTCATGGTGTGTGCCGAGATTTAATATCCATGTGGATACAAATGCATTTCTTGGGTATTAAGCAAGTTTATCCAAATCAATTTGATTGTTTAGATTGGTCGAGTAGAAGCCAGACACCGTCTGTCAGAGGGTTTCGGGGGAATTGAGAATGCACCCAGGAGAAATTCGCGGTTAAATGACTACCAGCAAAATATTTTAAAGGCTTGTCTCAATCTCATGGCTGGAATTTAATACCATGTGAGGACTGTTTCGTATCATTGACAAAGTGACAGAAAATCTCTATAGACGAAGTTTTAGAATAGTTTTCTGCCATTAAGACAACAGCAATTGAGCCATAGTAGATTCATAGGCTAAATATTGCCTTTAAGGTATATCTGCGACGATCAGAGCCCTTTTTTCAAAGATATACAATACTGATTAAATACATATATTTTTAGTTCTAATCTATAAATATAAAACAGTTCCGAGACTGACTGACTGACTGACTGATTGACAACTAACGCACAAACCAAACAGATGGACCTAAAGGGCTGAAATTTTCATGGTGATTCTTCTTATACTGTATGAGTGCACTAAGAAAGATTTTTGAAAAATTCTTCTTATATTTTTTTTAATTAAATTTTTAAGCTGTTTTTGTGACCTTTTTTGAAGTTTGCATTTAAAATAATAATCTGAGGGTTATAAAACTTATATTATGAGAAAGATAACAAAATGTCCTTTAAAATGAAATCTTTTTCGAATCTTTACCTCCATTTTCTGATTTTGGGGAATTTTTAAAGATTGATTTTTAGAAATTAATTTATTAAATACTGATCACGAGATTTCTTTTCTTTTTGTGATACTTTAAATTTATTTTGCGTCACGTGCATAACAACGAGATAAATTGACGAAAAAATATTAAAATACAGTAAAAGTTAAAATTTGATCACTAGACCAATTAAGATGGTAGTTTTTTAAGAATTTGATTCAAATTAATATGTTTTATGGATATTAAACATACAAATTAATTGCATACATTGACTGTTGTATTTCTTTTGAGTATTTTCTCCTACATTATTTTGTCTATAAAAATATCCGTTACAGTTTTTTTATAATTTTTTGGCATTAATTGCATAGAATGACCATTGCATTTATTAATATATATATATATATATATATATATATATATACACTAGTTATTAAAAATTAAGGAAAATTCACAAAAAGAGTGATAGCACGTTCAAAACTAGGCCAATCTGTTTAAAAATTTGAATATGTTGTTAAGTAAAAGGTGCTGAACAATACTACATTATGCAAAATAATGGCGCTGCAGTCGGAATACGTCGTTTGCGAGGAGCATAAAAGTGCATGTTTCACAGCAAGACTTCAATTGTCACTGCGAGGCTTAGATTAGAAATCTGGCATAGCCAAATTGTAACAATGACCTCCAGGCATCATTTGACCGAAAAACTGCGATGCCGAGCTATTGGAAGACTAGAGTCAGGTCAAAATCAGACAGAAGTGGTTAGATGGCTAAATGTGAGTCCATCTGTAGCTCATAGACTTTGGCAACAATTTCTAACCACGTATTCGGCATCCAGGAGGTTCAGCCAAAGACGGTCATACGCTACGACGAGTGCCGATGACCAATATTTGTCATTATGCGCACGAAGAAATAGAACCGCAACTCCATCTGCAAGCTCTGTATGTAGATCCTCCCTCGCTGCAAGCTCTGGAAGGTTGCTATCAACGTCAACCGTGAATATAAGGCTTCACCTAGGTGATCTTTTTGCGAGGAACCAACCATTTGCGTCCCCTCATTTCTCGCCATAGGCGAGAACGTTTCCAGTGGGTATGTCAACATGTCCACTGGACGCGTGATCAATGGAGGGCTGTTCTCTTTACGGATGAGTCCAAGTTTAGCCTTCAAAGCGATAGTAGGTGTATTTTGATTTGGAGAGAACCTGGAACTCGTTTTCATCCATCACACATCCGTGAAAGAGATCCATACAGATCAGGCAGTGTCTGTGTTTGAGGTGGTATTTCTTTGGATGGACGTACAGACCTCCATGTTTTTCCCCGTGGAAATGTGAATGCTCACACCTATAGAGATGACATCCTTGATGCTTATGTGCTCCCTTATGCTGGGGCAATAGGTGATGCTTTCGTGCTAGAGGACGATAACGCGATACCGCACAGGGATCGCATCGTGTATGCTTATCTTGAACAGGAAACAATTCAGCGCATGGAGTAGCCAGCTCGATCACCGGACCTGAATCCTATCGAGCAAGTTTGGGACGCTTTAAGACGCCGTATAGCTGCTCTCAATCCTCCTCCTAGGACCTTAGCCACGCTTTCAACTGCTTTGCAAGAGCAATGGCTCTCACTTCCTACCGAACTCATAGACCACATAATTGACAGCATCACACATCGCTGTATGTGCTGTATTGCTTCTCGGGGGGGATCATACGCCATATTAAAAGTACTTTTCCTATACCAAACTGACACATCCGATTTGTTCATTGTATACATATGCTAGTTTCTATAACACCATAATTGTCTGGTGATTTCTTTTTATGCTATTTTATACCTACCTATGTGTTATATAATGTGTATAAGTTTCATTGAATTCTACGCTTAACTTTTGGAGTAATCGCTATTTTTGTGACTTTTCCTTAATTGTTGATAACCAGTGTGTATATATATATATATATATATATATATATATATATATATATATATATATATATATTTGTAAGGATTTATTATGGGAGCAAACCGCAGGGAGCTTAAAAGGGGTTTTCTAGAAGAAATGGGAATTAAAACATTTTAACGCCAGATAATTCCCAGTTTGAGCGCGCGGAAAAGGGGAATAATCGAGTAGCGAATTGAAGGTCATTAAACTATAAATAGAACCAAACCTGATTGACGGTTTGACCACGTCTAAGCCTCATTTTGTGTGCATCCGTCATACAATATTCTACAGTTCCTATGAGTCGGAACTTAGAGTCTTGCAAATAGCCATACAGAGAATGAGAGAAGAGAATATTAAGGAATTTGATGTATATACGGAGTCTAAAAGTGCTTTAAAACCGCTAAGATTAATTAAATTTAAAGGAAAGATAGTAGAAGAAATTAAGGAGATTATTATAAAGGAAAATATGATGGTTCGCCTACATTGGGTTAAGGCGCATATAGAGATTGCGCGAAATGAATAGGCAGGTGAGACACAAAAGCTGCTACTAAGTTAAGTGAGATAGGTATAAGATATAAACAGACAAAGAACAAGATCAAAACAAAAATGAAAAAATTTGGAAAAAGATATGGGAAGAAGAGTGGGAGAGGAGTATTAAAGGAAGAAAGGTATATGAAATAGTATATAAAGAGGTTAAAGAAGAGCGTTTAAGTGGAGATTTTAAGATTAACCAATTTATAACAGGTCATGGTTGTATTGGAGAATACCAGCACCGATTCCATCAAAAAAGGTGATCTATTTAGTTGTGGGGAACAGCAAACTGCGGACCATTGTCTATTCAGGTGTCAACAGTTCCAGGAGCTTAGAAAAGACTTACCAGTGGATGTAGAGACATGGTCGAAAAGTAGATTCTTTGGGGATTATTACTGTAGGCGTTTCGTAAAAAAAGTAGTTAGTATCCTTATGGATGTCCATATTCCTTATTCTCACACTGACTAAGTTGTGCCAGTATTTATTTAGTTTTCAACTTTCGTTTCCTTTTGTACTTTGTAACAAATATTTATATGTATGTATTGTATTACTAAAGTCTGTGAAAGTAAACTTAAAATTTAAATTACATATGCAAGTTACATATGCAATTACATATGCAATTACATTGCAAGTGTATAGCGTATAAACAATGAAAGTCAATAATCAAAGTAATTAATGTTAATAATCAAAGTAATAGTGTTAGTTTGTGTTACACAGTATAGAATTGTAAAAAATTTTAAGTATCGAGAAATGTGTTAATTGAAAAATTAAATGTGTTAATTATAAAATGGTGGTGTTAAAATATTGATAGAGAAATTGTTAATTGAAATGTAATGCAATGTGTTAATTTATTGTGAAATGTAATAACAGAGTAAATTGTGAATTATAAAGTAAGAGTAAATTGTGAATTATAAAGTAAGAGTAATTGTAATTGCAAAGCAATGTAATGTGTTAAGAGTTACTGAGAAATGTGATACTAGTATAGTAAGGTGATAGTCATAAAATAAGCTGTTAATGAGTTAATAGTAAAGAAATATGTCAACAGTAAAGAAATCTAAGTTGTTAATTTTTAGTGTAAGTAAAAAGAAAATAATTCTATGTAAAGTTGTTGCACTGTCCAAATATAATGTATATTGTGTATTATATATTATACCTAAAGGTAGTGTATGCTATGTATTATTATGTATTAGATGTTTTTGTATTGTTATGTTTTGATTATTATGTATTTTTTAGTGTATACCGTTTCTGTTTAATGGTGTGGTTTAATTTGGCCCACCTAAATGTAGCTAATACTTTTGTACGGCTTGCTAAGTGAGCATTCCTTGTGTTAAAATTTGTGTTAAAATTTGATAAGAAATGTATAATCGAATTTAAATAAGATATACAAGTAATAAGGACAAATTTATAAGTCCAGTTGGATCACGGTAAAATAGAAATTAGTTTTGAAGCTATCGTTAGAATTGACAGGTTTAAGAAATTTAAGACATTTTTATGTTTTATCACCTAATTAATAAATTAAGGATTTAAAATTGTTGCCACTGAAATAGATTTAAAAAACAAAAAATGGATTTGATATTAAGAATTAAAATTTTTTAAGATACAAGTCGTCGCTTTTTGCGCTGAGGATGCTCTTATACACAGTGCGTCAAATAAGTTTTAAGACTGGGTCTGTAAAAAGAAATGGAAACAAGAAATTAATACCTGTTTTGGTTTGTTATTCAAAATAGGACCCTCCGGCTTCAATGCACTTTTTACAGCGATTTATTAATGAATCTAAAGCCTGTTGTAAATCACTTTATGGAATGGCCTGCAAAGCACGCGTCGAAGCTTCTTGTACGGTCGAAATATCCTCAAAATAACACCCTTTTAACTTCATTTTAAGTTTTGGGAATAAGGAGTAGTCATAGGTTGCTAAATCATGTGAATACGGTGGATGGTTCAACACACAGACATTATTTTTTGCCAAAAATCGACGAACAATAAGTGAGGTGTGACTGGGTGCATTGTCGTGTAACAAACACCAACTCCTTTCAGTCCTATAGTCTGGACGAATGCGACGAATTCTGGCCATCAACGTTTTAAAACAGCTAAGTAGTGTTGACCTGTAATTGTTTGTCCAGTTGGAACAAATTCTTTATGGATAATACCTTTACTATCGAAGAATGTAATGAGCATTGTTTTGATTTTGGATGGAACTTTTCTTGTTTTTTTTTGGCTTGCGGTGAATTTGGTGACTTCCATTCCGCACATTTTCGCTTTGTTTCAGGTTCATATTGGAAACACCAGGTTTCAACACCTGTAACAATGGACTTCAATAAGTTTGGATCGTTTTCAGCGGCTGAAATAATGTCTCCGCAATGTGCACTTCTCATTGCTTTTTGTTCAGGGGTTAAAGTGTGTGGAACAAATTTAGCACACACTTTTGTTTTGCCCAAATCTGCAAGCAGGATGGTTCGAATTCTATCTTTGTTGATGTTAAAAGAGTCTTCCATCATTCTCAGTGATGCACAGTGATCATTTGTTACGAAATTTCGTACTTTCTCAATAACTTCAGGTGTCCTATATGAAATTGGTCTTACACTACGCTGATCATCTTCTACCGTATCTCTTCCGTCCATAAACGTTTGTGCCACACAAAAACATTTGATCTACTTAAACAACAGTCACCGTAAACTTGTTTCATGAGTTGGTATGTTTCCGAAGCACTTTTACCAAGTTTTGCGTTAAATTTAATTACAGCTCTTTGCTCCATCTTAAAAAATCAACATGAAAAATATTCACTTCTGCAATAAACGCTCGCCTTCTCTCAACTACTTACGAAATGCACACAACTTGTTAGGAGTGTGCCAGCAGACGATGGACGTTATGACGCATGCGGGTTTAAACTCATATTGCCTTTACAACCTGCGCTCTGGGACGAGTCTTAAAACTTATTTGACGCACTGTGTATAAACGCCGTTTAAGCTCAAGCTGTGGTTGGAAGAACATCTCGAATACAATATTCTAGAAGCTTTCTGGGGAGAAAAACAGCTTGAGGAATTTAGTCAGAGACAATGTAGTCTTCGAGGTGAGCACACCTCTCTGCGGTGTGGTCCAGAGTTTTGATGGAATATGAAATTTAGATTGTTGGAATTTAAGTTTTAGGGATTGATTCATAAAGCATTAATATTAATTATGGAGCTGAGAGTCTTGAGAAGATCTAATAAATATTATTAAATAGTACTAAATTTGTCTTCATATTGTTGAGAGATGAGATGTCTGCAACTACTGGTATGATTTCTATGTAATTTCTTAGCCACCGGACCACCATCGACTGCATCATTGGATTTAAAGGGAGTAACATCGTAACTATAACCGGGCTACAATTATAAGGAATGGGCATGAGAGCAGATAAGAAAGTCCGACATATATATATATATATATATATATATATATATATATATATATATATATATATATATATATATATATATATATATATATTTATTTATATATATATATATATTTATATATATTTATATATACTAGCTGAGTGGCAACCCGATGTGTTGCTTTTTCGATTTAAAATGAAATAGTTTTATTTTTTAAAGATTTCAAATTTTGGTTTTTAGCTTTTGAAATAATTCTTTCAAATTTTGCTTTTTAAACAGAAAAGAAGTTCATTCAATATGAAAAAAAAATCTAAAGGTCTTAATTTCTCATTTCCTAAAACTAAAATTATTTCTGGATTTTAATTATTAACTAACTCGTTTTCAGATTCGTTCTCAATGAATAATTTTTCCTTTTGGCAACGTGACCGAATGTAAATATTAAATCTCATGGGGGGGGGGGGGAGTGCTTAAAAATAGAAAGACAGTTCTGATGAATTCAAAATTCGTGGCCAATGAATCTTAATCAGTTGCTCATTAATTAGAAACAAGTTTCCCGAGCTTGTCGGAATTATTAGTGAGTAAAATAATTTGTGGAAAAAGTGCGAACTCGGCATTCAGCTACATTAAGATATTATGGCGATCAGCGCGGGAAATTTCAAAAGGGAATTCTGTAAGTACGCTTTTTTGGAATGATAATATTTTTTTCTTAAATGAATTTGGTATATTTTGGAAGCTGAACATCCAGCAAATGCCGATAAATCGTAAAACTGACATTAATAGGTGCAGAAAACCGAAAAATTTGTCCATCAAAATTGTCGATTTCGTGAAATTCGGAAAACTGCTTTGGGGAAAAAATTTCGTTTGCAATGAAAAACATTTTTAACTTTATAAAAATGTGTATATCCTTAAAGATGAAGAGTTGTAGAACACATGAAAATAAAAAATCTGTCCATTGGTGGACATTGAAGTTGAATTTTGCATGCATGAAAATAGTGGAAATTTGCCAAACGGAAAAGAGCTGGCCCGCCCGGAATATCAGCTGTTTCTGCTGTCCGCTTCTTTTGAGTTCGTCGGTTTTAATTTAATAATTAAAAAAGTTTAAAGTTTTGAAAGTTCAGGATGGCAGTGCACGAGTCTCGTCCGTCCGCGTCTATCGGTACCAGTGGCGATATCCTGCTATGTTCGGTTGGCGAGATTAGCCCGTCCGAGTGTCTGCTCACAAACATACATTTGTTTACCTTCAGCTGTTATTATATAGATGGTGGTCGGAAAAGTTTAATTTTGCATGCATGAAAATGGTGGAAATTTGCGAAACGGAAAGGAGCTGGCCCACCCGGAATGTCATCTGTTTATGCTGTGCGCTTCTTTTGAGTTCGGCGGTTTTAATTTTATAATTAAAAAAGTTTAAAGTTTTGAAATTTCAGGATGGCACCAGTGCACGCGACTCGTCCGTCCGCGGCTATCGGTAAAAGTCGCGATATCCTGCTATGCTCGGTTCGCGAGATTAGCCCGCCCCCGTGTCTGCTGACTCACAAACTAACATTTGTTTACCTTCAGCTGTTATTATATAGATGATTAACAAAATTTAAAGTTTTGAAAGTTGAGGATGGCACCAGTGCACGCGTCTCGTCCGTCCACGTCTATCAGTACCAGTCGCGATATCCTGCTATGCTCGGCTCGCGAGATTAGGCCGTCCCCGTGTCTGCTGACTAACTAACATTTGTTTACCTTTAGCTGCTATTATATAGATGGTGGGCGGAAATGTTTAATTTTGCATGAATGAAAATAGTGGAAATTTGTGATATGGAAAGGAGCTGGCCCACTCGGAATGTCAGTTGTTTCTGTTGTCCACTTCTTTTGAGTTCGGCGGTTTTAATTTTATAATTAAAAAGTTTAAAGTTTTGAAAGTTGAAGATGGAACCAGTGCACGCGTCTCGTCCATCCGCGTCCATCGATACCAGTCGCGATATCCTGCTATGCTCGGTTCGCGATATTAGCCCGTCCGTGTCTGCTGACTAACTAACTAACATTTGTTTACCTTCAGCTGTTATTATATATATATATAATATATATATATATATATATATATGGCATTAATTGCATACATTGACCGTTGTATTTAGTTCGAATGTATTCCGTAGCGAACCACAAGTATTCAGCTAGCGTGATAAAAAATAATGAAGACAAGTAAAATTTGGTAAAAACTTCATAACATTTTAAAATAGAGGAAATTTTTAATAAATTCATAGGACAATTGAGTGCTTACGCAAGAGGCCATATATTCCAACTCAATATATTTTAATTTCCTCTATACTCCATACTACTGTGACATTTACCTGTGTTCTGAATAAAAGTTTTAAAATATTTCCCAAAATCACTAAAATGCATCAAAAAAGTGAAAACACTAATAATTTTATAATAAATTTATCTACGTTGAGCCCTTATTTTTACAAAAATAGACAGTAGTCATTCAATACCTATATTTTTAGTTCAAATGGGATAGAAAATCGAGAAAACTCGCATAATTTTGGTTAACATTTCATAACGTTTTAAAATAGAGGGGATTTTTTTTTAAATGTGCTTACGCCAGAGACCCTACACTCCATTAAACTCGATACATTTTAATTTCCTTTATACTCTATATTACTGTGACATTTACCTGTGTCCCGAAGTAAAAGCTTTACAATCTTTCGAAAAATCCCCGAAATTGACGATAAAAAGTGAAAAAACATCTTTTTATAAGTACAAGTACCTGAAGAATTCACTTAACACATATTGCTTAGCTTTTAGGTCAAAACATAGTTAGTAATATGTAAAATACTATTGAAAAATTTAGTTTAAATATTTTGAAAACTTTTTAATTTGTTATCTTTCACATTTTCAAAAGTAACTCAAAAATTAGTTTTCTAGAAAATGCATTTAAAAGATGCTGCTTCCGGTCTTTTAATATAGCTTTCGGTTTATTAAATTGGCCATAAATTCTCATCCAATGATCGTACAAATAAAAGTAAAGCAGTTTTAGAATCCTAAAATATAGGACTTTAAAATAGAGCAATAAAAAAAATCAAAATTATGCACCAAAATAGCTATTTCAACGTAGACAGATACTTTAAAACCACATGCATAGTTTTCCCGTAATCTAATCTACAGTATAAAGCATTTAAACTGGTATAGTTAGTATCGTACCTAGAGCCAGTGATTCAGCAGATACCTACATTTGATCTAATCATAATGAATTATTAGAATTTTATAATGTTTCAAACTTTTTAACAAGGCACGTGAAAAATAACGCTCATCATTATAGTGTCAATACAATTTATTATTTTCAGATGGTACTGAAAATATTTCTTTTAATTAAAAATAAACATTCTATTAGCTGTCTTTTTATAGAATTTCAAAAAAAAATTTACGTCAAATAACGAATACTTGAGTTATAAATAAATTATGGCTTTGAGGGTTAATTTTTATGCTCGAGACATTTGGATTTTATTTTATTTCATTCATGTACTTCGTTTTCTAAATAACGTACAGCATCTCTCTTTAAACGCAATGCGTCTCCCCTATTTTGCCTTCAGTGATTGTGTTTATTGTATTTTAAAAAATTTTTATTATATATATGCTTATTTATTATACGTATATATGCTTGTTTATTTATATTTATTAACAACCACTATTTAGAGATGAGAATGAAAGTTTAAATTAAAGTAAAATTGATGTAGAAGTATTTCAGAGTATTCTTTTTTCAATATTTTCTTGCAGTGCGTGTAACTCGTCCATTTATGTCTGTCACGTATGTTTCGTGATATGCCATGAATTCCTCAAAATTATTCCATCGCTATTCATCGTGAGGTACAATAGAAGAAACTAAAATGGAAAATAAATTCTTAAATCGTAGATTTTAATGACAGGTATACGTATTATTCCATTGACGCTAACTATTTGCATATTAGCTCACTTGAATCCCTTTTAACCATGGTTTGAAACTTATTTGACTTAACACTAGAACACCGGATAAGGTCATTCATAATGATCCTTTTCAAATTTAGATTTGTCATAACTTTCGTATTATAAGTGTTAGCAACTCAGGTTTCTATGATTTTACCAAAATAAATCTTTTATTTAAAAATTATATACATATTTGCTTTACTTTTGCCGTCTTTAAAAACTGGAACCTGATATACCAAGAAGGCCTGGAAGAATCAAAATGATTCATTTCATAATTTATACAAAAATAAATAAATTTGGCACATATATTTTCATCAGTTGTTAGTAGTTACGCATAACGTCAAACTATTGTTTTCAGATGATAGTTTTATGTTGATGCTAGTTTATGTAAAACATCCAATATTTACTCAAAATTTAGGAAGCCCGTTACAGTAAATGTGTAGTTTATTTTCTTGAAGTGCATAATAGATTTATTATGATTTACAGCAATTCAATTGGATTTTTATTTCAATATGTTTAATTTAAATTGATTAATGTTTTTGTAAAAAGCATCATTTGTAAATAGCAACTGTTGAAAAAATTTATCCTAATTTTGACTAAGGATGAAAATCATCCCATAAGGCATTCTAGTAAATATTAATATCCAGGCGTTCTAGTGTTAATGGGGCAGGTTTAATCCTTTTTATTGTTTAAACCTTCCTGATTCTCATAAGCATAAAGCACGACACCATAAGGATACACACTTTTTTTTTAATTTAAATAATTAATCTTCTGAAATCACAATAAAATCTTGGTACTGAATTCATTAAAATATCAAGATTACGGATAACATAAATCAAAAGAGATGTTACCATATTCATGAGATGCATAAAATTGGAACATTCCATAGACTTCAAATGCTATTGATTAAAGCACATAAAACTCTTTAGAGCAATACAAGTTTTCGCATTTAATCTTTGTGAGAATAGTATAGTACTCCTTCGACCACAATGTCTTATAGACCACAAATTTCCGGGGTTTTTTTTCTGAACCCTTCAACAGTATCCAATAGGACTCAAACACAAAATTCGTAAACTATATGTTACATATAGAGAAATAAATACTAAAATGTTTTAAGTACAAATGAAAGATAGAAACTGTTTATTTTATGTAACGTAGTAATTAGAATTCACCGATTAAATTCTGGCAGGCTGTCTACTTCAGTAAGAAATCTTTATTTAAAAGAACAATATGGATATAAAATTTCTTTTCTTGGGATAAAAAACGAGATTTCTCTTTGTGTTAGCTAATTTCATCGAGGGATTTTGAACAATAAGTTATGGTTTGGTTGGATTAGAGCATTATGGTCAACTTTTGCTTCTCAAGGACTTGTTAGACGGGAACCTACAATTTAAAGCTGAATCCAAACGGCTACAAACAACCATAACAACAGGGGCCTTCATAGGCTATGGACTGAATGACATTTAAAAAATAATTTGTTATTTTTGTCATAGTCGATATATTTTTCTTTCTCATTACAAATTAGAAAGAGGTAACTTTGCAATGGATCCTTGAGCACTGGAGGTTCCAGTGTAATAAGGAAACCGATATCCTGCTAGGAAAAAGGGCAAATATCGCCAAAAATTAATCTAATCAAGAGATCTCTTTTAACTCTGTTAAATTAAAGGTAAAGATTATTTTATAAATCTCTTTTACAAAATTTGTCAGAAAAAAAATTTTTAAAGCCATGGTGAAACAGAATTTCTAAGATTTCAGATTGGCCACGACGAAAAGCTATGGTCAAATTTCGTCTTGCTATGACTCACGATTACCTTTCAAAACATCTTCATTGCATCAACATTGTTTTAGACCCACAATGCAGTCTGTGGTCTCTGTGAAGGTACACATTTAGCTTAATTTCATTAAAGTCCAGCGCTCTAATCTGTATATTCGTTGTAGGGGTTGGTATTGGAAGGCAAGAAATCGAACGGTTTATAGTATTACTGTTGTCAACTTTATCTTTTTTTGCACTTGGATTTTAGCATCAATTGTCTTTTGTAACCCGCTACTTGAAATATAAAAAAATCACTTCTAAGAGAGCGAAAAATTTTGATCTTTTGTGTTTGAAGCCTGGGAGCAAAAGAATTGTAAATAAATATACTAATGACGTTATAAGGAACTGAACCATTATCTTATAAACTAGAAAAGGTTTTCAGTCTTAACGTTTATACTATACCTACACGCTAATTATGCAAACAACATTTACTCTTTTAATTAGAGACATAAATGATTTCTTCCAAAGATCTTTTCAAACTTTTTTAATAAAATAAATTTCAGAATAACAAAATAAGTACTAATTAAAAAAAGAATGAACCACAATAATAGAAAGCATATTGAAAACTTTTTTAAAACTATATGAAAGTTCGTAATTCATTCAAAATACTTCATTTTCATTGAGCTTGCAATTAGCAGCAATTAAGGACACTAAATTTAAAGATTGAAAGTCAATTATATAATGTTTCGAAATGTTTTGACATCTGATTCCAGCTGGCATAGACAATGACATCTCTTTCAGTTTTTTTCTTTTTTAAAGTTCATGCAGGACTTTTTCTCCTTTAGCTATTAGGTAAAGATTTGTAAAAAAGATACATCATTTCTTTACTCTTTTCATTGATTCTACATCTATATCTGCAATCAAGTTTTCTTTTAATAGAGCTGTCTTAATTTCACTTACCGTCTTGTCTCCAGTGAATTATCTGACGCTGCATGGTGATCGTAATTAAATTTCGATTAAATATAAAATAACGCGATTACAAATAACCATTTAATGAATTACATAAAATAATCTTTTTTCATTTTAAATCGCAAAAAAAAGCGCCAAATCATTAATACTTCTGGTAAGTGTTAAATAGAATTAATTTTTTAATTCACAGAATCTTTAAACAGCAGCAAAATAATCATCAAAATTATTTATTTTACTGCAGCAACTTTGATTATTTTTTCAGTTTTGGTACTAAGATGTTCAAGAGTTTCTCTAAAACGTTTTAAGCCAAAAATCCATGTAATGAAGCGCTTTCAAAAAAAAATTAAAATTAATATTTTAAGAGAAAATAAAAAGTTTGAAAGCTTGATTCATTACATTTTGTGTGTAAGGTCGGTAACGTCTTTAATGCCGACGTAATTATAGGGCAAAGCGTTTGTCGGCAACATTAGCCAATTTACGAAGGTTTTATGAGCCTAGCGTATGTGGGGTCTGTGATTCCAGACGCAGATAAGCTGTGGATGGCACCACTTGTGACATTATGCAACAATGACACTTTGAGGGGAGATTGATAGCGGGGTTCGCTGGTAGACCACGAGGGGCAGCGGTTTGTCTTGCGGGTGGTCATCAACTGTTCGGATTATTGCGTAAGACGGGCATTTTTGATCAAGAATGAGGGCAGCAAATGAGAGGCTTGTAAGTGTTGGGACTTAACAAATAAAATAGTCGAGTGTTTCCTGAATGGCTAGTGAAGTGATTCCGGAGGCGGGAACTGTGAGAGAATTAAAATAATTGAAGTGAGTTTTTTGGAGACAAAAAAAAAGTCAGTCAGTCGGAGTCCAGGAGGTTTTTTCCTGGAGTCGGCTGAAAAATAACCTGTCCCTGTTTCATTGCCCCAAGACTCCGGTGGAATATTCCCGGAGCAAAAATAAAATTAAGGGGGTTTGTTGCGACGGAGCTCGGTGGATCCTGTCCCGAGAAAGAAAGTACGTGTGGAGAAACGAGTGGTAGCTGAGCCCGAATCCAAAATAAAGAGAAGGATAGCAGAGGAGATTGCCTCCAGTACGCCTACAGTTAAAGCTGACCCCAGCGTGGAGAAGACACCCACCAAAATAAAGAGAAACTACAGAGTGCAAGCTGACGTCACGGAAGGAGTCCCTACCAGTGTTATCACAGAACCCGAAAGTCCCTCTCAGCTGAAAGACGTGAGTGTTTTTATTTGATTTTGTTTAGTTCAGATCCCGCGTTTGCCTTTTGATAGTTAGTGTGAGTTTCATGTATTAGAAGATATCGTGTATTTAATTTGGATAGGAGCTTTTAGAATTTTGTTTAGTATGTATTTACGCTCCCTGAATCAGAAGTCAAACCAAATTTACCCTGTTGATAGTGAACAGAGCAGCTATAATATAAATTAAAATTTGATGAAATAAACTGTAAATGATATGTATTTGTAAATAAACTATAATTTTGAGTTTAAGAAAACTTGCTGTCGTCAATGAGTTGATTTCCGTTTTGTATGAAGAAAGGTTGTAGGCTAAGCTTTAATAATTTGTTCATAGGCCAATTTTGTCCAGAGCCTCGGGTGTTATTCAACCAAATATCTAAACACAACGCACCCAACTACCCTTTTAATAACTTAATAAGTACTACCACAATTAAATGCGAATTCACGCCCAAATCAAATAAAGTCAGGACAGGCCCTATACGACAATCCATTTATCTATTAAGAGTAAAATATGCAGAATGCATTTGACCATTGGCAAAACTTTCACACACCATTGCTTTCGAATAATCATTACAGTTTTCGTTTAATTATGAATAAGAATATAGCTTGAAAATTTTTGGTTTTACAGTTTTTATCCCTGTATCTCATCTACATTATAAATAGAATCCTCTATATGCTTTATCCCATATGTAGCACAAAGAAAGCGTCAGTTTTTTTTGTTAACACTTTACAGAATAATGTAAAAAATGTGTTTAAACTAAAGAGAATATTTTTTCTGATGTTATCTAAATTTTATTGCCTGTAACTTAAATTATTTAACTACCTTTTTTCATTTAACATCTAAAGCATCAGTATATCATGGTAGATTTTTGTTTAGTAAGAATAAAGAAATATTTCCTTTAGAGTCGAAGCCCGTGTCCTAACCCTTACACATACCGCTAAGGGAATTTCATCTCCTGACTGCCTTATTTTCTAATATCAAAAGTGTTAACAATAGATAATAGATGAAAGGACTTGGCTTACTAGTAAAGAACCATTCCTTTGACAAAGTCAAGATCCAATATGTTTATGTGGGAAAACTTTCAAAATGTACTACGTTTATATAGATTATGACAATTTTAAATAGCCGGTAGGAAAGAAATCTGTATTTGGGCAAAATACTCCGATGATCGAAACTGCGTTATTCAAGCATATAGTCCGTCTTCTGCTATCAATTTTAGTGCATAGCACGTGATATAACTCTTGACCTTTCAGTGGGACGAGGAGAGGTGTATAATTTTTTAATTATAAATACTTTTAAATTGTTTCTTCTTCAAATGTGTTTTTCTGTAAAGATCAATATACATATTAAAACACTTGAATAATTTAAAATTTTCTCCAAAAAAAAAAAATGAACATTTTACGCAAGTTTATCTTTTGATTATTCTCCACCAAAAATAACTCCCTTTGCATTTTTTTCCTTTTTTTGGCATAGGCAAGGTTTCAAAATAATTTGTTTTCATAATTTATAAAATCTCCATTTTTTAAATTTTTAATCTTTATGGAGAACAAAAATATTTTGGGGGGATTTCTTGCTGTAAAGAAAATGTTTCTTCAAATTTTACTCTCCATCAGAAATTTAGAAGACAGTTTAATGGAAATAAAACGAAGGAACGCTGTGTGAAATTTCATAAGAAATATTCTCAGGGGATTTCAGATATCACCTACCAAAGATGTTAGTTCATGAAATGTCCCATTCCGGAAGAAATATAATTAACACCAGAACTACCGACAATTTTCTTTTCTAACACGGCAAGCACCGGTCGTAACGATGTCTGCCCATCCACACTGCGAAATTTTGTTAGCTGCCGTACTATGGGAGCACCACACGGGTGAGCAAATATTGTTCCGTACGACGGGGCAGCGCAGAAACCTCCATGTCTTAGCCCGCAATCGACTCAGGCTACTTCGGGGAAACTCATGATACTAAACACTTTACAAAGTGGGCGGCACTACTGGAAATTAATATATTTAATAAAAGTATATAGAGAATAGCTCACTTCTACCCAGACTTGGGTGTATATAATTTGAAGTGGCACTCTAAATGAATTTGATACAAACACAGATTATACATGAAACAATGTTTATTGAATTCGTTGCACATATAGAATTTGCTTTTACAGCAGATAAGCATACGTACTACTTGTACGGAATATATATATTAGCATTCAATAAAAATACACTTTGCCATACTCACAAACCAGCAGAGAGTCAAACCAGCAGTACTGCCACGTAAACGTTGGGCCTGCTAAGCACAAGCGCCGGTTAAGACCTGGAACTGCTTACCTCGTAGCTCCCTCTCGCTTATCTAACAACCTTAACAACACCTTATTTTATTTTAATCAAGCTGCATGGTATTTATACCAAGCGCGTATGCCGAAATTAGCATATTTCAAGCAGCTTCTTTAATTCATTCACTCAAAAGTTCGATTCTTGTGAATCGAATCTTATGTATACCTTACAAGTATCCCTCTAAGGCCGAATAATCCAAACTGACTCTTAATATTTTAACACATTAAATTACAGAATGAGCACAGAATATATATATATCGCAGCGCACTCTAGCGCATGCACTTTCTATCTGAGATGAAACCCTCACGGAACGTTGTATAGACAATTTTTTACACCCAGACTGGCCGTCAAGCTGACGGTTGCAATGTTTTTGACAACAGAGTTCGATCATCAGGAGCATCTGACACACATATACTCATTTGTTAAAGCTGGTATTTTGACTGACTTGGTTGTTCAAGTGTTAAAACACAGTTGTTCAACGGCCTACGAGTAGACAGAAAAACTTTTTTTAAATGTTGTTGCTTACTTCGCCATCATCGTAAAAACCATCGATATGAGAATTATTTCCCTTCTAAAAGTGTATATTAAGTCGAAAATAAACACAAAGGTGTGCTCTTTTTTTTCTCTTTTTGGGGGGAGGGGGGTTTATGTCACATACCCCCTTAATCAATTACACAAGACAACTTTGTTTAATGTGCATTACTCAAAATATTGCGAATTTTCCTTAATAATTCTAGAACTTTGTCCCCTCATTGTCACCTGCTTTTATGTTTTTGAAGTTCTTTATGTTCATCTAAACAGAGAGAGTTGCACCAGTTCAGATAATGAGTTCATTTCACTTAGCACTAATATGTAAAATAACAATTTTTTTCTTTCAGATTTGTCCAGCATGTCACTTGAATATAAAAGAATGCACCCCCCAGAAAATAATCTACAGAAGGCATTAACTTTCCCCCTTTATCTTTAGATTGAGCTTTCCAATAAACTAACACAACTACGGATGCCAATAAGTTACAATTTAATTAAGAACTATGCGCTCAGAATCTTCGACCACACACTTGAAATCAACTCGTATGGCCTAAGAGTCAAACCCAAAACCTTCACTATATTTGAGTCTCTTCTGACATAAAGGGTAAATTTCAGTGCCACAAAGTCATATCATTTCGTTGAGAATTTACTCCATGTTATAATGAACTTTCTTTCATACGTTTTTAAGCTTTTACTTGTATAGTGACAGGTATCAACGATTCTTTGCAAAAAACTATCTAAAAGTTCTACCCACTAATTTCAGATGTGCCTATAAATTCTGTTATTCCTACAAGAAATACTAAGCGTCTAAACATTATAAATTGTTCTAAGCTTGTGGGATAATAAAGCTTAGATAAGTTTGCTTTATTTGGGCTTGAACCCTCGAGTTTACAAAAATATAAAAAATGTAGCATAATGTTAATGGTACATGAATACTTTTGTTTACATTGATTCATCTGGTTTATATTAAATATTATTTAGAAGTTATAGTCCTGCAAAATGAAACTTCAGCTGCATAACGTATTTATCAATTATGTGTAAATGGGGAGAATATATTTAATTTTTTCAATAAGATAAATATGTTTAAATTTGTAAAAAGAAGAAGAGAATATTGTTAAGCTTCAGTGATGACGAAGTGTTAATTATAAATAACTCCGAAGTAGGAATGGACACCTATATCATGCCTCATTAATACCAGATTTGTTGAAGAACAGGTGAATAATAGCAATGAATTCTGAAAATAGAAAATGACATAATACTCACATAAGTAGAAAATAAAAGCTCGAAAACTTATGAATAATGACTGGAAAGAATAAACCTTCAAAAGTTCTCTACAAACTATGAAAAATATTTATTATTCGAATTTCAACGCACCGTCCGGGCATAGCTTTTCAGAACGTACTTCCATTGCTAGCAGACTGTACAAACAATGGGGCAAAAAGATGCCCAGAAAAGACAATGCAGTACCCAACAAGGAAAACTATGAAGGGTGTCAACTGCTAAAACAAAAAGAAAAAAATCGGTAAAACAGGGGAGTAAAGAAGGAGTCAAGAAGTAGTGAGTGAAAGAACAAAAAATAACTAACGAAATTCAATAAGTAAGATAATAAAAGTGGAATAAAGTCATCCTAGAGAGAACGTATGGAACAGAGCTGTTGTTATTAACCATATTGTATGTCTTTTGAGTAAAAATAAAAACTGAAAATAAATAATGCCTTTCAGATATCACATTTCAGATAAACATGGATTGCAAAGGATACATGATCCCAAAATATTTAAATTGATGGTCTGAAACTCAATAAAAAAAGTCACTGAAGTCTTCAAAATTTCTTTTCGAGATTTAAAAGCCCATCTAGTTAGGCAAATGCAGATAAAGTTGAATTTGCAAAGTACAGGGTAGTCATAAAAAAACTGCTGATATATGGACTTCTAGAGGCCGTTCCGTTCAACCTATCGAGATGAGATTTCAGATATAGTAATTCAAAGGTATGAGCTCGGGATTCTGTGGGCGGCAACAAAATGGCGCTCACGGTTACGGTTATAGGTATAGAGACTCGAAATTTTCAAATAGAAACGCCCACTTTTTCCCATCGCTCAACGCATGCTCCCGTCGCTCAAATGCTCAACGCATGCGAAAACCCTAAAAAGCGTTTGAACGGTATGTGTATCACAAAAAACGGATGCATTATGCACGCACAAAAAAACAGCTCTGTGATTGGCTAACAAAAACAAGATCAGAGGGTTTTTTATCGGTTTTCTACGCCGAATATCTGGCGAACGGCGTTCTGTGATTGTTTTCTAGCATCTGTCATATGCAAATTTCCTCCGTGCTCCCCGATCGTGTTTTTGTTGGCCGTTCGCAGAGCTGTTTTTTGTGCGTGCATAATGCGTCCGTTTTTTGTGATACGCGTACGTTCCAACGATCTTTAGGGTTTTCGCATGCACTCAGCATTTTGCGACGGGGAAAAAGTGGGCGTTGCCATTTGAAAATTTCGAGTTTCTATACCTATAACCGTAACCGTGAGAGTCACTGTGTTGCCGTTATCAGAATCTTGAGCTCATACCTCTGAATAACTATATCTGAAATCTCATCTTGATAGTTTGAACAGAACGGCCGCTAGAGGTCCATATATCGGCAAAGTTTTTTTATGATCAACCTGTATAAAGTAAATTCCTTTGTGATTATTTAGCAGAATTAGATGTATAGCACCCTTTCAAATATCAATTTCAAAAGGAATTAATAAAATATTATTATTAAAAGGAAGAGGATCTTTCATTCTATTACAGATCATAATCACAATGGATTGTTTCTTTTAAGGAACTAAAAAAATATGCTACGTTCAGTGATAAATACAGTATAGGACTTTGAAAACACATAAGGTAAATTTTGAATGACAGTGGGGATACATATACGAGAAATTGTATTGCAGAAAATTGGGAATTATGTTTTGCAATTCTTATTTACGTCCCCATGTATATAATTGTAAGGTGTAAGTTTACAACAAAATTTATACTAATTAGCATTGTTATGCTTTGAATTAATATGATATACTAAGACTGTATTCATGTTTGGAAGTAAACAATAAAAATAAAACAGTGCAAAACCATGGAGACCTTATAACCAAATAAAAAATTCCACACGCATACACGTGTTATAAAATTCCTTTTAAATTGAAAACTAGTTTATTTCTTCTACAAGGGAGTAATACTAATTAGTTTTAAAATACTGTCACACATCGTGCTAAAGTTTTGTGTTTTTCAAGCGAACAGAGATAGAAATCCACAAATAAAATTATTCATATAGATATATAAAATCTACCACACTAAACATTTTAGCAAAGTCAGTTAACTAATTGTATCTTTTAAAATTTTAATGATTTAACATTGGAACTATCCGCAATAAATAAATATGCACACGCACACACACACATATATATATATATATATATATATATATATATATATATATATATATATATATATATATATATACGAGGGGTAAAAAGTAAGGTTACAAAGTAAGGTTACAAAGCCTGCAAGGAAACGTGTACATTTTATTTCATAAAACCATTATAGCCAACTGATAGTACATACACTAGGTTATTTTTCGACATAGTCCCCATATTAGTTTAGGCACTTGTCGCTTCGTGGGATGAGTTTGAATATTCAATCTTGGTAAAAATCCTGTCCTTGCGTGTTCAGCCCCGTTGTGGCGAAGTGTTTCACCTCCTCGCCTGAAGCGAATTGTCGGCCCCCTAGGTCCCCCTTAAAGTGAGGAAAGAGATGGAAGTCGCTTGGAGCGAGGTCCTGGCTGTAGGAAGGGTGGTCGATGTTGTCCCAGCGAAATTTCTTCAACAGCGGGGTAGTCCTCTGGGCTGTATTAGGTCGCGCGTTGTCGTGAAGGAAGATGCTGCCGAAGAATTTCAGCCGCGCTTACATGTTTTGCACACAGAAATCGAATAACTGAGTGGATTTCTTCACGAGACCAGTTTTTCAAACGAGTCACCGTTTCTGTTAACCTTCAACTAGTGCTGTAGGTCGCGGGTAGGTGAAACACTCCACAGTTAGTGACTTCATGTATTAGAATTACCGCACACAACTAATTTCTGTATAACAAACGAAACTCCAGGAATATCGACCTTGGAACCTTTGTTTTTGATCACCCCTCGTATATATATATATATATATATATATATATATATATATATATATATATATATATATATATATATATATATATATATATATATATTCACTACTTTTATAATTAGTCATTTTGATAATTCTAGTGTTAAACGTGTTAAATATTTATTTGTTTAGAATATTCAGGGATAGGGTCAACCAAGAGTTTAAACAATTAGTAGATATCGAAAAACTATTGCTCTAACATTATAAACAAACTCCATGTATTTTTTTCTTACTTATTTATTTTAGGTAGGATTATTTACGGTTAGATGGAGAAGCAAATAAATTGCAGGGTTAATGCGATTTATTTAGACAGTTTAGAAGCTGAAACAAGTACTTCATCTATAAAAATTTAGCTTTTGATTTTTTAGCACAAATCTGCTCCACGTGAAAAATAAATATCACTGATATTACGTAAATTGAGAAGAAAATTGTAATCACCTACAAGAGGGACTATTTCATCCAACGATTTTATCTCCATTTCCGTTACTACAATAAAGACTGCTGTTCTCACAATGAAGCCAAAAAAAAGTGTCATTCTCGTAGAAGAAATAATCCGAAAGAGGAGCAAAAGACAAAAGTAACTATCAGTAAGATAAATTAGGTAATCCAATTTTTATTATACTTCTGTTTCAATCACGTTAGAAATTACACGTAATATCTATTACATTGCATGTATTATCTATTATGTATATTCTGTAGAATTGCCTCTCATGTTTAACGAAAATAAAATACAAAAATTTGAGATACACTCAGTTCCCTCGAGCTCTAAAAGCGGGAATTGCTTTTGACCTAGATAAATAGTCCTATGGGTTTCTACTGACACTGTTGTACTTACAACCATTGTTTCAAATGGTTATCGTCCAGTATCACGTAATCTATTGATGTACCCTAACTTCAGCTTTTAAATAGATAATCGTACGGTATCAAAGGAAAACGGAAGCAAATTAAGTTTTATTTAAAAATTATTTTCCTTTTTGGATGGATTTGTATTTGTTACACATACGATAGTTTAAACATTTATACAAGGTGATGAAAAAGACATGGACATCAAACTTTAAGATTCTACCAATTACCGAGAAATTTAAATAGTTGTTTATTTTTTCAGTTAGGTGGCACTAATATACACTCAGATATGTACTCTAGTTTTATTTTCTGTCCGAAGATAATAAGAGAATTATTTTTATCAATAAAAGAACATGGTGCTTTTCTTGAGGGAAAGAATTTCTATTTTAGAACGATGTTGTGTAAGCCATTATTATGAGAATTTCATTTGAGAGTCCCAGTAGAAATACTAGCTCTAAAACCCCTTTTAAAGTTACAATTATGAGGTCTTTAAACCATTATACAGTGAGAGGGGAGCAGCGTTTACTATAACAATGTGAAATTATCAGTAATTTTTTGGAAGTCCCTGTTTTATGATTCATTTGTATCTACTTTATTTTGTGCTTCAAGTCTTGATCTCGTTTAATTAATTATTTTAGTTGAAGTGCACGGCTTTTAGAGCTTTTATAATCAGATAACACAACCGAGAATGTGTTACTTGGGTTTAAAAGATCCATAGTATGTTTAAGTTATGAAATGGAAAAAACCGTGCTTTTCTTGCGAGTTTTGTGTCATGGAGGCAGCATGCTGCTCGCAATTACCGTTTCATTTGCCTCCTGTGTGATTAGTTGTATTAGTACAAAAAGAAGTTTATATCAAGATGGTCAATGCGGGTAAATATTGTGCCTGCGGAAGTATCAGTTTCCTTTTCCTTGTTTTTGCTTTTATCGTTGGAAAATCCTTTATTTTATCTAAGAACGTTAATTCAATCTCAATTTGCTAATCTATCGGATATTTCATTCTAGAAATACAAGGAAATTATTTTAGTGATAAAACTGTTCTAGCACAAGCAATCATATTATGATAACAAATTATAGGATTTTTTTTTTATTACTACCACTTATCCCATACCTGTCGTTTCCCATAAAGTTTTTCTTAATGTATGTATCACGTCTTCAACACGCTCTTGATTTTCGAAGTCTATTATTATACAATCCCCAATAAAGCATTCCGTTAATACATAAATAAATGCACTTTTATACTTGAAAACATGACTTTAGAATCATATGTTCGGGCTAAATATTTTTAAAACAGGCAAATAGGTAAAAGCTTTATTTTAAAAATTCTTATTGGGGAAGATATATAATATCTTTATACGTGTGAATCATAAAATATATGTTTATGCTATTCCCCTACTTTCCTTAAAGTAACACATGGCTAAAATGTTCAACAATCAATGACAGATATAAAGTTAAGCATAATTTAACAGGTATGTACAATCAGAATTCTCCACTCACATAGTTCATTAGTTATTTAGCCTTTTCTTTCTCGGTTCGTCTCAATGCATGTCATTCGTTGAAGCCTATTCCAGTCACGTATAATTACGTGATATTATAAGCATTCGTCGAAATAAAATGAAAGTAATCTGATATCAAGAAGAGAATTACGCAGAAAATGGGGAAATATACGTATAAGAACTCGAGACTAAGATAGAAAAAATTCTTGACTCGTAGCAGTAATACATGATTCATAGCTTCTCAAATGAGCATTTTGCACTCAAAGCTTAGTATTTTAAAACACACTGTGAACATTTTTATGTGAAGGTACATGCTCATTCTTAAATTTTGTATCTCAAAATAATCAAGGAAAATTTTATTTTGAATACATATAGATGGTTATGATACAATGACAAAATTCTATATTTTTATACTCCACAATGTGCTTAACGTAATATATATCTTTATTAGGGACAATTTACATAAGACAGTTATTTTCGGTTCTGAATACCTTGTCTAGATATACTAGAAAATTTTATTACACTAATGATGCTAGTTCTCAGTACATTTACACTATCTCTCACTGTAAGTATATATATATATATATATATATATATATATATATATATATATATATATATATATATATATAGATTTATTTATGTGTGTGTAAGTGCATTATGCAGAAACCAAGAAAAATCATATGATAAATCATTTATATATAAAAAAATAACTAAATTAAAAACTATCAAGCGTTGATGATGCATACTATATTAATTCCTCTAATATTGTGAAATAAACTTTTACGATATTAGAGGAAGCCTGCGTTAAAATGCATTCAAACTGTGTTTAATGCTTTATGAAGTTCCATAGGATCAAATACGGAGTTTCGCCGTTTTGTAGTATTCCCATAATAAGTTGAAATGGCAAGGTTTTTAGTACTCGATTAGTGTACCCGACGTCGAAATACGACTAGACAATAGATTCACATGGCACTAATGTTTTTACTATACGACTCGTAATCTGTCTAGACACATATCGACGACATTATGGCAGGCTCACTCAGATCTACTACCTCGGATACTCACTAGGTGCTCTCTAAGACCACATTTAATTTCAATACATTTCATTTCAATTTTCGTCCCCTTAATTCAGCCTGATATGGAGCTTTTAAACTCTTAAGTTGACTCTTTATTTGCTCATCACTGATATGCATTCCTTTCGAACTTAACTATAAGAACTTATAGTTTATAATACTGATTTACTGGGACTTGCCAGAAAAACCTGGGAAATTTCCTTATTTTGTGTTACTAGGGACATTTTTTATGTTTTTATTTAAATTATCCTGAATTAAGCATGATTTTACGGACTTAAAATCTACCCTCATGTTTCCTTAGAAAGATTAATATCGAATTTCTATATAAATCAAGCTATCACTCAACATGGAAGCGTGGGCTCATATCAAAGAAGATTTTTTGGGAAGAGTGACATCTGTGCATGCGGAGAGGTCCAGACAATAGAACATTGTTTATTTAATTGTGAAACATGGAGAGATTTGCGGTCGAGTTTACCGAGGGAAATTACTGAATGGTCACCACATAAATTCTATAATGACTACTATTGTAGAAAATTCATTTTGGCTGTGATGAAAGACCTTATAGACTTTCATTACCCTTTTTTGGGTCATTGATAATTTTGTTGTTTGTTTCGGTTTTTATAATTGTGTAACATTGCATGTATTTATTTGTATTGTATAATCCTAGTCAAGCTGATTGCCATTGCGAAATTTGTCGTCTCTCAAAATCATCCGTATACCTTCGGGAAGGACGGATTATCTTTTGGATTACGGACTTAAAAAAGGGAGTTACTTTACCAAAGCTAGATTTATGTGGAGCTGTATTGCTTTATTCTTTCTCTTCGCAACTACTATTTGATTCGTTTGTCACTCCTTGGATGTCGTTCGTACGTAATAACTAGTAATGACGTCGGTCGTTGGGAATCATACACTACGTATTCCTTAAATGTTCCACCATCATACGACGGTGTGAACATAACATGTTCTTTATGGAGAAGGCACAGAGCTTTTCTCTAGTAAAATGATTAATTTGCAAGAAAACGTAATTTTTTCCCTTTTCTCTGCTTGAAACAATACGCACTAATAAAATGACGTTGCTCAATGACGTTGACTGATCATATTCAGTGTTTTTTCCCATAAAAGCGTTCCCAGAATTTACACATTTACGTATAACTGTGAAAAACGTAAACACGACGTTTTACTGTGTAAATGTAAAGGAAAAGTTGGTGCTGAATGTTAGCTATGAAGTTTGGATGTTAATGATTGATAGCTATACGCTGGAAATCTGTATTGTGTGGCTGTTGGATTCGGGATTAACGTTTTAAACAAAACTCAAATCAAACGGTCATTATTTTCCATTTTACCTTTTCTGTCAGACGTGGAGTTTTTCTATTTGTAGAAGGGTTGTCTCCTACTTAAGAGATTTTTTTCATACTACTATTATAAATGGCTGATGGAGAATCAATTATACAACATTTTTATCTGGCTAGATTTTCTTTTGTAATATTTCAGTCATCATGAAATTTACATTTTTGACATCTCATCCATGAAAGGTGACTGATTTGACCAAATATATAACTATGGAATCAAGTAAACAACACAGATTTTTTTTTCGATTTCTCAGTTGCTTTGGATATATATATATCTTTAAATTTTTAAAACTTTGCTTGTTTTAATTTAAGATTGACCCACACGCAGTTTGTTTAAGTGTAATTTTAAAATGTCTTTATAAAATACAGGGTGTCCATAATTAAAGTCCCACTTTCAAAAGGCTGCAATAAAAGAACCACTGGTCAGAATGGCTTCAAATTTGAACTGAATATACTGGAAGAAAGGGGGAACGATTTGGCATAATAAAAAAAAAGAGTTCCAAAATGTATCAATAGATGGCTCTGTAAGCGGTTGGAACTATTTTTTATTATGCCAAATCGTTTCCCCCTTCTTCTAGTATATTCAGTTCAAATTTGAAGTCATTCTGACCAGTGGTTCTTTTTTTACAGCCTTTTGAAAGTGGGACTTAATTATGGACATCCCAGGTCATAATTATGGACCCCACTTGCAAAAAAGGAACGGACTTTCAAAAAAGGAGCCCACTTTCAAAAGGCTGCAAAAAAAGGACCACTGGTCAGAATGACTTAGTATATTCAGTTCAAATTTGAAGTCATTCTGACCAGTGGTTCTTTTTTTTGCAGCCTTTTGAAAGTGGGACTTTATTTATGGACACCCTGTATGTCTTATTAAAGTCGCTCTTGAAACATAGATTTACTGCTACTAAATGTAGAATAGGGGGACGTGGAGCTCTCTAAGTGTAAAACACTAAATTCGGAGCCTTTAATTTTTAAAAAAATGGAAAATAAATGCTTAATTTTGTAAAGTGTTGAAAACAATCCTTATTGAATGAATAATATGTGGGATAAAAATTGAATCAGAAAAACTGAGGAATAAACTGAAAGAGAAGAAATATCTAATGTGTACGAAATTCAGAAATCGTAATTTTGATAAGAGGAAACATGTGGCATCATTGCCATAGTGAATACACAAATACAGAGACAGTAAGGAGGATCTAGAGCTGTGCTTCACACTGCTCGACGCAGAAGAGCTACACTATTCGTATACAGGAACGATTGGTAGTCATAAATATCGACGCTTTTGTCGAAAGAAAACAGCGAATGACGCAAGATCACGAATCGATCAGCAATTATAAGCAAGAAGAAAATACACATTTGAGTAAGATTGTAAAAGCTTTGACAAATATTTTTCAAGTCTCTTAAAAGCGATAACTAAGATTTTTTTTCTTTTTTATTTATAATTCGGGTTGGGGGGGGGGGGTCACTTGTCGGGAGACATTATCCTTTTTGCTATTCACCGGTAAGTTTTGCTGGCTACATTGTTGTGAAAGCTCCATTTAGGTAAACCAGCGTTGCTTCATATGAGAGGACGACACGTTAACAGCCAAGACTTAGGGCCTGTTCACATAGGAGTCCGTTGCGTAGCGTTAAGGAAAAGTTGACGTTGAGACGAAAATAAACCAATCATAGGCGTTAAAAATTTCCTTGCTAATCGTTTGGAGGCCTATGATTGGTTTATTTTCGTCTCAACGTCATCTTTTCCTTAACGCAACGCAACGGACTCCTATGTGAACAGGCATATATTAAGGATTGAACACATCCCCACTGCGTGGAAGCTTATGACACTAACCACTATACCATGCGGGCGCAATTTAGCTTTCTTTTGTTTTTTAACTTAGAGTATTTCGACGAATGGATAGCATTATAAAACATTACAATGTCTCACAAAAATACGGAATTAATTATTGTGGATCATTTTAAGTGAAAATTGCCTATCTAAATAAATATAATCACTTAATTTATGTATATAGGTATATGTACGTAGCGTGTATACATCTAAGATTAAGGCTTTTTAGTACGATCAAACTAAATCTATTACATTTTTGTTCATGATGGTTGCAGCGGGAGGTTTGAGTGTCTAAGCATTCTGGCATCGCGATTCACTTTTATAAAATACACAAAAAATATTCGCATTATAGTTCAAGACCGAACTACTAAAATTTATATTTTCCTTATTCCTTTGACGGTAATTTTATTCTTTCCGAAATGTTCACTTTTACTGGTTGTAATTTGATCACCAATTAATGCTGACATTAATGTCCCGAACAGATTACATGAATCTGAATGACCTCCGTAAGGGGAAATTCTCTTTATCTATATGTTATATTTTGAAAACCCCGCACACGTGTGTGTCAACACATCCTAAATGTTAGTCTTGACGTCCACAGAACTCTTTGAGGAATGACGATCATTCAGCTGAAGCCATTTTGATGCGTACTTTACATTTTGTTGAATTTTGCACTCAGCAGTTTTATATAACACAGCGTAAAACATATCTCTCTAAACAATAGAATTCTGGTTAGAGTACCGTAAGGACACAGCTTAATCGTTAAAAGGCTTACCGTACTATGAACTCTTTCACCCTAAGCGTCTTTTTAAATAAACAGATACTATGTTCCAGTATGCTCACAGTATGTTTATTTTACTCGATCATGTTTGTAATACTCATTCCAAACACCTTACCCTAAGAATATCTACATTTAGTACATGTCGATTCGATAGATTTTGTCTAATGTATTACAGATTAATATAATGGTTAATTTGATTATTTGTTGATACAAAGAATTATCACGTTGGGTTTTTACCATAACCGATTATGTATTTTGGAAACTTTCTTTGTTGCTTGTGTATTCAAAGTAAATAGTAATTTAAATATTTAACAATTTGTCCAAAGATTTATTTTTTGCATGATATTTAATTATCAATTTTCTATGATGTTCGAGCATATGTATAAATATTGAGAAGATTGAAATTAGTCTTTTGAAAGCCAAAAGGGAAATTCCTTTTACAATTCTCTTGAATTAATTCAAGAACTGATATTATAGAACCACTCACATCTTTTATAAAAGAATTAATTAGCCTTAAAAAAAGACTGAATAGAACTGCTTGTGCAAGTACCTATTCTCAGTTAAAGTTCTTAAAAGTATCTTAATATGATATAAGTAACGTAGACACATTGTGAAAGGAGTATTAAAATATGTTTTATATAACTATAACTATAGTACAATCAAGTATTAAAAATAGTTTTAAAAAGAAATTGCACTTCGTTGTAAGTTTTTGCTCTAAAATGAATTAAAAATGAAAAAAGATCTGATACACTGATGCATATTCTCAGAGAAGGGAGAATATGTAAAGAAATAACTTTAAGAACTCAATTTTTATTGAATAAAAAGTGCGCAAGTTCTTACAAAAAAGCGATTAATTTTTTGTCTGGAGAAAATTTCAATTAAAATTTTGGACCAGTTTTACCCACTTCAAGTATATTGCAAAAGCATTAATTATTCGCTAAGACACATTACATACACAGCAAAATACGTTAAGTTAGAAGAATAATTCTTCCATTTTACAATTTTTAACAACACTTTTTTAACTCGTTCTACTTACCTTAGTCACCTCCATTCTCTTTGACAGGATTAAAATAATCACATTCTTAATATTATCTATATCGATCAAGTTTAATATTTCCTTTTTATTTCAACATAATGTATGTGCGAATGTTTATAAAATGTCGAAATTAACATTCATAAAAATGGGATTAATGTTGATTGAATTTAATTTCCAAGAGTATGGCGATTTAGAATAAAAGTTAATTAAATACTTTATCTTAGAGATTAATATCAATTACGATCTTTTGTATAAAAAATTTGAAACTGGCCAGAAAACCGTAATTTCCATTTATGATAGATTTCTGGTCGTTATTTTCAATTAATTATAATATTTAGTCAAGTGACTTTACATTTTTTAAGAAAATGGATAGAAAGCAAATCACGTTGATGTTCTATGAAACACAACAGTATGTTATTGCACCTTGTTTTAGTGTGTTAAGAGCAGTTTAACATGTTTTATTTTCATGTTTTCATATGTCTTTCTTTAAAAAGTAAACATTATGAAACAATGTCTATTTAGTGATTTTTCCTAACATTTGGATTGATATTTTACAACTAAATTTCTTTTTCTTTTCAAAATATAATTTTTAAGCAGCAGAAAAGAAGAAGGAGACCTCATTTTGTCTTAAATTTAATCTCGCTATCAGATATATTAGCTTAAATTATTTCCATGTGCAACATGTTCGAAAATATATGGAAAAACAAAAAATGGTTATTTCAAACCGTGTTTCACTTTTAAACATTACAACAAAACTAGATAGTCAGTATTAAAGTAAATTTCTTGTCTTGAAATCCTTCGAGCAGCAATTCTTTTAATTAGAACATTATAGAATTCGTGCTTAATGATTTTGAACACACAATGCAACTAGTACAAATTTCTTTCTTATTAAGTTCTTAGAGAAGAAAGAGATATATCGGGGTACCAACAAAGGACTCAGACATTTAAAAAGAGCAATATCACTCAAGGAAGCAGCAATAAAACATTTCGGAAGATTTAATCTGGAATCGTACTTTACGAAACTATCGTAAGATACTAGAAAGAATGAAAAAAACCAAAAAATGAATTAACTTTCTAATTTAGAGACATGGGATTCAATGGGATACAACCTTTTTAGCAATATTTCAATAGGATCTTTTTTCCTCTTCAATGATAAAATCTACGTTTTGTTATGTCTGATGTCAAGAATAATGTTGGAAAGAGACATTTTTTAGTGCTAAACACGAAAAGAATTTCAATCATACCTGTTGTTTCAACTAGCAAAAGCTTCAATCATTTATGGATGTAAATGCACTCATTAAATATTCCTAAAGTGTGCTTTAAGTTTTTGTGGGGTTTTTTTCACTATATTGAGTAACAATATCATTCGCAACCTTTCAACTATTTTTATTCATTTGAAATAATATTACCATGAACTGTTAAATAAGTTTATAATTTGACAAAGATTTGATAAACTAACTCTAAAGTTTAATTTTAGTTTATTTTATGTTATTTTCTCCGCGCTTGGCTAATCAAACTAGGAACATGGTATCACTTTCCCCGTGATCAATATCTATATAGTTTTATATCACATCAAATCACCTATGACATCCCGTATAATACTGAAAATTAATTACTTCTATAATGTCACCCTCATATTTTATTAATAGTTTCGTGATTTACGGCGGAATTAAAAGAATAAGCTCTGAAACTTCTAACCTTTTCCAAACGCCTTTAACGTTGAACAAGGTATAAATCGACAGATAAGACGGTAACAACGACTAATGTTTTAGTAAAATTCTAATTATTAATCCTTAAAATTAAATCGTTTTAAAGCCTTTCGCGGTTTTGATATTCACTGCTTATACATTAAGTAATACGAGTACTTAAGTACTATAAAAAAAACTTTAATCTAAAAATATAGCCCACTCTAATTACGTGCCCCGCTTATTTTCTTTCATTAATACATATTCCTGTGAGAATTCAAAATTATAAAATGAGGACTTTTGGGAGAGATAATACTAAATTCCGAGTATTCCAATTAAAAAAAAGTCTTCAACGCGTAAAACTATCCTAATAAGAAATTTACGTAGAAAAGTTTCCTTCCCCTAACATGTGTGCATGAGTGAGAAAAAAGACTAATTATAGTAGTTTTCATCCTCAATACTACACACACACATACATATATATATATATATATATATATATAGAGAGAGAGAGAGAGAGAGAAAATATATATATATATATATATATATATACAGGGTGTCCCATAATGATTGGGACAAATTTTAAGGGGAGGTAGGGCATGTCAAAAATATTCAAAATGGCATAGCATCCCATGGTCGCAAACGTCAGCTTACGCCGCTAGGTGGTGTTGGAGCGGAAAGATCCCGAGGAGAAAAATCCGATTTTTCGTCATTCGAGCAATAGTCGCCTTAAGAGCATGCAACATTATTTGAATAAGGAACTGGCAGACATGCATGTAGTGTATGGACAGGCCGATTGCAATGCACGAGCAGCTCAACGACTGTATGGCGAACGGTTCCCACAGTGAGATATACCGGACCGCCGTGTGTTTTCGAATGTCCATCACAATTTGTGTGAATATGGTTCATTCAGAGGTAGTAGGAAGAGTGAGGGTAGGCCACGAGGGACTTGTACGCCCTCCATGAAACAGAATGTGCTGGCTAGTTTGGTCGGTGACTACTTAGTCGGGCCTTACCTGTTACCATCACCTTTGACATCGGCAAAGTATCTCATCTTTTTGGAAGAGGCTTTACCAGGGTTACTTCAGTCTGTGCCGCAAAATGTGAGAAGAAACATGTGGTTTCAACATGATGGGGCGCCTCCCCATTATGGAAGATGTGTTCGGAGCCATTTGAGTGCTTCGTTTGGAAATCAGTGGATTGGGCGTGGCGGACCGGTTGCATGGCCCCCACGCTCTCCGGATTTAAGCAGCCTGGATTTCTTTCTTTGGGGTGCACTTAAATGTGCTGTGTATGAAACACCTGTCGAGTCTGAAATGGATCTGGTTGCAAGAATTGTTTGCGCTCCTGCAGATATCCAAGCAAATCCAGGTGTTTTCGAACGTGTCCGCCAATCCATGGTCCGTCGCTGTAACGCTTGCATATCTTGTAATGGTGGAAACTTTGAGCATCTTTTGTAACCTTTTCAAATGGTATCATCTACCCCAACATATGTAATATTTATGAGCAATAACTATTTCTGATAATCTCTGTCTTGTATTCCTTCATTTCTTGTACCTCTGATACCACTTTCCCGTGATGTTTGCGACCATGGGTTGCTATGCAATTTTGAATCCTTTTGACATGCCCTACCTCCCCTTAAAATTTGTCCCAATCATTATGGGACACCCTGTATATATATATATATATATATATATATATATATATATATATATATATATATATATATATATATATATATAAAAGAGCTTGTCTTCTTGTTTGTCCGCTATAGAATCAGAGACTGTTTCACCCACCAGGACCAAATTCGGCACAGTTAATGTTTTGGACCCGAGAAACTTAAATCAGGAAAAACGAAATTTGGGGCTCAATTAGTTTTTTAAAATTAATTTTTTAATGTTTTTTGTGCCCGATAGAGGTTCGTCTACCCCCTGTGGATTCCCCTCGACCAGCTGCGTTAAGAAGGGTGGTTTGAGGATGACGGAGGGGGGGGTCATATTACAATGCGCGGGAGAAAGAGGGTTGGGAATGACCTTAAAATCAGACGAAGTTCCGCAGGATCAAAGTTTCTTTCTTATTGTTTGTATATCATTTCAGTAGAAACGTGCTAAGCGCATTCTGTCTGGTCAGATGAACATGAAGAGCGGGAGTGCAGCCCAGTATTTTTTTGATGGAATGCATGAAATATTTTATATCTATATATCTACCCGGGCAACGCCGGGCAATAATGCTAATATATATATATATATATATATATATATATACCAGGGGTGATCAAAAAGTAAGATTACAAAGCCTGCAATGAAACGTGTACATTTTATTTCATAAAACCAATACAGCCAACTGATAGTACATTAGGTTACTTTTCGACATATCGGTTGAATTATATATCGGTAGTTCCGTGTATATATCGGTAGTATTCCGTGTATATATCGGCCGACATATCGGTAGTTCCGTGTCGTGAACACTTGTCGCTTCGTGAGATGAATTTGAATATTCCCTCCTGGTAAAAATCCTGTCCTTGCGTGTTCAGCACCGTTGTGGCGAAGTGTTTCACCTCCTCGTCTGAAGTGAATCGTCGGCCCCCTAGGTCCCCCTTAAAGTGAGGAAACAGATTGAAGTCACTTGGATCGAGGTCCGGGCTGTAGGAAGGATGGTCGATGATGTCCCAGCGAAATTTCTTCAACAACGTGGTGATCCTCTGGGCTGTATGAGGTCGTGCGTTGTCGTGAAGGAAGATGACGCCCTCTGTGAGAAGTCCAGGCCGTTTCCTCCTGATTGCTTCGCGTAATCGTGTCAAGGTCTCGCAGTATCGGTCAGCGGTCACTGTGTGCTCTCTTTCCAAAAACTCCACGAGTAAGACACCCGCGCTGTCCCAAAAAACTGTGGCCATCACCTTCTCGGCAGATGGCGTCACCTTAAACTTCTTTGTATTTTGAGAGGAGGTATGTTTCCACTCCATTGACGACCGCTTACTGCTGGGGATATAGTGGTGGATCCCTGTTTCGTCACCCGTGACAATACGGTGAAGAAAATTGTTTCCATCAGTGGAGAACCATTGCAAAAGTTTCAGACTTCCCCCCATGCGCTTCTCCTTGTTGTCGGTCGGACAGCTTTTTGGAACCCATCGGGCACAAACTTTCCGGTCCTGCAGAATGTCGTGAACAATGTGACGAACGCTTCCGAACGACATTCCCAATTCTTCCGTCATATGGCGTATCGTGATCCTCCTGTTGTCCTGAATCAGATCCTTCACGCAAGCAGTGTTCAAATCTGTTATTGCCGTGCTCGGTCGGCCATTGCGATCCTCGTCGATGACCTTTTACTCTACCGGCCGCAAACTTTTGACAACATTCTGCGACATGCTGACGAGACATTACAGTCTCTCCGTAAACCTCTACCAGCTGCCGGTGAATTTTAGCAGCGCTTACATGTTTCGCCCACAGAAACAGAATAACTGAACGGATTTCTTCACGAGATCAGTTTTTCAAACGAGTCGCCATTTCTGTTAATCTTCAACTAGCGCTGTAGGTCGTGGGTAGGTGAAACTCTCCACAGTTAACGACCGCATGTATTAGAATTACCGCACACAACTAATTTCTGTATAAAAGACGAAACTCCAGGAATATCGACCTTGTAACCTTAGTTTTTGATCACCCCTCGTATATTATACGGAAGTACGATATAATAATGTACAGAAGAAAATTGCGAATTGATTTTATTACATGCACATTACAAACAAGAAATTTAAAATTAATCCCATTAAATTTAATTACGCCTGAAATAGTAATTGATAAATATTATTTATGAACGGACGTAAGATCATTTTAACATATTTGTCAGGAAAAGTAACAATTATCATGAGTTAGAATGGTGGAAGAATGTAATGACCATCAGTTATGTGAACAGGAAAATAAAACTAGCATGAAATATGTTTTCAGTGAGTATACCCGTGTGAATCTGAATCTCAGTTAACAGTGAAAAGTTGAATACATACATATATGTATATATATATATATATATATATATATGGAAAATACGTTGCATGTTGCAAATAATTATATTCCATTTATGTTATTTAAAGTCCTTTATGGTTTGCCGTAAAGGAGCTAACATACACGGGTCAAGTGATTTAGAGAGTCTAATACGAGTAAAAGCTTGTAAAATATCTTGACGTTTTACATGTTTTTGGCATATATATTTAGTTTTTAAATTGAGGAGTAATCACTGTTCGAACAGCGTTAAAGAAGACCAATACCTATTCCCAGTAATTTTCCAGTTCCAGCCTATAGCCAACTGAGTTTAAAAGAATATGCTTAATATGCAGATCATGAATGGAAATTCGGATTGTGAGAAACATATTAAAACAACAATATTAAAATCAGTAATAATCATTTTTTCTGAAACTTTTGCAACGAGAAAGTTACAGCATTGATTTAAATATATGTCAATAATTGCACTGATTTCAGATATGAAAAGTTGCGTGCTAAGTTACAACAATATACGTGGGCCTAGACACATAAAAATCAAAACAAGTGGCTGAAATAGAGAAAATTTAAAAGTCTTAGGTAACAGATACTCATTATTCTAATAATTTTAATGTTTTAAAATATTTTAAGGCTACTGATTTTCCTTTTTGTACAAAATTTTATGTTAATCGTAATTACGAAAAACGCGAAAGGAAATCTTTTTTTAAATATCCAAACTCCTTCGTATTTGCTGTTGCAAATATTAATGTTACAATCCATTTGTATTATTCCAGAAATTCATGTTAAACATCTACATTTCAAAGAGTTCCTGAGCATTTCTAATCAGTAAAATATGTGTGCAAAAGGAAAAGACATTTAGAGGTAGTTGAGCAGAAAATCCTCGGGTGTTGCTTTCAGTCCCAAGACAGTTATCCCAGACAACGGGCTTTGTAGTCATCAACACAGAATTTACAGTGATAACTGCTAAAGCTGTAAGTTAAAACTACTTCATTTAGAATTGGTACGGGATCTATGGTTTAATGTTTCCATACTTTTCTTAGCATTTAGTATAATTACGACGCTATTACCCTTTAAATGTAGGTGTTATTTCAATGGGGTAGTTTGGTTTACTTTGATTTTTGCCCTCGTAAAAAAAAGTCCATTAACGCATTCATTTTTTTTGTACAGAGAATCAAAGTTATTGTGTTCAAAACCTCCCTCTAGAGGTGGATAAACATACAGATGGGATAATCGCATACTTAGAGCCTTTAATAATAAAGGTTATGTGGTTCTTCCTTTCTTTTTACTACATCTCTATCGGTCCAGGCACATTATAAAGTACGAGGGCTACTTCTGAATAACTTCTTATTCTCTACGTAGAGGCAGACTAACATATACAGACTTGGGGCTTCCAAAATAATACACAATCAGTACCGCAACCCGCGGTACTAAGAAACTAAAGGTCGCAATGAATCCCTCAGGCAGAGTATGAATTCACTAAACATACCCGTAAACCTCGGCTCTGAGCTAATTCTCGAAGTCGTGCAGCCACCTCGGCTAAATACCAATACACGCTCTATCCGTATCGCTACTCCAGTCTTGAGCTCTCTCAGTATCGCTACTCCCGTCTTGGGCTTTCTCAGTATTGGGCTCTTTGCCAACTCAGCGTGTGCCCTTTAAATAGCTCAAACATCTGCGCCGAACTCACTTTGGCTGGCATGTACAGCGCTGCTAGCAGAAATTTGCATCTGAGCAACACGCGAACCCTACACTCTCCCTGACCCAACAAAAAAATTTAGACCGCCACCCCTTTAACGGGGTGCGGGCGCGGATTTTTAATAAAACTCCCCCCGCGATTGGGAGTCTATGCAACTTCCTACACTCCCCTAGAAACTACTCTCTGCCTGAACTGATTCTTTACCCCTTTTAACATTCGTTCGTCTTGAGTAACATAACCTAGAAGCAAAGTTTATTACAAAAAGTCTCTGCACTTCATCATCGGCAGGTTGTTCTTAATTCGGAGTCCATAGCTGGAATCCCGGAAAAACTAACTCAAATGAATAATAGCCCTTCTCTGCCGTATAGTGTGATCGGCAGCATTTCATCGGAACTTGTCCTTCGGCTCCCTGGCAATTGCTGGTGCGTCCATCTCATTCTGTAGCCAGCACTTCCTCCTGGTATCCCTCACTGCAAGTACACCTCCGTCTACTTAAACAAAAAATCTAATTTAAACGTAGAGCTGCACTCATGTCTGACTGACCGGAATCCCGTTCAGACATCTAAAATACAAGTTTCACAGTAATCTTATTCCTGCACCAAAATATATAATTCACCTGCAATCTTAAACATTCTAAAACTACACTTTCAATTTCTAAGTATTTCTAACTGAACAGTTGCACATTTCAATTTTTAATTGTATTTCACTTGTTAGTTTTCTCAATTGTACAAACAAAACATAGTATTAACATTTTATTAGTTGTATAAGTAAAACAAAATGAAAATTCGGCATATACTTTCTTGATACTTCAGAATTTAAATTGTGTTATATAAGATACCTAAATTTAGTTCATTAATCATTTCTGTCCGGGATCTCAATATAATGCCATTTAAATCTAGGCAAGGCTGACACTAAAAGCCTTATTTTTTTTTTCTCAGTTTCAAGTTCTAAGTATACTTAAACAAAATTTCAGACATGACACCACAAATGTCAAGAAACGTCTGCTATGTACAGTCAGTTGAATACAATACATGTAAATATTTACCAATTCTAATACATCTACAAATATCTAACAAAACAATCTATATATCTATTTATACTACTAAAGCAATCTGTTTGTGCGTGGAATGTGTAACGCGCGCTAGTGTTGTTAGGGGTCAATTAGTTAAATGCGTCGGCCCGTGTCAGAGCCGTTGGGGATTTACAATTTAAGAGACCATGGTTTTCTTCCGAGGTTAAATTGCAAATTCCTGTGTGTGACCTTGATCGCTCTGAGAGAGGGGATATTACAGCTTAGTGACGACACGTGTTTAACCTTAATTATTACAATTCGAAATACGCATTCAACATCAAATATCTCGCAAGCAATATTACACATTCAAGTCAAACTTTGATACAAAATTACATTATATTCCTAAAAAAAAATTACATTTTTATGCAATAGAATCACAATATATTAAAAAATTTTATATTTTTATGCCATAAAATTACATTCTTATCACAAGTTTCACTTACTACAATTCCAGAGTTCCACATGACACTTTTTTTGAAAATACCTCGCGTCAAAAATTATTACAAAGCCATCATTAAAGTTATTACATACCAATCAGAATTCAGATTGTATAACAAAATCAATTATATCATTATAGACTCATAGCACTGATTACTCAAAATATCAGAGCTGCGTTCCAAGGTATTTTACTATTTATGTATTTTCACAAAAAAAAAGTTCGACTTTGGAAGACTCTGAAGTCCGGCTCCAATCTGAAAATCAATAACGTTGAATTGATACATCACCACACATCTGGGCTCGCACTGTATCCAACCAAGCTATCCATCGAACATCAGAATGTGTCATAAATCGTTCCTTCCTGACTTGAGGCTTCCGTCTAGACTTTCCCGAAGCTATTCTGCCTTTTCGGTGTTGTTTATTGTTTGGAATAACCGCTGAAATGCGTTGTTTCCTTTGCGAAGTACCCATCTGCGTCTTCGCTCTCCTCTTTCTGAGTTCATACCGTGGTTGTTTTTCATATTGCCCCGATACACCGTCTGCCAACTGCCGTTTCTGAGGCGGTTGCTTCTGAGTGTTATGGCTGCTGGATTTCGGGGGTCCTGGTGTGGGCCCTGAACTTTGATCTTTATAACTGCAGGTCGGTATTCTCCGGTCAATTGTTTCTCGTCGCACATTCCTTGGATTAAATTTGGATGTGTAAAAATAGGGTTTTGCTGGACCCTCTTTCTTCTTGCATTTTTTTTCTGGAATTGCATTACCGTTTGAAAACTTTCGTTTTCCCCTTATGTGCGGCCCTGGGATTCTAAATTGGACTTTTTTTGCTGTCTGAACTCCGTTTCCATGTTTCCGTTTCACGCAGGACTGTGGAGGGCTATGTTCATTTTGAAAATGCGGATTCTGCTGTTTCTTTCCGGAATTCTCAATCGGTGTGTCTGCAACACGTTTTTGCGATTTTGAGGGGCCTGCTTCATTTTGACCCTGGAGTTCAGAACTTTGTGTAGATTTCGATTTTCGTTCTAATTTCTGATCTAAATCCACCATGGTTTGTCGATTAATATACACTCGACACTGATCCACATTTACCGCCATCTGCTTCCCGTGCTTTTGAATCGTCAGAACGTTATTTCGGGAACTTTGCACTAGATATGGGCCCTCAAACTTTGGTGAAAATTTACTTACAAAATGCTTCTGAGCACTAGATAAATGGTGTGTTGCTATGAGTACCCAATCTCCAACTTGAACATTATTTTCTCGCCTTTTGGTATCATAGTATTTCTTTTGGGTGTTTCGAGCGGCATCATTCCATTTACGCGTTTCGTGTAATAACTGTTCTATATCTTTCATTTGAAATTCAGCCTCTCGCTGCTGTACAAAAAACATTCGATCTAAGGGTGTCATTAATTTTCGTCCCAAAAAAACTTCTGCTGGTGTTTTCCCCGTGGAGTCGTGCTGAGCCGTGCGAAGTGCATAAGTAAATTCTTGAATATACTTATCCCAATTTTGGTGGTATTTCTCAATGTAAGCTGCGATCATCCGCACAATATTTCGATTTACTCGTTCCGCAATATTAGATTGCGCTCGATATGTGACCATTTTGCAGTGCTTTGTTTAACTTTTCACACATATCCTCAAATATCTTACTTACAAATTGTTGGCCATTGTCACTAATTGTACTGGTGCAGAATATTGAAACACATATTTCTGCATGAACGCGTTTGTGACTGCCTGAGCTGATGCGCGCCTCAGGGGTACAATTTCCACCCATTTTGAAAAATGATCAGCGATCACTAACAAATATCTAAACTTTCCATGGGCACTTCTGGGATATGGTCCCAATAAATCCACTCCGACGATAGCATTAGGAAATGTCGCTACAATGTTTGTGAGGTACCCTGCAGGCTTGTGATTCACATAATTTATTCTTTGACATGTGTCGCAGCTTCGAACATATTGCGTGACCCATTCTTTCAATTTAGGCCAATATACTGCTTCTCTTGCTCGCGCAAACGTTTTTCGGATCCCCATGTGGCCACAAATTGGCAAATCATGCAAATCATGTAATACTTCCATTCTCATAGATTCTGGAATCACGGGTCGAAGTTCCCCAAACTCGTTTCGATGTAGGGTATAGAACAAGATTTCGTCGATGAGTTCATAGTTTTTGCTACGATTTTGAATTTCAATTTTATTGGGGGCATGATAATTGGCCGGATCCTTCAAATAAGCATAGATATCTGCAAACTTTGGATCCCTTTCTAATTCGGCCGCCAACTTCTCTCGATTTTCCAACACCGCTGTAGTGAGTAGTGCACATCGCAGTTGACCCGACTCAGTATGATATGGTGCGCGGGATAACGCATCAGCCACCCTATTTTCCTTCCCACTTTTAAACTGGATATCTAAATTATACTCTTGCAGCTTAAGTGCCCAGCGAATAACTCTTGGGGTTAAATTTTTCCCCGTGTATAATTTCGTGAGTGCTGCATGATCGGTATAAATCACTACTGGCTTTTCTGTAAAATATCCCTTGAATTTATTCACAGCAAACACAATTGCCAAAATTTCGCGCTCTGTTGTGGTATAATTTCTTTCTGCTGCATTTAGCGTTCGGGATACATACGCAATGGGTCGCCCTTCTTGTGACATCACTGCGCCAATTCCCACTGCTGAGCTATCCGTATGTATTATAAAAGGTTTTTGCGGGTCTGGATGACCAAGTACTGGGGCTTGAATCAGGGCAGCTTTCAATTTCTCAAACGCGTCCTGCGCTTCTGATGACCAACGAAATTTAGTATATTGTCTACGAAGCATATATAATGGTTCAGCTATTTCTGAAAATGATGGGATAAAGGTTCTGTAATATGAACACAGCCCTAAAAACGATGCAAGTTGCCGTGCTGATTTCGGAATCTTAAACTCCTTTACCGCTTGAATTTTTGAATCGTCAGCTTCTCTCCCATTTTGCGTAATTTTGAACCCAAGATACTGCAGCTCTTTCCGTGCAAATTTACACTTTTTCAAATTTACCGTGAGCCCACTTTCTTTTATCAATGTTAATACCTTCGCTAATAGCTCGGTATGCTCTTCAAATGTTTCTGAGGATAGAATAATATCATCCAGATAAACACATACATTTTGGCCTAATACTGGTTTGAGGATTGTATCCATCGTACGTTGAAAAGTCGCGGGGGCTCCCGATAACCCAAAAGGCATCCTCACGAAGGCATACGACCCTTTTTTTGAAATGAAGCTCGTTTTTGGTATGTCGCTTTCATTCACCGCTACTTGATAATACCCCGATGTCAGGTCCAAAGTTGTTAAATAATTAACTGCTTTAAAACTATGTAAGATGTCTTCGATTAGCGGCATCGGGTAGGCCGGAAACTTAGTAACTTTATTTAATGCGCGATAGTCAATCGCAAATCTCCATGCTTTAGGGTCTGTTAACGGTAAATCCCCTTTCTTTCTACAAAGCACTATTGGACTTGCCACGGGCTACTAATGGGTTTGATAATATTTTGCTTGAGCATCTCCTCAATATGTTGCTCGATGATCCGTTCTTTTATCTGGTCATATCTATATGGTCGACCTTTAATTGGCGCACCTTCGCCCGTATCGATTGTATGAGTACTAACATGAGTTAATCCAGGATTCTCAGAAAAAAGTTCGGAAAAGCCCTCTAATACATGCATTAATTTTTCTTTTTGGTTATGGGTTAAAACGGAGTCTTCCCACTTTATATCCAATTGTTTCGTTCCCTTTTTACTTTCTTGATTCATTTGCACGGACATTGACTCTCTCAAAATCCATAACTACTTTAGCCCGTTGCAGAAAATCCATCCCCAAAATGACATCTTCCTGGAGATCCTGTACTATATGAAAATGTGTATGGAGTGTTTCAGTTTGAATCCGCACCATGGCTGCAAATTGGCCCCATACTGTGCAATCCTTACCTTGAGCAGACAAAACCTGGATCTGATTATTTCTATACACAGTTTTATTCCGAAATGTATCACGAAACCATTTCTTACTTACGAAATTTTTCGTAGCCCCTGTGTCCAATAAACTGCGCACCGGGATTTGATCCAGCTGCACAACCACATATGGTAGCTCAACATTTCTTAATGTTAAACTTTTAATTTCTTTCCTAGGGGTTTTTCCACCTGTGTTGGACAACGAGCCCCTCTTCTTGTTGCCCCTCCCTAGTTTAAATTGCGCTCATATTGAATATCAGGGTATCTAGGGTTTGTAATGGCCTGTGGCCTATTATACCTAGGAGGATATGACCAATTTCCACTCTGTCGGATCCCTCTATCCACTTGTGGCCTTCTATAAAATCCCCCAACATTGTCCGGAACCGCTTTTCGTATACTCGGTGGGTGTCTTTGGTCGTACTTTATCACCCCTTCAATTAGCTCTGTTAGATCTTTGGGCCTGATAATTTCTAAAAAATCTTGCGCATTAGGGTTTAATCGATCTGTAATTAATTTAACCTTTCTTTCTTCCGTTTGGTTCTCATTGAGTTTCTTCAATAATTCACATTTCCGAATGACCACCTCGTACGCGGTTTGCTCTGGCTTTTGACATACTCCATATAATTCCTGCTCCAACTTAAGGGTATCCCTTACTTCTGGAAATGTTTTCTTTAGCTTTTCAGCCAACTGCTCAAATGTAGTGATCCCACTGGACCCAATAACATCATACCATTGCTTAGCCGCTCCCCGCAGCCCTCTTTTTGCAATCACCAACTTTTGTGCGTCTGAGACAGGATAGCTGACGCAATGTTCCTCAACTGCCTCTAAATATCTAATGACAGATCCTTCCCCCGAAAACCAAGCCTTTTGTGGTGCAGTCATGGCCACAAAATTAGCCAAATGCTGCCACCCTGCAGTCTGGCCTGTTTGGTGTTCTTCCCGGCCATTTAATGCTAATTGTTCTAACTGCTCGCGTAGCTGAGCTACTTTCTCTGCTGACATCCTAGTGCCGTAAATATTATACTTTTAGACAAAACTCAGAGTTTTACTATATAGAATGACACCATACACAATCGCTACTTCTTTGGCACTCTTCGTGCGAACTCCACAGCACTATAGAACACAATTCACAATTTTTTTAATAATGTACAAACACTCACCTCTCTTTCGGTCGAAATGTTCGGGCGCCAGTATGTGGTTCTTTTTTTTTTCTTTTTTTCTACAAAGCACTAGGCACTCTTCGTGCGAGGGATAACTCTAGAATAACTTCTTTGGCACTCTTCGTGCGAGGGATACTAACATATACAGACTTGGGGCTTCCAAAATAATACACAATCAGTACCGCAACCCGCGGTACTAAGAAACTAAAGGTCGCAATGAATCCCTCAGGCAGAGTATGAATTCACTAAACATACCCGTAAACCTCGGCTCTGAGCTAATTCTCGAAGTCGTGCAGCCACCTCGGCTAAATACCAATACACGCTCTATCCGTATCGCTACTCCAGTCTTGAGCTCTCTCAGTATCGCTACTCCCGTCTTGGGCTTTCTCAGTATTGGGCTCTTTGCCAACTCAGCGTGTGCCCTTTAAATAGCTCAAACATCTGCGCCGAACTCACTTTGGCTGGCATGTACAGCGCTCTATCCGTATCGCTACTCCAGTCTTGAGCTCTCTCAGTATCGCTACTCCCGTCTTGGGCTTTCTCAGTATTGGGCTCTTTGCCAACTCAGCGTGTGCCCTTTAAATAGCTCAAACATCTGCGCCGAACTCACTTTGGCTGGCATGTACAGCGCTGCTAGCAGAAATTTGCATCTGAGCAACACGCGAACCCTACAAGGTGTCTTCGAAAATTAGGCTTTACATATTTATCTCTTCTAGAATTATTGTGCTTCTAAGATTTAACTTATGAGTTGAAATTAAAAGATTAATTCTTCCTCGGTAATTACAGTCATTTCTTAGTATAAAATAATTCAATAAATTAATCCTTTTTTTACTACGGCATATCCGTAATGTTAGTGAAAAGACTTTCTTTTTCAATGCTTTAGCCCTTTTAAAACTATTTATGAAGTTTTTTAACTATCATGCTTTTATTCCATTTTTCCCTCTAATGTTTTTAGATGATAATGTTTTACAAGCATTAAATTCCTAGAGCATTATTGATTAGTCTTAAGAACTTAAATCAAGAGAAGTATCCCTATAAATGTCGTTTAAAATATGTATTATATTTTTGTAAAGAGTTGGATTTATTTGTGTATAATATTTTATACGCAAATTTACTCATCCGTGAAACTTTTATATTAATTATTTTAATGTTTAAAGGAAGAATTTTTTTTAAATTTTTACTTGTAATCCATTTCCAAAGTGAAATTCATTATGACTTACAGGAAACTTGTGGAATAGGCAAACAGGGACGGTTAAATGGTTATATTAATTTAAAGGAATGTCTGCATGACACGATTGTATTTGGGAATTTTTCATAACAATCACACTAGGCCTGATCGTGAACTGCTAATTAGTTTGAAAATGTGTCTATCCCTTTAATTATATTGTGAATTTTAAGAAGTTCTGTGATCCTGCTGAAATTCGCTGTTTGTGTGAAGATATAAATTAAGAATGTCTATTTGAGAGACGTGAGGTAGAAAATTTAACTGCAACCAAGAAAAAAAAATTAGAACTTTTTATAGTTACAATACAGTGTTACTCGGGGAAAGCTTTGAAATCTGGAAGGGGTCTTTGAACGTCTTATTGGAGTCATTATCAACTGTCGAACAAAATCTATTTGTACTTTTTTGCATTGGTGGCTCGAAAGCGGCCACAACGGCCCAGCCTCATTAACAGCTTTAAATCGTTTTTCATCAAAATAAGATCAGATTTTTAGGAAATCGCTTACCTTATATGGTTCTGTTTCTTATGTACCTTGTGAATCCTCTAACGGTCCAGGCACACTATAAAGTAAGAGGCATAAATATAAATAATTCCTTTATTTTCTACGTAGAGGTAGACTAACATAGACCGACTTGGGGCTTCAAATAATAACACAACAGTATCGCAACTTGCGGTACTAAGAAACTGAACTTTAAAGTCGTAATGAACCCTTTCAGGCAGAATATACGTTCACTAACAATGCCCGTAACCATCGGGCTCTGAAATAACTATCGAAATCGTGCAGCCACCTAGGCTAAATACTAATACGTGCTATATCAATTAAATAGAGCTATCACCTTCAATCTAACTTTTCTCGACTCTTTCGTATCTCTACTAATAGCGTAACGCACTAACGTACAAATCTCTACTCTCTTCTTGGGCTCTTGCCAACTCAGCGTGTGTCACTTAAATAGACCAGACACCTGCTCCGAACTCACTTCGACTGGCCTTCACTGCGCAGCTACCAGAAATTTGCATCTGAGCAACACGCGAACCCTACAACCTTTAAAGAACATTTTTCAGCAATTTCCTCAGATATTTTGCTTGTTGAAAAAGAAAGCACAAGAATTTTATTGGCATTTTAAACTCTGGCGCTGATACCTTAGGGTAAGCAAATTTGGCAATTGACCTCTAATCCAGTTGTAACGACTGCTTGGATATATCGTCAATGGTACCAGCTGGACTGGGGCTATCTTAGAGGATAATCATTCAGCTTTTTAAAAATGTTGTTGTCCGACTACTTGCTAACAGAATCTTCCGGAATTTGAGCTGAAAAGCAAGCAGTTATAAGGTATTATTTTTGAAGGAAATTCAGAGTCGTGTATTTGTAAGATCAGAGTCGCCATTTCAGCACTTCTTGTAAAGTTGCAATATTGGTATGTACGAAAATCCACAGCGTGAATTAAATAAATGTTTCTTGGAGAGAGGAATCGAAAGATGGTGTTTCAAAGCAGAAGATGAGAACAAATGGCAGAATTTTCCTTTATTTAATCAAGAAAATATGAGATAAAGCGGAGAAACGGGCTGAAATTGAATTGCTTTTCCATTAATTAGCGGATGAAATAATTTAAACCACAAATAATTTATTTTATTTGCTCAAAACTTTTTTAGGAATAATGATGTTACCATCTATGTGTACGCTAGATTGACTTTTTTGTATTGCTACTATTGCCTCCAAACTTTGACGTTAATATTTTCGAGAAGGAGTTTCGAACCTTTCAGAAGTATAAGATAAATTCAACTAACGATACGTTATGGATCATTGTTTTCGAGAGAGCTTAAAGAAAACATTGAAATCAAACACCTGGAACATCATCAATCCTAAAAGTTTATGCCTATTTGAAAATATTGGGAATAATGTGATCTTATAAGTAAATGGAATAACAAAATAGTTTAGCTGTTAAAAGAGAAGGGGGAAATTATGTTTCTATTGCTTGGTATTTTGTGGGAATGTTTACGGGAAAGCACATGTTGTAAAGTATTAAAATACTTTTAAGGAATAGTTAAAAGACAAAAAAAACTTACTAAACTCTAAAATTTTAGCAAAAATGCTATTAAAAGATTAACTTATAAAATAAATTGGCTGGCGGAATTTATATGTAAATTAAAATAAACAATTTATTTCGCTTAATTTCGTGAATAATTATAAAGCATTGTCCTGCAGGGCTTGAGCGAGTACTCTAAAATATTAAAAATGTATTAAACTTATAGAGAATATAGCTCACTTCTACCCATACTTGGGTGTATATAATTTGAAGTGGCACTCTAAATGAATTTGATAAAAACACAGTTTATACGTGAAACAATGTTTATTGAATTCGTTGCAAATATAGAATTTGCTTTTACAGCAATAAGCATACGTACTACTTGTACGGAATATATATATTAGCATTCAATAGAAATATACTTTGCAAATACTCACAAACCAGCAGAGAGTCAAACCAGCAGTTCTGCCACGTAAACTTTGGGCCCCCTAAGCACTAGCGCCGGTTAAAACCTTGAGCTGCTTACTCGTAGCTCCCCTAACTCGCTTATCTATCAACTTTAACAACCTTTTTTCAACCTTAACAACCTTTTTTATTAATGACGCTGCATGGTATTTATACTAAGCGCGTATGCCGAAATTAGCATATCTCAAGCAGCTTCTTTAATTCATTCACTCAAAAGTTCGATTCTTGTGAATCGAATCTTGTGTATACCTTACAAACTGAAATTTATCTATCTTCTATTCATGACATCTGTATAGTAATTTGTAGTTCAAAAGTTTTAAAATAAACTAATTAAAAATAAAGTTGTTCCATGTGTGGCAATGAAAGTAATAGTTGGTTGTGGTTAGTACATTGCATGGAATTAAAATTAGAATTTGTTGTGATCTTAACGATTGAAAACAACTCTGGTTAGAATGAAATCTTAATTTATTGAATTGAAAAAACATATACATTATACAATATAAAAACCTCACTGAATATTACACTTTGCTTGACCTTATTATAATTCATCTACTACATTTGGTTCATTATCATTAATCAAGAATTGGCATTGATTCATCATTAAATCCTAATACATTCTTCATCAAAATGAGCACTAATTTATATTCAAATCAATCACATAAGCTTTATTAATAATTAACATTAATTCCTATCACAGTTGTAATACATCCATAATCAACAATTATTATTAATTCATACACAAATCATGTCACTTTCTACTATATAAGATCTCATTTTACGAATTATCGCATATTACCCTTTTAACTTCCGCCATGAAACTAAATCGCTATCGCGCTCTGTATACGTTACCACGTTACATGAACTGTTACGCGTATGAGAAGCAATAATGGTAAGTATGAAAAGGAGAAAAGAAGGTACTTTTACAGACGATTGTTGAATCAATTTTGATTATGGACATAGGGCACAAGACGCTGGATTCCTCATTAATCGTTGAGCTGGAAATCTGGTTAACGGATGCACTGCTTTCTCATCCACTGTTCGTCATGGTCACTCGTACTAGGGAACAAGGCTCCTTTGGTAATCGGGCTTAGGATTTCTTCATCATCGGGCGTTCTCGGCAGTGGAAACTGGAGGCTCAGCTTTTCTTCGGGCTCTATAGGCATTGGAGACGGGTTGTAATATTCATCATCGGTTCTATCATCGGGTGCTTTATTTTAAACAACGGGCATCAGTAACGCTTCGGCTTATCCTTTCCTCAAGTTTCAAATCAGCTTTTTGCGACCTCATTAAGCAACCATCATACTACGTAGGTGCTCTTTTCTTGAGTCAAGCCTGATATCGCACACTAGGTCGAGCATGCTGACTTGTGTGCTCCTTATTGAGAGTGCCTGCAAATCGAAATTCTTTTCTCAACTGCCTGATTGAACTTAACTTTTTTTTCTCATATATTTCCTTGCTGCTTTGTCTTCATTCTTACATCTTTCTTTTCATTCTTACACACCTCTTCAAATCTCTCATTGGCTAAATTCTCCCCATCACAACTCATCTATTCGTTTGTGGTCACCTCTTCTCTATTCCTTTTCACCAATGCAACTCGTGGGCAGGACTTATAAAAATTTCTCTCTTCCTTGACTTTCACATGCTCAGCTCAACATCAACTATGGGTGGGCCCCTTTTATAGCTATCACAAATTTATGGCTTTCCTTTCTTTTTCTCTTCCTTCGTTGCAAACTCATTCTTCAGTTTCACCGTTTCCTTTTTATCTTCACATTTTATCTATACTTTTAATTCTTTCTTCGTGCCCAATTTTTTTATCTGTAGTAGTTTTGGTTTATTGTTGGCTTTTCTCCTCTCTACTTCTTTTATTGGTAGTCTTTTGATTCCTTGTCCTGTTTCTTTCTTGTGCAATTATTTTAATTCGCCCTGTAACTCTCCAACTTTCTTGCACATGGCCTTGGCGTTATTATCATATCCCTATGACAACATGTCATTTAAAAGAGAGTTGTTAAGCCTCTACCACACACCTTGGGTGGCCGAAAAACAGTAAACTTGTATCTAATATACACTCATGGACAAAAAAATTAGCGCACCAAGAAATAATTGCGGGATCGTAACGAAACTTGCAATGTAGGTACATGTCGGCGAGATATGCAAAAGATTAGAAATGCAGCGTGATTGCGCATTACGTATAGCCGGTAGAGGGCGTTGAACATCGTACTCTGTGGAGTATAAAACAGGTAACCAAAGCTTGTTTGAGTGTGCTGAATCATTTACAAAGGAAGAGCTGAGATAGACATGCCATTACGCCGTGTTCGAAGACAATATAAGCAGTTGTCGCAGTTTGAGAGGGGGAGAATCGTCGGGATGATGGAAGCTGGTTATTCAGCTAGGCGAGTAGCTCGTCAATTAGACCGCTCTGATTGTGTTGTGAGGTGTTGGGACCAGTGGACCCGAGAGATGTCATGTACACGAAGACCAGGCTCAGGACGCCCTCGACAGACCAGTCGTCGAGAAGACCGCCACATCGTAAGAAATGCACGCGTACAGCCAACTGCTTCATCGGCCGCCATCCAGGCACAGGTAGCACCTTCACTAGGGGCCTCTGTGTCTTCTCGAACCATACGAAGGCGCCTGGCTGAAGGACAGTTGGTATCGCGGCGCCCATTACGTGTGCTGCCCTTGACGCCCACCCATCGACGCCTCCGTTTGGAGTTTTGCCGCGCACGAGGAAACTGGACTGCAGCGGAATGGAACCAGGTCGTCTTTAGCGACGAATCTAGATTCAATCTCGGCAGTGATGACAATCGTGTTCGTGTGTGGAGAGCCCGTGGTGAACGCTTTAATCCTGCCTTTACTGTACAGCGACACATCGCTCCCACAGCTGGTGTGATGGTATGGGGTGCCATTGCCTACAATACACGGTCACCCCTAGTATTGTTCCGTGGCACCATGACAGCCCAGCGGTATGTTCATGAAATCCTGCAATCACATGTGTTGCCACTCATGCAACGGCTCCCAGGAGCCATTTTTCATCAAGACAATGCTCGGCCTCATACGGCAAGGGTGTCAAAAGACTGTCTCCGCACTGTTACTACCCTTCCTTGGCCTGCCCGATCCCCAGATTTGTCTCCAATCGAGCATATCTGGGATCATTTGGGACGATGAGTTGGGCATCCCACGAGTTTGAACGAACTAGAGGCAAGGTTACAGCAAATATGGAACGAAATGTCTCAAGACATCATACAGAACTTGAATGTCTCAATGCCCGATCGTATCGCATCGTGCATTCGCGCTAGAGGGGGTCCAACGGAGTATTAACTCCTCCGTTCTTTTGCCTTTTTCTCTGAAATAAATTATCCTTTTTCTTTGATTTTCTTATCATTTACTTATATCAAAGTAGTCATTACGTATGTAAAATTTCGTTTCATTTTGACGACTCCTTCTCGGTGTGCTAATTTTTTTGTCCATGAGTGTATAAAGAGTGATATAACTATGTTCTATAAGCCACTACCACTAACCCCTTATATTAATAACTTCTCTATGTGTTAGAATCGGAATTAGTTGTTTATATCTAAATTTCCATTTCAAAGTGTACATTGTATCCTATAAAAACTTATTCAAAGTAGTTTTGTAATGAACATATCTTATGGCTCGGTGCACACGAGCGATCCGGTGTCGTTCCGGCACCGCAGTTGCGATCAGGAGTATATAGAGTTGAACTAACCGACTCACACGGACGTGGGCGTCGTCGGTTAGTTCAACTCTATTGTACTCCTGATCGCAACTGCGGTGCCGCAACGACACCGGATCGCTCATGAGCACCGAGCCTTAAGTTTATTCTATAGAAAATATAGTTGTTTCAAATTTGCATTACGTCATATTGTTTTCTTTAGAACTGAAATACTTCAAATGATAACAATAAGCCCTAAAATCGAAGTAAATTAAAGTCGCAAAAAGCTTACTTTAAACGTATTTAATCATTTAATTATATCTTAATTTTAGCAGAATTAACTGAAACTTCAAAGTAGTAATTTAAAATAAAACGTGGTAGAAAGATGGTTTTGAAATACGGTGTCTTATACGGTATCTTTGCACTGTAAAGCAATGATAACATGTAGATAAATATCAGTAAATACAAAACATTTTAATAAAATTTAGATACACAAAACATTAAGGATCTCATTAACGTGTTTACAACATTTGCCTTTTAACTCTAGTTTTATATTTTAGACGATAAGAATATAATATTGACTTCTGAGTTTTAAATGTTGATTTTCTGAAAGTAAGGTCCATAACTAATTTTCTTAGAAATCAAAATCTTATGCACATTTCTCCAATTATTTAGTATATTTATTTCCCAAAAGACATTTCTTTATGTAGCAACCTAAATTTTAATTACTAAATATTACTCAACATAGTCGATCGCTTGTTCTAGAATGCGGACATCACGATTACGCCTTTAAAAACAATAGTTTTGTTATTATAGGAATGATGGGTTTTGTCTTCATTGGAGTTTCTTTTTTTTACTTGCTAATTTCTTCCTATTTTAATCTTTCTGTGCTGAGCCTTGCTGCGTGCATAAAATTTACTACTCAACATAACCTGTTTAATTTTTTAAGCGCCCTGTTAAAACTTGTGGCAAGTGCTGCAAATGCAGTTTTCAAAATATTGAGAGAGGAAAGCAAATTTATGTAAAATGAGTTGGAAACTGAAAAGAAAAATGCAAATCTGAACAACCTTGAAGTGACTGTGAGCCAGGGCTAAAAATTTCACTCGGCACTCCTAACTTCATGGGTCATAGTCTAATATTTTAAAATCTTCTGGGATGTGAGGATCTTTCTTTTTTTTTCAAATTCATTTCTACGCATATTTACTCTTCCTTTTATATATTGAAAAACATCCACTAGCTCAAACGAGAAAAACTATTAGTTCAATTTAGTATTTCTTTCAGATAGTTTGACAATTAAAAATTATTTTCAAATACGAAATTACGTTTTACATATTTTCTAAAAGAAAATGTAATATGAAATCCCAAGAGATTTTTTTTTTAAAGAGCCACTTACAATGGACAAATTTGTAAATAAATTTCTGCTCTGTTAATTCTCAGACATAAGAAAAGTAACAAACATAATATCAATTTTCGGTAGATATTTCACATATTATTTTGTACCCTTTTTTTCGAATTATAAGCCTGCCATTTAGAATATCAGTTATTTTATTGCTATGTGTTTTATTAAGAATTATTTTATACATTTTTATTATTACTATCTTCTGACAAAGTTCTTTTTTTTTATCCTTACCCAATAATTTACTTATCGATTATAGAATTTAACATTGAGTATGAGAATTTCTTTCAATTATTTGCTTTATGTTAAATTTAAAAATACACTGCCCTCCAAAAGTTAAGGTACAACATGTTTTTTCGATGCTCACCATTAAAATAAAGGCAGTAACAAAAAATTCATTGTGTATATGAATGATAGTATCGAACTTTAAGAAAACTTATGCAAAATAACTTTGGTAACCACTTTTATTTTAAAGAATTGTCACTTATATAAGAGTAAGAGAAAAAATGGAAAAATCAAACTTTCCTGACTTTGTGTGCAAGTATTGCGCATGGTTGTTCATTTTCAATTTTTGTTGGTAATTTCGATGACAGTACCCAGGAGAGTCTACCAATGTCTCAGAGAAGTCGTTTACACGATTCATTAAAGTAGCGGACGATGGGATGGATGAAAATGGGATTGTCACAAGCTGATTCTGCTAGATGTCTCAATGAGTCTCGAAGTGTGGTCCAATGACTGGAATCAGTTTGCATCAGAAGATTCTATGTTTAGAGGACATGTTCCAGGCCGACCACGAGTTACAACATCTGCGGGAGACTGCTTTCTAGCTCTTTCGGCCCGAATGAAGAAAGATTTTGAAATACTGAGCCCCGGCCTGCAAAATCTGGCATCGCTCAATAAAAGAAAACAAACGGACCCTAGTCCGAACCGTGGGACAACAAAAGACAAAAGATACTAAGACCATTAGCACCAACTTAGGCGTGCAGCCAACCCGACCGCAACAAAACAAGAAGATGAACCACTGATAAGGGAGAACCACGGTGAAAAAGATAGCTTTCAAAATATTACAAAGAGTTACGATGAATGAAAACAACAACACGTTAGCAATGATGATGAGAAAAACTTAACATAACGACAACTGAAGAGCAGCACACCCAGTGACAGTAAAACAACTAAAAAACAAGGGTTAAAAGACGAAACTGAAGAAATGGCCAAAACATACGAGAGACCCCTGTCTTTCACAACAAAACAAAAAAAAACAAAGAGAGTCATAACAACTCCAAACATCAGAAAACTCCAAGGAGAACAACAAACAGAAAAACCAAGGAGAGCCATTAACAGCTCAAACGTACGGGTACAGTACAAAATGACAACCAAAAATGCCCGAATGAGGAAAAGCATTTCTGTGCCTCAGCTTGTTTCAGATGATTTTATCGCTTCAGAGACGGGAATATCCGCTACTACGGTGCAAAGACGCCTTCACAATTGTGGTGTCTATGCAAGACGACCAGTTGTGTGTGTCCCACTTAACCGACGATTTAGAAGTGCCCGTTTATTTTGGGCAAGAGAACACGCATCCTGGACCAGACAGCAATGGGCTTCTGTACTCTTCACAGATGTGTCCAGGTTCATACTAGAGAGCGATTCAAGGAGTCTGCTAATCTAGAAGGAACAAGGCACCAGATACAACCAATCTAACATTGCTGAAAGACACGGTTTCAAAGGTGGTGGAATCATGGTTTGAGCAGGAATCTCTTTCGGTGGTCACACTGACCTGCATGCGTTCCATATAGGAACTCTGACTGGTGTAAGATATCGGGACGAATCCTTGATCAATATGTCGGCCCATATGCTGCTTCTATTGGCAACGAATTCATTCTTATGGATGATAATGCAAGACCTCACTGATCTGTGCTTGTAAAGGATTATCTTGAGGGTCACGGTTTGGAGCGAATGGAATACCCAGCTCGATCTCCAGACCTGAATCCGATAGAGCATGTTTGGGACTACCTTGGCAGACACGTTGATGCTTTAAGTTCTCCTCCAAGGTCGTTACATGAGCTGGAATAAGGTTTGCTCCTTGTCTGGTCTGCGTTTCCCATTTCAGTGTCCGACAACTTAATTGGCAGCATGGAAAGTCGGTGCCTAGAATGCAGTACAGCTAGGGGTGGACATATTCCTTATTAGAAACCATTTTTTTAATGTTTCCATGACATCTTTCTACATAAAACTGTGATGTACTGTTTTCTCCAAAAATGGAGTTTTCTTCCAAGAGTATTTTTTTGTGTAACTGATGTAAATTATATAAATTGAGTAAATTTCTTTGTCGCATTTCATAAGGAACTGTTTAGTGCGCATCTATATATATATAAAACGCGTAGGTATGCGGCACAAAAATCGGCGATATTGCTACACTCCGAATGGCAACGGCTGCAACTACCAGATGTAAACAACCAGATGTAAAGATGTAGTGGCCAACCGCGTGTGTGTAGTGGCTAGACAATAGCACGTAATTTGGTACAATTTAATTGCTGTATTTTACACGTGAATAATTTTAATTTATTCACGAGATAATATATTCTTTTGTTCCATCGGTTTTTCTAAATGTACGTAAGAAGAAAAACTTTTGACAAAATATGTTTAGAACTATCAAATCCAGTGTTTAATCATATACCGTTGTATGTAGGTTTATCTAGAGTCCATTCTTTTGATTCTGTCACTGTAGTATCTCCTATTTCTAAAATACTCAACTTATCAAGAAGTTTGAGGCATATCATAGTAAAATATTAATAATTGCATTATAATATCTTAATAGTAAGAGTTAATTGTCTACTCTTTCTTTAGTAGTACTTGCTGAATTTTTACTCCATTTTATAAGTGAAGAAATTTTCCCAACAATTTTTTATTTCGTAGGATTAAGTGTAGATATCTGAATTGTGAACAATAGTACATATAGAGAGTGATGTAATCCATACTATATTTTAGTGCTTGCTGAATTTTTACTCCGTTTTATAAGTGAAGAAATTTTCCCAACAATTTTTTATTTCGTAGGATTAAGTGTAGATATCTGAATTGTGAACAATAGTACATATAGAGAGTGATGTAATCCATACTATATTTTAGTACTTCCTGAATTTTTCCTCCTTTTCTAGTGAAAAAAATTGTCTCTAACAATTTCTTATTTAATGTAAAGATAAAGTATAGATTCTTAATTTTGAAAAATATTACATACAGAGAGGAATGTAATTTTTAAAATCTTTGTTGTTGGGTTTCTCAGTCTTATCTTTAACTCTGTTCTGAAGTAATCGAAATTCATATTTTTTTAATCCCGATGTTTTATAATAAGCCTTAAAGAGAATTTTGTAATGATAATAATTTTTTTGGCTGTGATCGCACTACCACTTAACAACGTATATTTATGATGACAGGTAATAGTAACATTCCTTACATACGTTTCTTTCAGTTGAGTTGTTTTGCAAAAGAAAATATAAAACTAAAAGCGACCATGCTGGCCGCGCAGCGGCTAGTTTCGTCAAAATTTCTTGATTCTCTGTTCATTCATTTTTAAATTAGACATATAAAACATATTGTACCTTAACTTTTGGAGGGCAGTGTAATTAGCTTGTGAAAATGACATTTAGTAAGACAGCAATTTGCAGTAAGTACAGAAGGGTAATTAGATTCACATCCAAAAATGGTTGCGTGTGGTCATAAGATTTATTGGCGCATACTGCTCATAAAAAGTGAAGAAGCAAATACGAAAATGCATTTCATTCGATCCTAAATATAATTATAAGCAGTATAAACCTCAAATCTCCTGAGTCATCTATATGAGGAAAATTCCATACGGACTTTTTAAAATATAAATCACCGGTTTCTGTGGTTTGTTACAATTAAATCTAAAATAACTTACGCTACTAAGAAATAACAACTGTATATTTGAATAAACTTTTTCTTTTTTAAAAGAAACAGAAATGAAGTAACTGATCCAGAATTTGCTATTCCGGCTGATAATACACATGACATTGATGTTTCTCATCCAGAAAAGAGCCTTGTTATATAAATACTTTCAAACTTTGTTGCAAGACTTTAATTCAAGAATCTGTTGTATAAAATCCCTAAAATAATCTCAAAGACATCTCTTATTAAAATTCTTTATATTCATCAGTTTTTGAGAACAATAAATGTTGTTACACTTACGAGTATATTTCTAGTAAATTATATACATTTACTAAAGTATTTGATATGTAAAATAAGTTAACATAATCTCTCTTTCCTCTCTCTCTGATATGCATACACACACACTCACACACACACACACACACACACACACACACACACACACATATATATATATACATGTCGGATCCGGTTAATTGGACCACTGGTTAATCAGACCATCCACTTATTCGGACCAAATCCTAAAAAAACGAAACAAATCCTATTGAATAAGCCTAATATTATGCATGTTCGTGTAATCGAATCAGCCGGTTATTAGGGACAAAATGATCGCGTCCCGATGTGTTCCGATTAACCGGAATCGACAGTATGTATATGTATATATATATATATATATATATATATGTGTGTGTGTGTATGGGGGGAGGGGGGAGGAAAGGTAAGGGGAATGTATAAATTAAAACTGCGCAAAGGAATTTTAGATTGAAATAACTATGTTTTAGTTAGTGATGGTCTATAAGAATTTTTGTCTCAATTCTCAAATGTAGGATTAAAGAAGTATCACTATTTCAAAAACAAGTTTGTTGAAATTTAGCTTTAAACAGAATGCAGCTTAAAAATATAACAACTATTAATCCTTTCCCTCAATGAAAGTATTTTTTAAAAGTATTTAATGTAAGACAAACTTCAAACGGTTGGAGATTACTTTTATCATCGTAAATTTATCTACTTACGTTCGTAACAAACAAAATAAGTTATTGATAATATTTATAAACTGTATCATATCTATTGCGAAGTGGAATGTATAAATAACAACTGCGAAAAAGAATTATAGGCTGAAATAACTATTTTTTAGTGAGTGGTTGTCTATAATAATTTTTGCCTCAATTTTGAAATGTAGGATTAAAGAAGTATCACTATTTCAAAAACAAGTTTAATGAAATTTAGTTTTAAACAGAATAAAGCCTAAAAAATAACAGTTATTAATCCTTTTCTTCAATGAAAATAATTTTTTTTAAACATTTAAAGTATTACAAACTTCAAATAGTTGGAGATTATTTTTATCAATATAAATTTATCTACTTGCGTTCGTAACGAACAAAATAATTTATTGATAACATTTATAAACTGTATAATATCTAGTGTGAAGTGAGAGAAACCTAAAAAACTGTTTCCTCATGTGAATAAAAAAATTACTTGAGAACGAAATTAATAAATGATTAAAGCTTTTATATTCTAACAACATTTTTGTAAAACTTAAATGGACTCATAGAAAAATAATGGGAATTTCGTCAGAATAAGTAGCTTTTATAAAAAATATTAAATCTGGATAAATACTGGTAGTTGTTAAAAATATCTCTCTAAATATAGTTTTCAGAATAGCAAATTCGAAGTGCATTGTCATACACACCTGGTATCTCATGCTAAAAAATAACAAACTATTTTAGTAAAAGTATTTCTATTTAAATCTTTTTCTTTTTAATTTAATGAACGACTGTTAAGTTCTAGCGGTCGCACAAAGCCTTGTAAAAATTGGTTTCCATTTCTTTTCTGCAATTATAGCATATTTCTCATTAATGCTTATACTTTTTTAAAGTGCTCTTCTTTCTTCCAATTAGGGCTTATCGTTCTCCAACTTTATTATTTCTTATGCAATATTAATGCATAAAAAGGCTAAATTTATTCAATATTTGTTTGAAATTCTTGCACTAATAATTACATACTGACTTCCAAGGAAAACATGCATATTTAATAACTGGAAAAAATGGGGAAACTGTGTTTGCTGTTATTTAAAAATAATACCTAAAAAAATCTTTAATCCTTTAATTGTAGTTTCCAATTATTTGAAATAATTATCAGTAAATTTTTTATAAAGCAGATCCTTAACCATAGCTCTCTTTTAAAACTCCGATGGAAAAAAAAGTGCAAATTAAATTAAAATTCTATTCCCCTGAGCTTTGAAAATTATATAAAGACCTTTAATTATATGTAATTCGATGACACCGTAAAGTAAATAAATTAAACACCTATGAGAAAGAGATTTATTTATATTCAAATTATTTATTAATTATAATGTAAAGTTGAAAGATTAATCTTATTTTGAATCTTCCAAATTAAAATGGAAATAATTATGAAAATATTAAAATCAAATATTTTGAACTTTTTTCACTCTCTTTTGTTTAGTACAGTGATGGGACAGACATTTCATAAAAACTAATGCTTAAAAATATGAATAATAACTTGCTGTTGCTTACCAATCACTTCAACAGAATTTGTTCTGAATGAGTTTTAAAAATTTCTTTACAATATGATTAAAATTTATTGTCATTCATGTCAATGAAAAATAAGCCTGATGTATCTTAGAGAATGGTTAAACAGTTTCACTCCAAATTATTTGGATATCGGTAATTTATATCTGAAAATATTATTTACTTATATTTTATTTCTAAGTTTTGTAAATTGAGTCTTCTGTCACGCAATACTCCTCCAATCAGTATTTTTTCTTTTCATTACAACGCACAGGACAACGGTACAGAATGAAGAATGAATATATATATATATATATATATATATATATATATATTCTAAAAATTTTCTTTATTAACTTTATTGAACCCTGTCGAAACTATTGCAATTATTTCAATTAAAACTTATCAGTAGTTAATTTCCCACTGTGCATAGGGTCCAACATCTTTGTAAAACAGAAAACAGGAAAACATTTAATACATTTAATAAAACTGAACAGAATAGTACTGCGAGAGATCTGCAATTTTGAGTCACCCTTATAGTATGTTGATGCAGCTATATGTACATGATTGAGCTCAGTTAAACCTTCATGAAAATCGCTCCAGCAACAGGATCTTATGACTTCCAATAAAAGGAATGAGATAATTAAAATGGGTACTAAACATTAAATTGATGTTAACAGCAAAACATGACTGAATTTAGCTGAATTTATAACTGTGATTAAAGAACCCTATTAATCCTTTTTAATTGAGCTTTTCACGAGACACTTCTTTTTTGAAATAATCTCCATTTGGATCCTCATTTGTAATTTAACAAGAAAATTTAACAATCATTTAAACAGAAAAACTTGAATTAATTAAAAATAAAAGAACTTCATATCATGTAATGGCATTTTATCAGAATCGTTAATTTACGTTTTAACTAGTCACATAATATTAATTTACATATATCCTTATTTACATTTCAGTGTAATAAAAAAATAATAAAATTAAATTGCAATTCAGTTTGAACAGCTTAACATAAAACGAGAAATTTGAAGCATTTCATTTTTATGCATTTTATCTTAAATGTTTTACTTTTACAGAGCAGAAACGAAATGTATGTTGTTTACAATGTATTTCAATAGATCTAGAATCTAGAAAAATGTTTCTTTGTTGAAACAATGAGTGTATTGTGGTCAAAATGGTCTGGGAAAAAGTACACCTGCTTGTAACTTAATTTTGAGAGTCATTTGTTTCGGGTAACATTAGTCCTTAGGTAAGAGCAGATATAAAAAGTACAAAGAATAGAAAAAAACAGATTTTGTCCTCTTCTCTAAGCTCTCTGAGCGTCAAAATGTGAGATGCCATCGACCGCAAGGGTCTTTATTTTCACAGCCTTTTTTTTTTAGAAATGAGGCTAGTATGCCAGAGTTTCTTTCAATCCTTTAGTTTTTTAGCGAAAAAAAAATTCTTAATATATAATGCTTATCATTTAATATTTTTATGCCTATTTAAATAAATCATTACATGCACTAAAATTTTTCGCTAAACTTGAAATTATAATTATGCGTATATAAAAAGATTCTCCTCACTCGAAAAGTAACTTACTACTTTTAAAAAAAAAGTATTGTTTCTTTTGACGGGACAAATGTTGAACATCTCATTAACATAACCAAAAGGATTGCATTTTCTTCTAAAGTCATTTCTAAAGACAATAACGACAGGCTGAGGTTAAGATTTCTTTCAGCAGAGTAAATGTGAAGTTTATATTCTCACTTTAATTTGCTTAATTCATCTGATAGAAAATAGAGTGGATAGCAAAAATGATCTTGCATTTTTTAAATAAATCCAAGACTGCACATGAGCTCTTCAAATATACAGAGTTCAAAAGATATTTACTTTATTTTTCAAAAGAACTTACCTATTTTAAAGACAAATGATGTTTGTGAATATAATGAACAAGCTTGGTCGCCGTAAACTAAGGCAATTTTAATAATATCATAAAATAATGTATAAATCAATTGAATTTTTTAAAAATTATTTTTAAATAATCTTTTTTAAAAACTTCCTTTCTTGATAATCGGCATTTTTATTATTCAACATAATTAGAGAGTACTATATTTTTAAATAAGTTCATTTTTAAAAGAAAACTGTTTCAATAGATTAAAGAATAATTAATTTTTTATGTATACAATGCTTCTGTAAAACTGCAAATTAGCTCATTCTTTTATAATACATTTTTTCTTACCCTATCTTGGTATCATAATGGTTTGCATGGGAAAAACATGATGTGGTTAATAATACTTTTAAAGTAGTTTAAAATTTCTTTTGCGTTGTCATCGGTATTTGTAAAAATAACTTGAAAACACATGGATATTTAAGGTTATTTTTGTTATTAAAAATAGATTTCATCTAATAAATTTAAGGTTTGAATAATGTCTTTTATATGTGTATTATTGAAAAATCTTAATTGGTTTAAGTCCTAAATCCTCAAAGGTTATTCATAAAGTTATGAAGAGGAAAAATATTGTACATCGTTCCTGTAATAAGTTACTAGTAAAAATTCATTAAACTGATTTTTCTATCTAATTTTTTTTGGCTTAAAGTACGTAAAACGAAAAGAACAAAGACCTACGTCAACTAGAAAGGAAAAAATACCAGGAACTGTTTAGTAATTTTCAAAGCATTTTTTTAGCTTATTTTATTTTGGCTTTTGGCTTTTATTTTATTTTGGATTAAGGAGGTAAACAAATACTTTATGAGAATGCCTCTGTCAATGCTTAAACTTCAGTGAATGCAACATCTCAAATCATGTTTATTTGAAATGCGTTTGCTTTAGCTTGAAATTGAAAAAATGCCTTATATAACCCAGGTCCTTAATATTCTTTCCCTGCATCTTCTGAAGCTTTCTCTGGACTTCTTAAAATCTATGGAATCTTTATTTTTTTTTTGCTCTAGGAACTTGTGTCTGACAGTAGGTACTTCTCTGACAAATGGCCCATGAAGACCCGTGTAGTTTTGCTGGCTACTTTATTATGGGAGCACAATTTAGATGAGCCAGCATTGCTCCCTATGAGGAGGACGCCACGGTAACGACAATGCTTATACATTTTGGGATATAATTTCATTGAAGTAAATTATTTCAAAATTTTATTTATTTTTTTGTCCTTTACAATACTTTTCATATACAAGGAGCATCTGCAATAATACTTTTTTCGAGTTCCTTTTGTAAAGATCCAATGATACTACTCTCAAAAAAGCTAGCAATGAACAACTAACCAGAATATCTTGAATATGATTTTTGCTTACAATTTCTGAGCAGTATGTAAATGTTTTGCATAAGATATTTGATAGCATTAACACTAGTCTTACCACCTCCACCTTTTTTAATTACCTGTATCAAAATTATTATTACGGAAATATTGGGCATTACATTGGGTATTTCTTTCATGCTTTCAATTTAAAATTTTCAGAGACCAAACTCAAAGATAAATTTGCTTGAACAACATATAAGCTTTAAAGATAGAAAATACTCATATAATTTTTCCATGATTCTAAATTTTTGTTCAAGGAAAATAATTCTTACCTATCAAATTTTTAAAGGGAAAACTACTAATTAACTGGATTTCAGTTATAACTACTTTTAAAAAAAAGCCTTTAAATATAGCAATATAAATAAAAAACAGATTTTAACTGAAAAACCAATATTACTTTCCAGCCTTAATAATGAATCTGGCTACTTTTATCATCTTCTAAAACATGATAAAATACATAAGAGACCAACTAATGCAATTGAATATAGGAAGTTATTCCTTTGTAGATAACAGGGGAATATTAACAAAATATATTTCCTTTTTATAACTTCTTTCAAGCTTTTCCTGAAAGAATATGTACTTGAGAAGGTAAACAAATACTTTAAAAAATGTTTACTCAAAACTAGCTCCTCTTAATAAAAATCTGTGATACTCATAAGTAAATAGACTCATGTAGACATCCCTTTTCCTATTTTTTGGTGAAAATGCCAGGAATAATAGGAAAAACTAGCATTTAATTAAGGAGAATAACGTGGGGTACATGTATTTCTTTTGAGCTGGTTCTAGGGTCAATCATACTTGTTGCAGTATTAAAATTGCTATGTAGGATATAAATAAGCTTCATTGTTAGATGCCTCACTTGTCAATGTTTAATAATTTTATAGAATACAAGGGACATGGCAACGCTCTTATGAAAAATTCTAATTTCAGTCTATCCTATCCGCACTCTTGCTAGAAGGAACAAAATTAC
>OU015494.1:179703979-179751479 GCA_907164885.2 Dolomedes plantarius | reverse complement strand
TGTTACCTGAAATGCGAATAAAGTTTTAGTCATAGCTCTTGCGTGAATTGATAACACGAGCAAACGTAGCTGGACGGGGAATATAACACAAAAAAACCCTAAAAGTAACCATAATATATAAAGAAATAGTTATTTCTTTGCAAACTTTTACCTAAGAGACTCCATAGAAGCTTCATTTAGTTAAATTTTTAAAATGCCTTAATTATAATCATATATCTGTGAGTTTCATTAAGAAGTTTATTTAATAAAACTGAATTATTATCTACTAGTATATTTATATTTGCTTAAAAAATATAAAGAATTGCAATGGAGTAACACATGGCTTGTAATCTAGAAAATAACACATATAATTTTTATGTCTGCATCACAATAGAAGTGCATAAGTTCCATTCATTTAAGCAATTTAAGTAAGCAAACATTTGTTATTCTTCATGAGCTTTGACTCTGTATATACTAAGGAATAAAGTGTATATATATATATATATATATATATATATATATAGACATATATATATATAAGACATTCGCCTAAAAAGGCGATATTTTATATAAATAGTATAGTGAAAGTAAGTGATTTATATTTTATATAAATCACTATACTTTCGTGTTTTGTAGATTACAAATTTACAAATCTTGAAAAAAATTATTTTTGTTCTAGAATATCGCGTGTCATCCAGAGAACGTATCCAGTATTCTTTTTTGGACAAAAATAAATCAGCACCAATAAAAACTGGATCAGACATTCGATAGGTGGATTAGCTTGTAAAGATGATATTTTCTGAGCATATTATCTGTGATCTTATAATTTTTTTATTAAAAAGGTTTATTTATATTGTTCAATATTTGATTTATTCCTTTCACTAATATTCTCCAATCTCGGAAGGGGTCGTCAATTCTGATGTATGTGAAAACTGCGCACACTAATAAAATTTAACAAAAGGATATTTTTTTAAATCCAGGTCACTTGGTATACATAAGTAAATGTAAAACAATTAATTTTAATTTAAGATATTAAGATTGTTAGTGATTGTAAACCCATGAGAACGTGATTCAAACTTCCTATACATTATTTAAAACGTTCATTAAAGCAATAATAAATTATCTAAAACACACAGTCTCCTTTTCCTTCTTTTAGCATTATTTCTGAAAATAAAGAGTGCTTATTTTATTCCCTTGATAATAATAAAATATATTATACTACATAACCAAATATCTTCTCTAGCAAAGTTAATTACATAATACAGTCAATATAACTGGTCATAATTCATTGCCCTTTTTACAGGAAGTTTGGAATTTTTAACCGACGAACAGCAGAGTATATTGCTATCAGGGTTGATACTTATCGGTGTGTGTGATTGAGCATGCACGTGTAAGTGCTTGTATTTGATTAGCATGAGACATAACAATGTAAACAATTAAATGTGTAACAATACAAACATGAAACATTTGTAACAATGTAAACAATGGGATATTTAATTTAATTTGGATAAATTAAATACACTCAACTACATGTCTAGGGTCTTTTTTTCTAATACATCTGTTTCTGTACTACATCAGGGATATCTGCAATACGGCCACTTTGCATAAAATATGTAATTAATTACTTTAATGCCACATTCCCATTCCCATATAAAATACATATGCTATTCAGTGAATTTATTGTAAATAACTTTAATATACTCTTTCAGTCTTTTTGGAGCATCACGCAAGAAACGTAGATACAACTACAAATAACTATGTATGTATTTTTATCATTTCTTCATCACAATATTATTATAAAGCCTTTCTCAAAAGACTGTAGAAAAAATGTCAAGTGTCCGATTACATCTTCCTAAGTTTTGAAATAATTCTCCTAAATATTTGTAAAATAGAAGTTTCAAGCTCAATGAAAAATGTTTCTTCTTCGATTCCCATGCGTGCAATAGTTGCTGAATTGCAAGCATTTTGTTTCTCTGTCTCTGTTTCCATGCGGTTGTTACAAAAGTACTCTGTCATGTTCATAACCTACTTTGTTTTGACGTACGATCCTGTTACACAGAGTTACATGGATATTTTCAATGTTCTAAAAGCATTTGTGAGAAAAGACTAAATCTATCACTCGTTGAGTTTGAGCATTTATTCACAAGGAATCAAGATATTACTTTTAGAATCATCGCTTCGTAGAAAGCATATGTAGGCCTTCGAATGAGGTGAGACTTACAATTTTTCTTCTATCTGGCATAGTCCCAGAAGGATATCTAAGTATTCTATGATAGCCATCATTAAGTAATCACTGTCCTTTCAAAAACAACAATAGGATAATTGAAGCGCTAGTCCTTGTTCAACACCCAGCTCTTTATTGACTATCGTATTTTACTTCTCTTCAAAAAGTCAATTAAACGGGATTCGTCTTAACTGAGTCACCGCTGCAGAGAGGTAAAATGCTTTAAATTATACGCAACGAACTTAAACGGTTTGTTCACTACGCTCTATTACCGACTATCAAATCGGGCCAACGTCACTTCACTGCCCCTCACTTGTGATAACGTGAGCCGGGTTACGGCTAAAACCTAGCAGTTAAAATCACTGTAGATTAACTTGGACGAAACTCTTTAGGGTTAAAAAACTCTTTATTAAGATATAAGTATATACAAATGTGTACAAGGTATCAGTAGTGCTCTTGTAGCGTAGTAATGGCTCCCAGCCAAATGAACAATCTTGTAGAACGAGGCACACAGGGACACGTAAGTTACCAGACACTCCAGCATAAAACTCCCTTGGGAGCTGTCAAGAGCAAACCGCTCCTTCGCTATCCTGGGTCAAAACCTGACCCAGTCCGCTGACGTTCTCCGTCGTTCTCTCCCTCTTCACCTCAACATTAGCTCAACATGACGAGTAGTGCTCGACTTTTTCTGGGCCACGTCCTCGGGAGTCGTTTTGCTAATGATGTAGGGAAAGGACGAATGCATTAGCATTCTTCGTTAATGGCCATAAGTGGAGAAAGAAGTAAGAATGAAAGTGACTGGAGGATAGAGGGGGACCGTTCAATCCACGAGCTTTAACAAAACTGAAATGATCAGAGAAGCTTCTGACATTTTACTAAGAGAAAGGTTAGGGATAGGAGCTAGTAGGAAGTTTCAGAACACAAGACATAAAAGGCTTTTTACTGTAGCAAGACTACATATCAATTCCCTATGCAGGCCCGTGCCGTCCTTAAAATAGACTCGTTCTTGCAGCCTCCGTAACCGGTTCAATTGCGCTGCGCTGATGCAATCTTTGTCCTGGCTGACTCAGGGTTCCTCGATATCTGGCCTCTTTGTCCAGCTTGCGGCTTTCCTTTCAGTCCAGACACTGGAAACGCCCCTTGATAAGTGGACCCTAACAACGCATATACACAGTTGCGCTAGCGGCGAGTTGAATCGCGGGGGGGCGAATATGTAAACTGTGTGCTCGCCGTTTCTCCTTGCCAATCGTGGCGCTTACTTCGGGAGCGGTTTTCTGGCACGAAACAAAGGAGCGAATGGCGACAGGAACTCTTGTTCACAGCAAGAGGCGCGAATGTGAGAACGGTCACTCGAGTCGATGCAGGAACGTGACGAACTCGCGAATGTCTTGGTGGCGAGAGCATGAATGTGTAAATACGGCTTAACGAGCGGTTTTTTTACACGAATTCCTTCATCAGCAATTGGGCGGTGATGGTTAAACCGCCCCCTCGTCGACTCCCGTTCGCTTGAAAAGATCATAGTTTCCCCTTAACGGGAATAGATCGTTATCGGGTCCTTTCGTTGGAATCACCCTTCTGCTCCAAGAATGCAACGATATTCACAGCCCACAACAGTTTTTTTTCAATACAGTTCTCGGAATGTCACTATGGAATTGGAATGCGGTGAGATCATCACACCACCTTTCTTTCTGCTTCTGACGTTTTCATGGTGAAGGACGTCTTCGTTTTGTATTTTTTTTAAGCAACTCAGTCAGAAAACAGGGCAGGATTACTGAAATTCATCTTTAGCGAAAACTAAAGAAAGAAAAAAATGGAGGGGGGCTTATTTCCAAACAACACTTATGCCAGATCTTTGAATTTTGAAACGTACCTGGAAAAATTATTTCATTTTTTTTTCAGTTTTCTGCCCTTCTTGTTTTCCTACTTCTAAATTACCTCCCGGTTAGTCTGACATTTTATATATTAAATAAAAAATGTAAAGAGATGCTGCCTAAAGAGACTTCTAGGTGTGGGTTCTAGCGCAGTAGCTGAAAACTACAAGACTGTTCACTCTGTTTCTCCGAGAATCGTTTACATAAAACCTCATCAGTGAACTCAGCCATGTATTATATGTGATCTATTGTAAAGCTGCGTGTATCTCAAAACAAAAAAATAATTAGAGTGCATTGCATAATAAATTTACAACTAAGTGAAGAAAATTCTTCAGCCTGGTGGAACACAAGTTAAAAAAAAATGAGGAATTAAAGGTTGACTTTCTGATTTTTTCAGTTTTAACTGTATGAGGTCTACCTACAGAGACGTTATCTCAAATAACAGTTGAAAATATAGTTTCTAAATCCATTAATAATTCATTGAAAACTCTCGAAATTTTAATATGAGTAATTGCGACGCAATTCCAATATTCTGAACGAGCGGGAGAAAAATATTATGAATTTAATTTCCATTAATGTATTTCAGTTAGAATCAAATACACGAGATAAATGCATTTGGTCCACAATTCTCAAAATGTGAAATTTTTGTATTCATTAACATAGATTCAAACTCAAAATAGATAACTTTGCATGTCTTTTGTTTAGGGAAAGATAAACATTTTTTACTCATTGAAATCTACAGACTCAATGGCTATGCCTGAAAGGTCTTTCAAAGTAATCTTCAGACTGCTAACCCTTATCCATTCGAACTCTTTTCGTTTTTTACGTGACGCTGCAGCTTAAGATTCGATCCATGTAATTAATCCCCATTGGGTCATATCACTCTATTGATGCTGAGTAAAAATCAGAACTCCTTTCTAATTGTCGGAATGGAAACTTTTATCATAGCGTTAATGTCATTACTGAATAGCGCCTACAGGTTACGCTTTCTAGAGACATAAAACATTAAATATATGCTAAACTAATTCCGTCTTTCTTTTTCACCTAGCAAATCTATCGACCAGGATTTTTGCAGTTGCAATACTTTGTCGTCAAAACCCACTATTACAAAAACCAATACAAGTATAGAAAACAGTAAAAAGTACAATACAAAAAAATAAATTTTTAAACATAGCTTCAACAAACAAGGTGATTTTCAATGTGCTTCATATTTAGAGAGTATAAATATGCAAAAATACTCATAACAAAAAATAATATGGAATAAAATACATTTAGAAACAGGAGGTTAAAATCTAGAGGTAGCACGGTATGTATTTTCTTTTATAAAATGTCCACGATGATTCTTAGTTTTAGGAAATTAATTCTCAAAGTACAAACTTTGTCAAAACTGAATTCAGAATTCAGTTCTTTTTATAAGGCATAATGAAATCTAAAACAAAGAAAAAATTCTTTAGTAAAACCTGACACTGATGCTAAAATCCATTTTAAAATGCAATAGAAATATAAAACAAAAAGTACAACTATAGAACACCCCTGATTAACAACTTTCGTAGGCAAGTTCATTCCTAGTAAACGCTATGTAACAGGCTTTCTTCTCCTATTCCTTTACTAATACACCGCTTACATTTGGGAAATCTAAGTGGAACTCTCCTCGTCCAGTGCACATCTTTGAAGTGAATAACATTTACATGACACATTTATTTTTATGATTTGGATTAAGATTCGTTGTCGTCTTGCAGTTGACTTTGTCGACAGTGTTTGTCAGAGAGTCCTTGACTGGTGAGAGGTATATGAAGACATCTTATAGCCCTATGTTCACTTTTTAAGAGGCGCAGTTGGCCCTTGGTTCATTTTTATGGACGACAATGCTCGTCCACATAAGGCTCACCTAGTTGACGAATATCTTGAAAGTGAGGCTATTCACCGGATGGATTGGTCAGCCAGATATCCAGACCTAAACCCTATTGAGCATGTCTGGGACACTCTTTGGAGGGCAACTACAGCTCGCCATCCCCTCCGAGAACCATACAGGAGCTGAAAGCTGCGCATGCTGCAGGTACCAACTAGCACAGGGACTCATCAGACTGCCTCGTTTCCAGTATTTCATCTCACTGCGAGAGCTGTATGACTGTGAGAGAGGCCATACCCTATATTAGAGTCATTTTATGTTCAATCTTTCAACGTGGGTTCTGGACATTCTTGCGCTGATGAGCCTAACTGACAATCATGAGTGCGGAACATGACTGTTGTATGGTATAATTTTTTTTTCTCTGGTATAACTTTGTATCCACACCAAATTTCATTAAAATCTGCCAATTAGTTTTCCAGAAATTCGACAAAATGTGCAAATTATCTTAATTTTAAACACCATTGTACATTCACCATCTAGTGTTTGAAATATGTATCGTTTTATATGAACATTATTCACAAATTAGTTAAATGCAACTGTGCTAACGAATTTCGTAAATAAATTTCAACACGTTTCAAAACTGAAAATAAACGTTCCCCACTTGCGTTAAAAATAGGTAAAGAAAAAAAATTTAATTTTTTTCTACATTTGAAAACGTAGACTGTGACCCTCCAATAATAGCTTCTACATGTCAACAGGATTGGGAATATTTTCTACCTTTATGAATAAAGCATTTCATCTTTGAAATATTTAATGTCAATATATTTATGATATTTTGCAGTTATTCTGTCCACACATCCTGTCAAAATCGAAAAGTAATTGAAAATCCTTTAGTACATCAGTATAACTGGCGGTTCTGATAGATATTTCAGGAATGAGTGCGTCATAAATAAGATTATGCACATTTATTAGGAAATTTCGTATTACAGTAAAATGTATCTCATTATGAATTGCAAATCGCAAATTGCTTCAAATTGCAATTTTCTTCTTTTAAACCTGGTCATCTTGTTGTTTCGGTTTTCTGTTAAAATATTGGCATTGTTCTCAATTTCATCGGATGTACTCCTGACATCCATGATGAATTTGGAAAGTGATTTCAAAAGTTATACCCTTAACAATAAAATGTACAAGTATTATGTCTTGTAATGATTTGCTGGTATTATTTATTCTTAGAAACAACTTATCCCATAAAACTGCTAATTTCACATTCATTAAAATATACTGGTAGTTTCTTTGCCTCCAATTTACTAATTAGTTTTTCATTGTCAGACATACTAATTTGAATAAGAGCTTCTTTAATATTTGCTAATTAGATTTTAATGCCGAAACTTCGTCTGCTCTTGATGCCAACCTAGAATGAATGTGCGTCATACTGTTTATGAGTATATTCTATTGCCGAGTGGACGACGAGAAATATACATATAAATTTTGAACAAAGTGAAAATAAGACAATCAGCCAGAGCAGGTTTCCGCAGCACAATTTCCTGTTAAATTTCGAGCATTGTACATAGGTTGCTGTATCAGTATATTTTATCCTAACTAGAAATCCGTTGTATTTTCCAACGATATTTGCCGCATTATCGTACGTTTGACCCTTACATTTTTTTATATCTCAAGATAAATATTCCAAAAAAAATTAATGCGGTTCGTTCTTATTCAGAATTGCGATTTTCGATTTTGAGGAATCCAAAAAACCGTTTTATTATATTTCAGTTTTGATCAACAAAACTCAAGATGTAAGTTAGTTTACATGAGTTATAATGGTTAAATACACTGAAGTGCCACTGAATTAGGGATAGCAAAGCCTATGCAAATTGTGTAGCGCTGCGCATCATGTATCCGCAAATGAAGGCGCTGTGGTAACTGCATATATAGCGCGTACTGTGGTTGTTCTGAATTAGTTGTTGGAATTGCCAGTATGGGTAAACTGCCTGATTTAGACGCCTTCGATCGCGGACAAATCGTAGGTGCGCGACGCATGGGCCATTCAATTTCCGAAATCGTCAGACAGCTAGGATTTTCAAGGTCGACAGTGTCAAGAGTATACCAAGAATACATGGATGGTGGAAAAAAACTAGCGATCCGGCAAACTGCAAAGGACAATTAGCCTTGACAGTGCGTGGTGAGAGACGGCTCAGGCGTATTCTACGAAGCCAGCGAAGCCAAACATTAGCTCAAATTACCACCCAGTTTAATGACGGTGCCAGTCGTACAGTCAGTAAACGGACTGTGCAACGCTCGCTTCACCGTATGGGTTTCGGGAGCCGTCGACCTACGAGAGTACCATTGCTCTATAGTCGCCATCGGGCTGCACGTCTTGCCTGGGCAAGAGAGCACAGAGACTGGAGTGTAGAGGACTGGAAACGAGTAGCATGGAGTGATGAGTCTCGATTCCGACTACTTAACGCCGACGGGAGGCTGAGAATATGGCGTTAGGCTCATGAAGTCATGGATCCTGCATGTCTGGCTGGAACTGTACAAGGGCATGGTGGCTCAATCATGGTCTGGGGTGTTTTTTCGTGGCACAGTTTGGGATCTTTGGTGCGTGTACCAACCTCCCTCAATGCAATTCGGTACGTAGAGTTGCTGGGTGATCACCTCCATCCGTTTATGCTGTTCTGTTATCCGCACGGTAATGGAGTTTTCCAGCAAGACAACTGTACCTCTCACAAGTCCCGGTTGGCTACTGGCTGGTTGGATGAGCAGTCCTCTGACTTCTCTGTCATGAATTGGTCACCTAGAAACCCAGACTTAAATCCTATTGAGCATCTTTGGGATGTTTTGGAACAAGGCGTGAAAGGCCATCACACAGCACCAAAGAACCTTACTGAATTATGGACAGATTTAGCCAATATTTGGCAAGTCATTCCCGTGGAACGTTTCCAGAAACTTGTTGAATCTATGCCTTGTCGTGTGGCAGCCGTTATCAAGGCCAGAGGAGGCCCAACTCGTTACTAGGTAGGTATCCCTAAATCAGTGGCACTTCAGTGTTGTTATTGGCCCAGAAAAGGAAGGTGGTTTGGACAAGCTCATAGCTGAATTTACAGCAAATGATAAGTTGAAAAACAACTATAGAGTTCAGAAACCGCCTAGAAGGAAACCGCATATCATAATATATGGCATAACAGAAAATTACGAAGATGAAGAGATTAAGCGGAAGCTGACCGCCCAAAATGATGAATTGAAGAATGCGGACATTAAGGTGATGGCGAAATATGAGATGAATAATGCGCAAAATTGGATCATAAGTTTGGAGAGAGACGCTTTCAAGAGAGTTGAAAAACTCAAAAGGTTGAAACTAGATTGGGAAAGGTTTCGATTTAGAGAGTATTTGAAGCCAGTAATCTGTTTTAATTGCTAGGCCTTTGGGCACATAGCAAAGCACTGTAGCAAGACTAAGCGTTGTAAAATATGTGGAGACACACATGAGGATCAAGAGAAATGCAATGAGATGACTTGCACGAATTGCTCTTATTATTATGAGAGGCAAGGAACTGCTGATCCGAAGAGATTTCGTAGCGTCGTTGAACATCTACCTACGGATCGTAATTGTCCAAGATATAAGTTAGAAATCAGAAGGATTATTAGCAGGACGTACTATGGAAGTCAAAAGGAGGTTAGTCCCTGGACAGAGGAGATAACCGAGAAAGTTGAAGTTACAAGGAGACATGGGATCCAGACAAGTAGACGTCCTCGAACAAACGACGATGACTTTGATGCGGACTTTGAAGCTTGCTATAGTTATTGATAATGTGCATGTTTATTGTTATTTCATTATATTCACTTTGTTACTTGCTTCCACTACTTTCGTTGGTAACATAAAGTTGTATGTTATTTTGTGTTTTTCTGTACTGGTTGTACAATTTTGGTTGCCTATACTGGTTGTATAGTGCGCTTGTAATTGATTTGTAAGTTTGATGTTGAATAACAACGTTGAAAGTAATGTAGATGGCAGATGGTGGTTGCGATGGAACTAGGAGATTTGAAATTAAATTGATAGTTATTAGCTCTTGGATTCTCTGCTCGTAGGACAGTGAGCGAATGGTGTTGTTAGCTGAACTTAGTTGTGATGATGATCTTTGCTCTGTTGGACACGAGGTCTTGGATAGTACGGTGTTGGATCCGGCGGTGCTTAACGACGGCGACCAAGTTGTCAGTAGTCTTTACCTGCTGTATACGCTTAGGCGGAGGTCAGCATTAATTTTTGAATTACATGAGTTATATCGGGAGTAGAGTTTTCAATAATGGAGGAATAAGTTGCTGTTTGAACTTCAGAAACTGTACTTTGTTGCCCATTAAATGTTTGTATTCCTCACATGCAAAGTGCAATAAATAAATCTCTACCTGGATTACTGAATCTTTGCAACTGACTTTTAAAAAAACTATTGAATTCTACACAATTAGATAGTAGATACAACTTGTGAAATTTCCTCCTCCATTGGAATCTGCTCTTTCTCTGTGGCCACGAAAGGTTAATCCCAAACTGGGTAGTGATTTCATAGTGGCAATCACTCGATTTAAAAGGCTCGCCAGTACTTCTGCTCTGAAACAATTTGTTTTTTTCAAGTGCGCTTAGTAACCAGTAATCGTTTTTGGGGAGTTAACATTCATTTGAAACGGCATGGGAAAAATTCATGATCTTTCAAACGACTGCCTAAATTTTTCCAGTCGATTAACATCGTTGAAAATTATGTATAAAGTTCCGAAAACAGTCTAATCAAATTACAATAAATAGTACTTATGCAAACTCGCGCGTGCGAAAAAAAAAACATTTTTCATTATTTCAGATGATTTCTCACAGTTAAAAGGGGAATTTTATTGGCCAGTTATCTATATATATAAAACAGTTCCGTAACTGACTGACTCACTGACTGGCATACAACGCACAGACCAAACCGCTGGATCTAAAGGGCTGAAATTTTGCATGGCGATTCTTCATATAGTGTAAGGGTGTACTAAGAAAGATTTTTAAAAATTTCTTCTTAAATTTTTTTAATTAAATTTTTTAAGCTGTTTTAGTAACTTTTTTTAAGTTTGCATTTAAAAATAATAATTTGAGGGTTATAAAATTTATATCACGAGAAAGATCATAAAAATTCCTTTGAAATGAAATCTTTTTCGAATCTTTACCTCCATTTTCTGATTTTTGGTGAATTTTTAAAGATTCATTTTTAGAATTTAATTTATTAAATGCTGATCACGTGATTTCTTTTTCTGGTGTTTTAACTAAATTTATCGTCACGTGCATAACAACTAAATAGACAAAAAAAAATTTTTTTCTTGCTAATGCGACAGACGATTGGACATTATCAAAAAAAATATTAAAATACAGTAAAAGATATGTTCCTCAAACTGTGCTATATTAACTGTACTATATTCTTTAGTATGTCCTATTAGATTTAATATGAATATTTTCTTCTAGATTATTTTGTCTATAAAAATATCCCTTACGATTTTTTATAACTATATTTTTTATACATAAATTGTATACATTGATCGTCGTATTTATTATATATATATATATATATATATATATATATATATATATATATATATATATATATATATATATATATATATATATATAAATAAATTTTTAAAAATTTTTTTGGCATTAATTGCATACATTGACTGTTGTATTTAGTTTGAGTGTACTCCGTAGCGAAGTGCGGGTTTTTTTCAACTAGTAAAGTTATAAAAACTTTAACTACTCTTGTTTGTCGTGCGACAAACTGAAAATTGTCTAGAGAAAGATGGTATTTGTTCCTCAGGTTCGCAGAATGTTTCTATTTTAGAAACTGCTAACTTTCGGAGGCCCTTGACAATCGGAATCTTTAAGCACTCGCTTCTTGTGCCTGTGCAACGATCAGGCTTAGACATAATATCCCCCTTTAGTATTAAATTTTCTTTCCAGATTGCTATCAAGAAAGAGCATATAATATATTTTTCTAAGAATTGGCAGAAAATGTTCCCTTACATCAAGAGCGAAAATATATGATTGACCTTGCACCATGCCATCCCATTCTCTCCTATTTTAAGGCCATAAAATAGTAACTTTGGGGTAATTTTTGATGTATCAAGTGTTTTTGAGTTGTGACAGTCAACTATTTTCCCCTTAAGTTAAGTCAGAAATTCTCAATGCCACATTTTGATGATTGGGCCCAACTTTTATTCCCTTTTTTCGAAATATTCCTCCAGTTTTTATTAATGAGGTATTAAAACAGGAACAACATCACCAAGTAGATGAGTTATATTTAATATTTTGACCCTTTGTCTAAAAAAAAAATCTCATGTAAATGATAGCAAGGCTTCTTTAAAATTACCTAAAGATACACCTGCATGCATCTTTTTTTAGCTCCTTTTTTTCTTTTCTATAATGACGAAAAAAAACCCAAATGATAAAATAAAATTAAAAAATGCGAAAACAAAAACTACGAAATATTTGTTTTAAAAAGAATCTATGAACTCTCCTTTACACATATCTATCATCCAAAGTAAGCTTAAAAATCAAGCCCTTTCAATACAGAATTCTTCTTAAAATTTAGTTTTAAATCTTCTGCATTTATAAAATTGCTTAATCCTTCTAAACAAGAATTAATGATAAAACTACTCCACATAATTATTCACACTCTTGTAGAATTTATAATTAATGACAACACATAATAAAATAAAAGCATATTTCATATTCTCTATCTAAAAAGCTTAAAAATGACACACAGAAACTCATTAAACGTGTTGCTAAGTGAGAACAATAAATAGTTTAAAACACATTCAGGAAGGAATTTAGGTAAAAGTGTAACACAAAAGGGGAGAAATATTTATTATGTATAATAATGATTAAAATCCCCAGCTATATATGTTATCATTATTATATTAGGATAGAAATACTAGATAAAAAAATCAATACAAAATATTTTCTTCAAAAATAATAACAAACATCTCTAATGCTTAAATATGACAAATAGTTTGACAAAAATAGCATTATAGATAATTATTACTATAAAGATTGTAATAATTTTAAAAAATCTAAAACCTTGAAATCGGAAGCCAACAATGATCTATTCTGTAATTCACGCGCAACAAAAAAAAAAAAAAAAAAAAACACTTTTGCTTGGTCAGTTAACTATATATTTTTTACTAATGTTACAAAAAAGAGAGCATAATGTAAATATTTTTAGCCTCTAAATGTGTCACTTGAAAAACACATTAAATTTTTAGTTGTATGTAAAATAAGATCCCATAATTTTGTAATTTTAAAACATATTAGGTTGATATGGTGTTCGGTTGAAATGGTATAGTTCTTGGAAATTAGTTTACAACAAAATAACTGAATACATAGTCCTTTTAGCCCTCGAATAGAAAAAGGGGATATATAGCTCAAATAAAACACCAATCTAATCAGGTATTGTTGGATAAAAAAATAAATTCTAAGAAAGAAAAGCCTCGTTATGGCTGAAAATTCACAGAAAAACTATATATATATATATATATATATATACACGTATATATATATATGTACGTATATATATATATATATATATATACTCTTCGACAGACAAAAAAAAGTCGGTAGTTGTTATGTACATGTACAGAAAAACAAATGATTACAATTTGAGAAAAATTGGATGATTTATTCAAGAGCTTCACAAAGTGAAAAAGTCAATAACGCGTTGGTTCACCTCTGGTCCTTAGGCAAGAAGTTAGTCGACTTGGCACTGATTGATAGAGGTAGCGGATGTCCTCCTGCGAGATATCGTGCCAAATTCTGTCCAATTGGAGCATTAGATCGTCGAAATCCCGCGATTATTGGAGAACCCTGCTCATAATGCTCGAAACGTGCTCAATGGGGGAGAGATCCGGTGACCTTGCTGGACAAGGTAGCGTTGCGTAAGCACGAAGACAAGCAGTAAAATCTCTCGCCGTGTTTGGGTGGGCATTATCTTACTGAAATGTAAGCTCAGGATGGCGTGATATGAAGGCCAACACAACGGGGCGTAGAATATCGTCGACGTACCTCTGTGCTGTAAGATTGCCGCGAATGACAACCAAAGGGGTCCTGCTATGAGATAAAATGTCACCCCAGACCATCATTCCTGGTCATCGGCCCGTATGGCAGAAAACAGTCAGGTTGGCATCCCACCGCTGTCCGGGGCGTCTCCATAGACGTATTCGCTGGTCATCGGGGCTCAGTTCGAGGCGGGTCTCATCACTGAAGACAATTGTGCTCCAGTCAGTGACATTCTAGGTCGAATGTGGCCGACACCACTGCAAACGGGCTTGTCTGTATACAGAGGTCAATGGTAGTCGGCGCAAGTTTCGCCGTGAGCTCAGCCCCTTTTCTTTGAGCCGCCTATGAATGGTCCTTGCAGTCACTGAAGAACCAGTTGTACGTACGATCGATGATAACGATGAATCTGGCGCTGGGAATACCGCTCTGACGATTGCTCGGTCCTTACGTTCTGTCGTTTCTCTAGGCCGATCGCTTCCTTCTTGGCGCTGTGTTCGGCCATGGTTCACGCATTCCTGCCAACATCGTCTAATAGTGGCATCGCTCCTATCCAAATGTCGAGCGATTCGCCGATCAGACCATCTGGCTTCTTTGAGCCCAACTACACGTCCTCTCTCAAATGCTGCCATCTGCGCATACTGTCCGCGCACCTGTATGCGAGGCATAATTACTGTTTACCTGAGTACACGAAATGAAATTCGCAACGAATTTATAACCTGGAATCGGAATTTCTCCTCTTCAATATCTGTTAGCGTACATGTAAAACATGCACGTCAACAATTCTTATAATTCTTCTATTATATATATTTAAATAGCAGAGTAAAAACTGTGCAGTAAAAGCTATGTTTGTTAAAAAAGGTATACGTTAAAACCATTAAAGATGTTCAAAATAATGTATAGACGACAAGCCTTTTAACAATAACATAAAAGTATTTATTCATTTGAGAAATTAGTTAAAATTAGTTAAAAACAACAATGTCAATATCTTCACTTTTCACTAGTAATACTTGGTAATGTACGCCGGGTTTTCACATTGCATCAATTTCTTAAAAAAAACAGTCTATTTCCCATACTGTGATGGATTATCAAAAGGATTTAAATGTCAAAAGGATTTAAAAGTAATACAAAAATATCTTACTCTCAGCAGGCTTGATACAACATCTTGTTATCTTATCAGATCAGACACAAACTTCTTGATAAACGCATTGATGACAGAGCAGCTTGATACTTGTTGATCGATCCTTGATAATACTCGATCATTGCTACTACATCCTTGATACTAGGTCCTTGATACTACCTGATAATACCCACTATCTCACCGATACCCACTACTGAAAGTGTTCACGGCTTCGTGTCAAAGGCTGATATTCAAACATCGGGTTGTAACTTCTACGAAAAACGCCATCTACTAGAGACTTTTATGTTTAATTATATGACGTACGGCAGTTTGCCAAACATGACGTAATCAAAAGAAACTTGCGTCAGTGATTCGGCTTAGTTATGAATTGAATCGCTTTAACTTGAACCGGCTTAAAATGGAAATGCAAAATATGACGTCAAACTTCGGAAAGGCAAGTAATTAATGGACCTTTAAAGTAATTCTTAGTTCATATTGCTAACAATATCCTGCCAGTTGCACAGTTAATATGCGCTGCAGCGTCTTATGTTCATTCCTTGGCAGCCAAACTTTAAAATTTTGCATTTTCCATCGAAACCTGAATGTATATCAATCTGTGTCCAATTTGCATTACCCCTTCTTGGTGCGTCGTTTTTTTGTTGTTGTTGTCTAAGAGTGTACTATTGAGTATAGTTCTATGGTTTTGTTTCTTGATTTCTACTGTTCTTTTACCAAGAGAATCTGCCTGCAATAAGAATTTAAAGCAATTTTAATTTATTTGTTTTTGCTGTATTCAGATGGTCTTCTCTATTCTATCTTGACAGTGACGTAAAAACTCATACTTGGATGACAAATGGACTCCTGTACTTGGAGTTTTGCAAGTGTGCGATTGATGTTCGATGGTTACCAACATTCAAAGTCTGAAATTTAATTTCTTTTTAAAAATTTTTAGTACTCTCTCGAATTGTCGTAGTCGAAATATTTATATACTTATTTCCCTTTAAACTTGAATGATAAAAGAAGGCACGCTGAAGTTATGAGAGGTACTCGCACAGTCTTTACTTGTCATAGTGAGTGTCTGTTCGCAAACTCGATTCCAGGAATGTAATTTCAGATGCTACTATTTTGTGTAGGAACGCGGTGATGAAAGGCAGAAAATTAGACGAACATCAAGTTCAAATTATTATGAATTTATCCCGGTAACTCCTATATAAAGTTTAGTAGTCAAGAATTACGAGAAAAACTATTCGCATGAAATTCTTCAACTCCCCTCCCCTTGATCATTAATACACCATTGTTGCTGTTAGACTGCAGTTATTAATTTCCACTGCAACAGAAGGGGTTGCACTCACCAGACCCGGAAGTCCTATTTCGAGTATTTTCAGGCTGTTCTTGCAGTTGGTATTATTTTATGATTGTGAAATTTAACGAGTCTCAAATGGCTAATATAAGGATTAAAGCACTTAAACTATGGCAAATGATAAAAGATTTATTTTTCTACAAATTTTCAAGTAAAGTTTTGCTCTATTTTTTCGTGTTGCATTCAATTGTTAGTTGTCATTGAGCTTAATGCCACTGCTGACCATAAGCACATTTTTGTCCTGTCTCAAATATGAAAGCTCAAATGGTAAAAGACAGTAAATATCGTAAATATGTGCAGTCAAAAACAGTCTATTAAGTAGTTCTGCTGTATGGAAGATATAATTAACCACTTGAAGATCAAGCAATATTGGGTATCAACAGTTCATGAATTGAAATCTGAAGAGGACCAAGAGGATATGAAAACGATCCGGGATGATTAGTGATATTTTGGGTAGTTTTTTATATGTTCTAAAATATTTATTTTTATGAACTATTACGTTAGATAGCAACTTTATTTTAATTAGAGGGATTACCATATCAGCAGACAATGTGGATCCATGTTATCAAATGAACCACGTTATCGTGTTGCATTATGTCCAGTTGCATTATTCTCTGGATTTAAGTTTGACATTTTGAATTACAGTGTATATTAATAAACTTATTCCAAAACAGGTTGTTCTTTATCAGTCGATCTTGTCCATCACTCTCTTTCTTGCCAATCACATATCATCAATGCTCATTATTATCTGTCTTGTAACTCACTTGCTATGTATTTTTACGTCACTCAATATTTCATCGATGTTGTGTTTTGACACTTTTTCTTCATTTGCTAACCTTTACGACTATCTTTGTACTCTGTCTAAAACCTGACGTCAAACCAAACATGATCCATCGTTTATTAACTGAACCATGCGACCTATATCTACAATTGTCATAAAGTACCAGCATTCCAGCATAAGGAACTTTTATGTAAAATTCAGTTACAATTTTTAAAGTTGTTTTGTACTCATATTTTTTTCATTTTCATTATTTTTTTAGTATATTCATGATCCTAGAAATAGAGCCGTCTAAGGAAAAGAAGTTACTTTGGCTTGTAGAGGAATAAAATTTGCTTAACACAGTTTCGATATGTGAAAACTAACTTTAATTTTGAATTTTGCTTTAAACATACATTTAAAAAAATAATATAAAAAATAGCATATATTTTGCATTTTTATATAATGTATTTTGAAATTCCTTCCTTTTATATGATAGTGATTTTGGTTCTATCGAGCATACATTTAATGATTTCTGAACATTTATATGGTATTTTTGATGCAAAATCGAACATCATTAAAATCTTCCCTTTTCATTAGGTCAATAAGATTAGGATGAGATTGGAATTAGATTGTTCTCAATATAATTAGGGTGTATTGTATCTTCAAGTGGGGATGGCACAAGAGCGTTATTTCAATCTCATTTAGAAATATTTTTTAGTCTAGTGACTGAATGCAGAGCTTTACATGAACACAAAACGTTCACTGGGAGACCTCTCTTGTTATGATAAATCAGTTCATTTTTCAATATTTTGATGTACTGATCCGACGTATCGTTCTAACCAGTGTCTTAGAGGACCAGTAGATCGACCAGTGTCTTAGAGGCTGTTAATGATCAACCTTTATACTCAGAGTATTCTGGATTATATCCATGCTCTCGATTTTGGTTTAAATATTTGTAATGTATATTTTTAGATTTAATCTCAAGTAATGTTTCACCAAAAGAGGGAACCTGGAGAAAGAATATATTTTAATTTTAGTTTTCGAGCTACTAAATTTGAACTGAAATATATAAGCAAATACTTTTTAAGTTTTGCCGACAGTTTGTAAAATTTGCGAGATATTTAAATCTGTTCTTCATAATTTGAGGAAGAATGGTTTTTTTGCAGACCGAAACCAAGAGAGCATTTTAAATGAGCTGAGCCAACTTTTTGAATCTTTTGTTAAGATTTTGTGAATAAAGCATTTATTTTTCTTTATTTTTTTGTTTATTTATGTATAATTTTCTTTTCTACTTTCAAAAACCACATGAAAGCAAGAGAGTTTTCTAAAAAGAAATTTCTGAAACAATGTCGTTGTTATGTACAGAACATTTAAACAGATTAGACTGCATCATTTGCTAATTTTTCGAGAACTGACATCGACAGAGATGAGGAAAAACTTCAACTATATATTATGGTGACAGTGAAACATTTTGCTATATTATGTAGGAAGTACGACACCTCAAAGGAATGAAAAATCAGAAATATTTGTGTTGGAATAATAAGTCAACCGTTGAGAGAAACGTCTAAAATTATACAAGAGTCAGGCTTCAATATCTCGCCAGTAACTGTTAAAGATATTCTCTTTCTCTGTGCATTAAGATATCTTAAAAATGTGGAAAGTTTAGAGTAACGCAATATTTAAATTTTGAAAAAAATATATGAAAGGTAAGTCTAATCCCACATAGCTGTCAAGAAATGACAAACGCAAACAAAAGTTTCTTTTTCCCTTCAAAATGCTATATTGACGCCACCAGATTTTAATACGTTTGTTATATTCGTACTTATTAAAAGTCATTCTATGCAATGTATATAGTAAATACTCTATAAAAATGTTTAATAAAAATGATTTCAAGTACTTGTCCACTGTAAATCGGTTTGAACACGTTTGTCACGTGCATCCGATAATAATCTGCCAGTGCAAGTGGTTCATGCAGTTGGTTCTGTTAAACTGAACCTCCGGTGAACATATAAAAGGCTATAACGACGAAGATTCTATCACATATTCTCACTTTTTATTCTTCAAATATTCAGAAATACCAATAAATATCAGTTTTAGTCACATATGTGTTAAAGAAACTTAAGTTTCATTCAAATAACCTCATCAGTGATATTAAAATTCGAGCATCTTAAGATCCACAACAGATCGAAAACACTGTTACATCAAATAGGAGTATTTAAAAGCTCAATTTAATAACTTTATTAGTCTCCAAAGGTTCATCATGATTAAAAACTCCTCTGTGGCATATTCAATACAAACACAAAACAAAAAATCGATTTTTTTAGACATAGGAACTCTTTATTGCTGAAAAATGTGCCAAAGTGATTTATTTTTTCGTCTTCGTAATTAAACTGTTTCATAATCAATACCGATAAAAGGAAGACTATTTTTGTTAATATTTCATAAAAATTACTACCTCCTTGTCATTTTCACTACAATATTTTCGTATTGATGGGCTTGTGGCAGCCCTGTGGTACAGCGCACTGGTTCGCGGTGCTGAGGTTGCTCAGATCGAATCCCGGAAAATTGCGGCGTAGTATAGGCCAATGTTTGATTACAAGTGCCTCCACATTGGTAAAAAAAAAAAAATCGTATTGCACTTGCAGAGATTTTTTTTTTTTTTCGTGAGTCTAAAAGAAATTTTTAGCAAGGAAGTGAAATTCTCTTTCAATTTGAAGAAGGATGAGTGTGTATTGTTGATTTTTTTTTTCAGCTACAGTCATCTTTTGAAGTACAGAGGGACACCGCCCTTTCATATGTACCTTTCAAGTATAATCCCTGAAATAGTATTTTTATTTCCTCTTAAGTGAAGCAGCAATAACACAGGGGAAAATTGACTAAAATAAAAAAATTTAATTTATATCAGATTTACTCGGGTTTCAAGAGTTTTCGGTCAGGACGATAGTAATAAACGCTTTGTACGGATGTTCAGCTCCTTAATCCTTTTAGGAATTGTGGGAATCCTCTATGCATTGTATCCAAAATCCTCTCCGTAATATTCCTTAATGTTTAAACAAAATTCAGCAATAGCGAAAGGGTTAAAACCAATATTATAATAAAGTTTGAAATATAAATTTGGCTATTCATTAAAGTCAGTTTTCCTATGTTTGCCATGGCTGTTGAGAATTTTGTCTGGATTTTCCGTATCCAGTTTAATTTGGCCAGGAGGGTGATGAAAGCGGTCTTTCTTCCCTTTATGGACACCCGATATAGTACAAATAATATCGTGATTTAGCAGTATCTTATACTGCAGTGATATTCTAAAAGGTTTTCGAAATAATTAAAATGGGCTCTTTAAATATAAATCAGTTTTCTGTGAAACCGGTTTCTTTCGTTCGGGACCACGGCAGCGGAACCATCACGTCGGTTTTTTTCGGTCGAAACTATCTCCATATTAAAGGCTCCCGCCGTTTAATCTTTCGAGCGACTTCCGCATTCACGTCAGTCACAGCTCGACGTCAAGTAGACACATTTCATTTTTTCCGCTGTCACCCGCTCTGTAGTGTACTCCGGCCAGTGGGTGTCAAAACGTTACAGCCTGACCGAATCATCATTCGCGGTCCCTTCATTCAGCCGCATTCTTCGGAAATGAAGCTCCCTTCCCCCGCCAGCCCTAAGGGAAATCCGAATGAATAATTTCCTGTCCACGGGAGCGGTCTTTCGTGCTGTTCATTGCGCCGCAATCACGCAAAGGGCGGGCACGCCGGAAATGATAATCGGGCCGCGTGCGGCCTGCCCATCACATCCTCTAGCCCGTTTCTCTTTCTTTCCCTCTTCTGCGGTATTTAGTCGCATAATATGTTTATTATGGCTTTTATTTCGCCGCAATTTGCTCGCCAGCGATTAACGATTTGGTCGCCAATTGGGAGTAGGGTTGCCGATGGAATGATTGAAGGAGGCTTCCGGATTTTGTGAGGCATTTAAATGAATTGGCGCGCTTTTCGAAATGAGTGCGCAAATATTCTAGGACTTGCTCAAGAACGTTTCGTGAAATCAATCATGAACGACCACGTCGTTTGTGGAACTTATTATGCAAAGTGAAGGCGGTCACTTTATGTTGCTCCTGTCGTTACTAATATAAAATAGAACACGGTTTTAAGTTCATTACATGGATTATATTCCATGAGCATTTTCTTTTCGACATTGTTACGATTCGTTGGAAAGTAGAAATGCAAGAATAAATAGAAAAGGAACTTTCCTAAAATAATGAAGAAATATTTTATGAAAAAAATTCTCTTTTTCAACTAGCCGCATAAGCAGGTACTTGGCATTTCGGGAGAGAGTGAAAACGAGACCTTTTTTGCTTTGTCTTTCCCTGTCTTCCACTCTGAATAACATTACGAGAGACTTATAAAATAATAAAAGGCATATTAAAGCTTTTATTTTTTTTTCTTACAATTAGCCATTCTTGATGCAATCCACGCAAGTTGTTTGGTTTGCATATATGTCGTGAACTCCATTTAAGATGGATTATATGGCCCGCTTAACATAGTCCGCTTTTCTCTTACGGAGGTTTCGATGTAGTTGGTATGAATAACATTAAAATTAGAAGATAAACATACTCTGAAAATAAAAAGAAACAAGCCTGACTTATTTGCTTTTAAACTCTCTCAATAGTTACAATGGTATCAGTCTCGTTCTGATCCTGATAACTACTTTGTTCGGGAAATATCGCATGTCACTACTATTATTATTCGTTTTTTCCAATATTTTTCCACTGTTAAGGTTTTAGAGGAAACTGGTAGTGAGGCTGAAGAATACCTTATTCAACTAGACTGTCAGGGACAAAAGTCCTGACATATTAGTAGTGATCCAAAAAGATATCTCATAAGATATCTATATATTTAAGTTGCTAAGCCGACTTTTTGGGAAGCCTGTGAGAGAAAACTACTGCATCAATTTACTTCATTTTGGTCTTAAACGAAAGATTGTAATCTGTAGATTTGTCAAATTTGGTTATTGTAACCGCAATTTCTATTAATTAGCGATAATTTACAATTAAAAATTGATTTCTGCGCATGCTCAGTGACATGTTTAAACCTGTCTTTAGAGACTCACAGTTTCTGCGCATGCTCAGTGACATGTCTTAATGATAAACACGTTTATTCCAAGGAGTCTCTCTAGATCTCTCTCTGCCATTTATATTTTTATGATAATTATGTTTGTGAAATATAAGATTAAACCTCATGGAAATTGTTTATTTCGCAATAAACAATAATAATTTACAATTGAAAAATAATAATTTACAATTAATAATAATTTACAATTGAAAAAAAATGATTTCTGCGCATGATCAGTAACATTTTAAAATATGGCTTTAGATACTCACTAAGCACGAAGCCGCTTAAACACATAAATTTGTTTCTGCGCATTATGATTTTCAACATTTGGCAATGATATGTTGAGTCTAATTTGTGTATTAGTACATTTATCAAGAAGTATCTAGCCGACATGTTTTGACGGGTATCAACTAGTCATTTTAAAAATTGGAAGCAAGAAGAATAATTATTGAAATCTAGATTATAACTTAAGAGCCAAACTAAGAGGTTCTGAAACTTTGGCCCCGACGATCTTGGAAATGGTCAGATAAATGGCAGTATTTCGGAGTTTATCAAACTTTTTCTTTTCAAATAATAAATGTTTAAAAAATTAGAATACGTACCAAATTAGTTGCAATACAAGCGCATAAAAGAAAAACAAATGGTGATTTCGGATCAAAATAAAAAGAAGAATTGAGGTATAATGGTGCCTTAAGAATTACTTTCTTTTAGATTTTTGTTACAGGTTCCAAATTCTACCCCTAATTATTTAACCAGAGACTCACCTGGAAAGGATATGTGGTTCACTCAAGAAACTTAAGAAGAGCAATCCTATTCTATAGAAAGCTTCTTAAAATTCCAAGATCGCAAGGTAGAATAACAAATGCGATCATTGTTAAGCTCATTGTTAAGTTGGTTCAAGCAGGGGAATCAAAAGAAATTACAAGAAGAATTTTGTGCGTGTAATTGAGATTGAATGCAAGAAAGGCAGTAAGGAAAGTTTCTCTAGTAAGGAAGTTTCTCTAGTAAGGAAAAACAAGGGGAAACAAAATATATGTTCCCGCACCTACATGTAAAATGACGCAAAGACAGGAATTCAAAATATTCAAACAAGGAAAGCCTGGGGAAAATACCGACAAATGGAAAAAATATCGAAACGGCGACACTGAGATATGGAATTAGAAAATGAAAGAAATAAAATTTTCTCTTTTGAGCAACATACCTTGGGAGTGATCTCAGCATGTTTGCTTTTCAAAAACTTTAAATTTCGAGACACAGAGTTTGAAGCTTTGCTTCATATTAAACATATAAAATTCTGAATCTGATTTTGCCATATCCTCTGACAAAGAGTTATAAAAAAATAATAAGAAGAATTATGGTTTATGTTACATTATATCATTATTTTTTTAAAATGGCAGACTTTCCTGTTGTGAAACTGATGAGATTTTGAATCATTTTTTTTAATACAGAAGTTCCATGACTACCATAAATTTTTTGGAGCTTGAATGCTATTATTGTATTTTTACCAGTGAAATACCCACAAAAGTGGATAAGGGGACTAAAACCCCTTCCAGACACAAATATGTGTTATACCATTGTATAACGACTACGAGTTTCAAAATCTTAGTCAAAAAACGACCTGCGTTATAGAATTAGTTCCCTCCTTAGTCTTATAAATTAATATTCTTATTATATTTTCTCTACCATGTAAATATGTGTTATGAAAAAAAATCTGCTCGAAGAAAGAGCTTTGAACACAGAAGAAGGTTACCCTCTCTGCCTAATTAAATAATTAACCCAACAATACTGAGGCTTTTTTTTTCTCTTTTTACAGTAAAAAACTTTTTCAATCATAAAAACACAAGTAAAATTAAATTAACAACAATCACATAAAAAATTGGTGTACAAAATTCTACTTTTATAGTCATTTCTCCTAAAGCTTTTGTTTATACTTATAAAAATCAGGAAAGAAATTTGCTCTACAGCCAAATAGTGAGCCGTGCAATCTATATACGGTCGGATATTTCTACGGGATACGCATTAAATATCACACGAAACTAAATAGCAGATTGTAAACTGAACTTGGAAAAAAAACCACGTGATGCCAGAAGAATATCTTATTAATTGTTTGAAAAAATGCTAAAAATGATGCCTGAAGTACGGGTCTTTTAGAGGAATAGTATTTTCTACCGGTATTGAAAAATATATGTTATTTAAGTTTGATTTTAAATTAACTTCTGCTTTATGAATTTATGTCATGCACAGCTTTTTATAAATCATTTTCCCCCAAAAAGATAGGTATGGGAGTAAAATATTTTTAACATCGTATATAAAAATGATCGCAGTCACATTAAGTGAAGCGAAGAGTGCTACCTACAACTTTTCAATTATGATTCTAAACTCTTCTTGCGACATGATTCTAAAAGCAGATGAAATCATTATATATATAATAGCCGTTGTCTCTGTATAACACTTCCGGGTTGTACTCATCTTTCAATTAAAGCCCTCAGTAAACAAACAGCCGGTTAGGCTTAATTTCAATTTCAGATGTGGATCAGAATTTTTTCTTACCTGAAAACTAATATCTTCTCCATCAAATCACGTTTGTTCAGCCTATTTTTCTATAAAACATTCAGAACTAAAAACAAATTGGATGCTTTTAGCTGTATATTTAACAGTTTTTAAAAATCTGTTTACTTTTGCGATGAATTCTGAAAGTAAACAAACTTGAATATGAATGAATCAAGTAGCTCAAGTATTCATATCGTGTAGTGAGCTGTAAAAAAATGGATGGCAGTCTACTACTCCAATCGCATGAAAAACAAAATAAATGAAAAATAAGGAAAGGGTTTGCTTTTACAAGGTGTGGATTAAATGCAATATTGTTAGATAATTCGGGATATTTTTTAACTTTCATATACTTTTTCCATTATAACGTCATGGTTCCATTATGACGTCAAAATGACGGGTTACCTTCTAGTTTCAGTATATACAGGATCAGAGTAAAACGCAAATATTGAATGCAAAAGGACATTTGAATGATGTAAACCCACAAGACATATTTCCTGCTACCGCCACAAGTCCGAAATCCCGGGTGAGCTACTGGTTTTTATTACTTCAAAAGTTAACAGGTAGAAGTAGGTGTCAGCTAGACTATTTCTTTTATAGAAGGATTCTTGAATTTTCAAAGCTTCGGAAACGCTGCTATATTTTACAGGGAATATTTTAAGCTCGAAATAGCAATCCGTTTTACTGAAATATACGAACATTAAAGGGAGAGAGATATAGGAGGCTTTCCACTGCAGTATTCCTTTAATCATAGTTTTACTTTTGAAATCATATTCGTACGAATCTTTGTGAATTTTCTCAATTCGAAAACTATATTTTTTTTAAAATCGGGTAAACATATGTCAGGGATACCATAATCATCCTGAGTAGCACGTAATAGAGAATCAAGTACAGTAGTACCTCGGAGTTCGTCGCTCTCAGTGTTCGTCGGCTGCGGAGTTCGTCGGTTAGTTCGTCGCAGATTTGTTACCGGAGTTCGTCGGTCTCGTCGGAGTTCGTCGCTTTTCCCCCCATGCGCCCACTAGCTGAGAGCGCATTGAAACAAAGGACCCAGTCCAACACTATCTCTCAGCGGAAAGATACTTCACGCATTTTGAGGTCACGTGAGAGCCCTGAGAGAAGGTGTTGTCCAGTCTCGCGTCGACCTTTGAGTAGTACACATCGATTGAAACAGCAGTTTGTGAAACAAAAGTTCGCATTAATACCCATTATAAATTGCGTTTAGTGGGTATATATATACTGAAGTGTAGTGTATATACAGTGTACTGTATTTATAGTACTGTATACAGTGATTTTTTTATATAAATTGTTCAAAATAGTATTCGAAAATGGGTCCGAAAACAGTAGCTGCTGCTGACTCAAAGCAAAAACGAGCAATGAACGTTGTATCAATCGAAACTAAGAGGGAAATAATCTCAAAAATTGAGCAAGGCATGAAAGTGGCAGATGTAGCTAGACAGTATAATTTACCAACAACAGCGGCAAGTACATACTGGAATCATAGGCACAAAATAAAAGAAGTTACTGTTTTACCAACGATGTCACATGCGGTGAGTGCTAAGCAACGACCACATACTCTAAACGAAATGGAGAAACTTCTCTTGCTGTGGATAAATGAAAAGCAGCGTGCTGGTGACAGTGTAGATCAAAACATTATTTGTGAAAAGGCGAAAGAGATTTACACTAACATAACGAAAGACGATGAAGAAAAGATGGACTTTCTATATCATCTTCAGGGTGATTTTGGCGTTTCAGACGGAGACATGGCGTACACAGCGTCATTTGACACGGCGAAGCAGCAAGCGCCGATAAAAAAGCAGCCGGTGAGTATGTGCAAGAATTCGGTGAATTTATTGAAGCTGGGGGTTTTGTTTCATCACAGATATTTAACTGTGATGAAACAAGTTTATTTTGGAAGAAAATGCCCAAAAGAACCTACATCACGGAAGAAGAAGCAACTCTTCCCGGTCATAAACCCATGAAAGACAGACTCACGCTCCTCCTGTGTGCAAACGCGAGTGGTGATTTCAAGGTTAAGCCTTTATTAGTGTACCACTCTGAAAAACCTAGGGAATTTAAACGTTTCAATGTGTGCAAAGACAGTTTACCAGTGATGTGGCGTTCTAACGATAAGGCATGGGTAACTCGGGTATTGTTTCTCGAGTGGGTCAGGAAAGTGTTTGCGCCCATGGTGAAAAAATATCTCAAGGAAAAGGGGTTGCCATTGCGATGTGTTCTCGTCCTCGATAATGCACCGGCACATCCAACAGATTTAGGTGAAGAATTGGAAGCAGAATTTGGATGGCTTACTGTGAAATATCTGCCACCTAACACCACTTCCCTTATCCAGCCCATGGACCAATTTGTGATGGCCAATTTCAAGAAACTGTATACGAAACACATGTTTCGAAAGTGTTTCGATATCACCAATTCGACCGCTTTGACATTAAAAGATTTCTGAAAAAACTGCTATAATGTCTATCACGCTGTTCAACTGATAGATAAGGCTTGGACCGAGGTCACGAGAAGAACTCTAAACTCTTCGTGGAGGAAGCTACTGCCATCAGCTGTTTCCGAGCGAGACTTTGAGGGGTTAGAGACGGAACAAATACGGGAGGATGCGAGTATGATGAGAGAGATTTTAGACCTCTGCAACGATCTACGTCTCGAAGCAAATGCTGACGATGTCGAGGAGTTGGTGGACTCGAATCGTGAAGATCTCACCACGAAAGACTTGCAACAGTTGCAGGATGAAAACCAACGTGCTGAAAGAGGCGGAATAATTACTGCTGGTAGTGAGGGGGAGGAAGAGTAAGAGCAGAAAGCAATAACGACAGGTTAACTATAACAAACACTTCATATGTGGAAAACAATTGAAATTACAATAGACAAATTCCACCCGAACAAAACCATGGCCTGTTCTGTCATCAATACGATGAAAGCTTTCATCATGCCGTTCTTCAATAATTTACTAAGAAATCGGAAGAGGCAGGCAACGCTCGATCGCTATTTTAACGAAACCCCGGTAGAAAAAACAGCTAGCGATGAGCCTCAACCAGGTCCTAGTGGGTTAAAAAGGATGCGCAGAGAAAAGACTCCTCGAAGTGAATTGCCTTCCGTCATTTTCTAATTTAACATTTATTTCTTTACATTTCTTGTAATAACAATGTAATTCAACTTAATTTGTTATTATTTAGCAATAATAGTTTAAAAACATGGCTAAAATAATAAAGATAATGATCGACCACGAGGTCGCGGAACGGATTAATTCGTTTTCCATTAATTCTTATGGGATAATTTGGTTCGGAGTTCGTCGGTTTCGGGGTTCGTCGGTTTCCAAGGAACGGATTACCGACGAACTCCGAGGCACCACTGTATATGCTAAATACATTTGGTAGGATATAAAGACCGAAAATTTCCGCCTTATTATCGAGTAACGAGAAATTTATTAATTATAAAAATCATTACATATGCTGGCTCTTTAAGCCAGCAAAAGGCTTTCGGAGATCTTGTTAAAAGCTGCAAGCCATTTCAAGATTCTTTTATCCATTGTGAAGCGTTGTGAAGGGGAATAAGAGTTAAGAAAGAGTCAGTATAAGAAAAGGCCTTTTACATAAGTTTAAAAGATTGTTAGAAAAGGGAAAGGTACGCAATAAAAATATATTTATGGTAAAGAGGGGAAAACGTTGCAGAATAGCGCGGTGTCCTTTGACTTAGTAACCGATGAATTACCCCCATAAGAAGGCCCAGTAGTAAGCTAGAATCGCGGCTAGTTAAAAGACCCCCCATGATAAAAGAGTTGCGTTGGACGAGGGTCAGTCGAAAAAGCCCCTTTAGAATAAGGAATAAGAATTGAAAGGATTGTAGTGAAATTTACGCAACAATAGCAGTATTGTCGGATCATGGTCAGGAAAAGATGTTATAAAACTGACCAGGTGTTAGAAAATAAAATATAAGAAAATGTAGAAAGGAGCAGGGGAAAAATGTGAAAGAATATGAAAATGTTTAGTATAGGTCCAATGAGAAGTGTGATTTTAATAAAAGAGAAATATTAGGGCCACTAGAAAAGGGTTTTAAGACGTAGGTGGAGTTTATATGGAGAAGAAAATACTGTGATTGGAAGGTGAAAACATGTATGCAAAAGTTGAGATAAATATTAAGGGGTAGAAATGATACAGAGATAGAGAGAAAAAGTTTTCAGAGAGTTAGAGAGAAAGTTTTCAGGAGTTAGAGAGAGTGTGTGCAGAGGATATAGAGGTGTGCAGAGGGCGAATAGCCTGCGGGCTGGCCCTGTGGTGGACTCTCGAGCCCACCCTGCACCGTTACCTACAACCATGAGCGATCCGTAGCAACGCCGATTTGGGGTAAGTTAGTCTCTACATTTCTGTTGCCTGTTGACAGTAGTATTTTAAATCTTAAAATCTTGAGTATATATTTAACGGGATAAACAACATCAAGTAACCATTTTTTTGGGGAAACTTGTATAAAACGTTGAATCCACTGGAAGGAAAAATGTTCTATGAAATATATATAGTTCTTGAAATGACAGCACTCACAACTGAAAATTCTGAAGTTAATAGATGAACATTTGAACACAGTTTCTTGGACGGGAAAATTGTCCGTGGCATGTTGAATTACTCCAGCAACGTCCACAGTGCAATCGTAAGACCTAAAGAGCTGGGTAACACTCTGATGCACAAGAGAGTGTCGACGAAGTAAGAGCTGGCCTCTGGAAACAATTAAACATCATAGTGTACAAAAAGAAAAAAAAACCATACGGGCAAGAATAATCAACCGTAGCTCGACACTGTCGATGAGACGAGCGCCGCTGTCGATTACTACAGGCATGTATGAAGATGAAGAAGATGCACGTCCCTCTGTAGATGAAAGCAAACACTGTAGCACATTCAGCAAAATCTAGAAATCGTCGTAAAACGTAGGAGACTGCAATCAATCTCACTCTCCGTGGCATGAACCGCTCGCCCGATGACTCGACGAATAACTCGTACACGACACTGCTGGCCTTAAAACTCGGCCACAATGTGGAGAATTTTAAAGTTCTTGTGCTACTAGAGCAACATCACTCATGTGACTTCATGATGAGAGCTTTAAACAGCAACTTGAAAGGTTAAACAAAAATTGTGGTGCCCAGGAAAGCACCAAAAGTAAACAACATTGAGCTATAGGGTAAAGTCTATCTTACAATTCATGTTGAATTGACAGTACAAAAAAAATTCTTAGTCGTTTAAAGGGTAAAATTAAAATAACTGTATATTTTATAATTGTTAGTCATTAAATTAAGACATTATTCTCTTATAATGTAAAATATAAAAATTTCCCCTTATATTTCTAAAGAATTAGGGAACAAATGATTAATTACATAAATGAATATCTATTATGGCATACCTTTGTATAAAACAACCAAATATCTAATGATATTGTAACACATCCTCATAATTATCATTATTAATAATACTACTATTATTATACACACATTATATATACACATTTCTGTAGAATGCCTGTTTATGCATTCATGTACTGTGTTAGAGAAAAAAAAATATTTATAATAAAGAAAGTGAACGCAAAATCTATATATACGAACAACAATGACAGGTGATCAGTCCGCCAAAACAAGATATATTAGAAGTTACATCCAAAATTTTAAAATTTATTTAGTTTTTGATTTGTAACATATTTTAGAGTTAAACCACAATGCAAACTAAATTTTTGAAATATGAGATGAGTAATAAAAGCAAAAGAAAGGAGAGAAATTGTATAATTCGATTTTTTACAAAAATAAAAGAAAACCCTAGTATAATGATAGGGAAAATTTTGACGAGAGAGGAAAAAAAAATTATGTGTTATAACTCTCTTATTGACATGACAATTGACCTTCGATTAAAGTTAAGGCTAAGAAACGACAGATAATTGTCTAATTTAAAATGCGTTAAGTATTTACAAAAAGAAATTAATTAATAACAATTTGAAATCAAACAATAATAATAAACATATATAAATAATAAATAGCAAAAGAAAGAAACGTATGTAAGAACAAGAAAAAAAAATTGAAAAAATAAAAGATAACGCTAAGAGGTGCGCTCGCATCTCCATTCATAAGAACGAATTTCAGAATATCGCGATTCTCGCGTGGGAAATTTCGAAAAAATTCCATTCTTCACTGTTCTCCGTTATCTGTCCGCAACGATCAAATATCGTCTTATAAATTTACGAACCAGAGAGTTAATTGTAAGTGAAGCGATTGTGAATTTCATCTGTTCTCCTCTTATAGGAGACAATTTTCAGAAAATCAAAATTCATTCATTATTCCCCATGCCTATTCATTATTATGTTAAATTCACTCATTAATAACAGACATAGAAAATGAGTTTAAAAAAAAACAGAAAACGCAATAAGAATAATTACATAAATAATAAAAAAGAGTAAATAAAAAGCAAAAGAGATACGTTTCGCTTCTACTTTCTTTAAACTGTACTCAGCACGGCCTGAAGATATTGTTTGACTCCCCCCATCGAGGAACAACAAGCAAACAGTACATAACTATACGCAATTCGAAAACCCGATGCTTCGCTCTATCACTATAGCTCTAATTCATAGCTACTGTGAAAAGAATTTCCCTCTTCTCTCCCGGCCAAAACGGAACGCAGGAGAAACTTGAAAAGGAACAAAAACCGCAACTGCACTCCCCTCTCTTCGAAGGGCAATATTCTATTCTTCGCCCCCTCTTATGAGAGCACAATTCTTTAGAAAGTGACCAATTTTTGCCCACTAAACAGTTCAAATCGTGCACTATTTATCGCCTTTCCCTTAATTGGGATGAAATTATTGCGCCAACGGGCGTCGCTATAATACACTAAATACATTAAAACAATAAAGGAAATTCAAACGTCTAAAAAAAATATCCTTCTTAACCATTGTTTTGTACCATAAGCATGCACAAAATAAATTTTACTCAATGTAAATAAATATCAACATACTCTAATTACATCCTAACTACGAACACATAAATCCGAAAATCTCAATAGAAATTTTATAGCAAACACATAGAAAGAAAGAAAAAAAATTATATACATGCATAAAATCCTAATGAAATTTCGAAATCGGAAACCCATTAACGGTATATATCAAAACACAATTATAACACATTAAAACATGATTTTCTATCAAGAAAAAAATTCTCTTAACCATTTATATACTAATTATACCATTGCTCTTAAAAGTACGACATAATATAAAAATAAAAATTTTAAGATACACAAAAAAAAAAATTTCTGGACTAAGTCACACACATGTCAAATTGAAATAAAATTGCTAAATTCTACTAATTTTCCCAATAAATTACCTAAAGAATCAGGCATTAGACTCTAAGAGTCAGGCATGTTAATCAAAAAAAAAATTGATATACATATATTCTACTGACAGAAATGTGCATATAATAATAAAATTTTTTTTTTCGATATATATATATAATATATAAATTTGAAAGAAATATTAAAACACATACATTTTATAATAATAACGATATGCCAATACAGGTATTCACAATTTTAAACACATTAAGAAAATAATTTAAATTCTTGTATTTGATCAAGAATTAAAACAATTAATAATAAAAAAAAATTGTATCATCATAGTATGCAACATGTCAAAAAAAAAATCCTAATTTAAACTAATGAAAAATAAAAGAGGTGAATATTTACTGTGTCTATATTTTTTTTTCTACAAATATCCATTATAAAAATTAATATCCTTATAGGAAAAAAATTTTCCTTTTAATACCCAGATGATTACAGAAATCAAAAGGAATGGTCACGGCAACCATTTGCTGGGTGGAAAAAAATGAGTTTTGTTTTTAAAAGATTTTTCAATATTTATGATTAAAATTTAACAGGGTTTGCTTACTAATTGGTTATTACCCATTACTTAATTACCCAGGTTCGTTTTTAACCCCAGCATGTAAACACTGTAGAAAAGATTAGACACAACTTAAATGTCTATATAAATGATGAGGACCAATATTTAAAAATTAACAACGAATATTTATTACACAAATAAACAGTTAAATTACAGTATTAAAATGATTATTCACATAATTGCATGAATGATAATAAATAATGTTCTAAAATGACTAACAATCTTTCAAATAACAAATTGGGTCCTCACCGGATAAAACAAGGTATGTATCATTTACGGGATTTTAATTTAAATTTAAATCTTAAAATAGTACTGTCAACAGGCAACAGAAATGTAGAGACTGACTTACCCTAAATCGGCGCTGCTACGGATCGCTCATGGTTGTAGGTAACGGTGCAGGGTGGGCTCGAGAGTCCACCACAGGGCCAGCCCGCAGGCTATTCGCCCTCTGCACACCTCTATATCCTCTGCACACACTCTCTCTAACTCCTGAAAACTTTCTCTCTAACTCTCTGAAAACTTTTTCTCTCTATCTCTGTATCATTTCTACCCCTTAATATTTATCTCAACTTTTGCATACATGTTTTCACCTTCCAATCACAGTATTTTCTTCTCCATATAAACTCCACCTACGTCTTAAAACCCTTTTCTAGTGGCCCTAATATTTCTCTTTTATTAAAATCACACTTCTCATTGGACCTATACTAAACATTTTCATATTCTTTCACATTTTTCCCCTGCTCCTTTCTACATTTTCTTATATTTTATTTTCTAACACCTGGTCAGTTTTATAACATCTTTTCCTGACCATGATCCGACAATACTGCTATTGTTGCGTAAATTTCACTACAATCCTTTCAATTCTTATTCCTTATTCTAAAGGGGCTTTTTCGACTGACCCTCGTCCAACGCAACTCTTTTATCATGGGGGGGCTTTTAACTAGCCGCGATTCTAGCTTACTACTGGGCCTTCTTATGGGGGTAATTCATCGGTTACTAAGTCAAAGGACACCGCGCTATTCTGCAACGTTTTCCCCTCTTTACCATAAATATATTTTTATTGCGTACCTTTCCCTTTTCTAACAATCTTTTAAACTTATGTAAAAGGCCTTTTCTTATACTGACTCTTTCTTAACTCTTATTCCCCTTCACAACGCTTCACAATGGATAAAAGAATCTTGAAATGGCTTGCAGCTTTTAACAAGATCTCCGAAAGCCTTTTGCTGGCTTAAAGAGCCAGCACATACGCATTCTAGGGGGCGCAATGGACTATTTAGCATTTGTGTTACTATAAAAGTGGTAGGATATCAAGTTGACAGTTTTGGATTGACATTATATGTCTAAAAGGAGAGGAAAACATGTCTCTGTATATTTTGAGTATATTTTTAAAAAATTTCTTAAATTGTATATCTATTGTTTTATGAAAATACATACTTTCCGCAAATGCGTAGTTACTTGAGAAATCGATTAAACACTTTATGTAATAAATGACTTATATGATATATATTTTATTGTTTGTTTTAATACTAGATAGAGTAAAGCCTTTGTTGCATCTAAAAATTCTTTTTTCTTGTGTAGCTTTCATGTCTACCTTAAATAATCTGTAAGAGTGGTCCAAAGGAAAACGGAACAGGAGCCACAGAATAAAATGACATAGTTTATTTCAAGCGTATTCTCCAAAGCTACACAAGCACTTGTCCCACTGTTTCACCAAGCGGTGAATACCCTGCTTATAGAAATCCTTAGGCTGAGATCAGAACCGGTTTCGAACATTGTCCATGACTTCGCTGTCCGGGTAAAAACAGCGACCCTTCATTGCCTTTTTAAGCGAATCAAAGATGTGAAAGTCACATGGTGATAGATCTGGGCTATACGGTGGGTGAAACACTGGCCACAAAAAACTCTCCAACGTGTTCTATGTAAAATCTGCCATATGTGGCGGTGCGTTGTCATGCAGAAAAACCATTCCAGAGGACAACAGACCATGCCTTTTGGCCTTGATTGTTGCACGCAAACGGTGAAGGATGTTGCAGTGCTGAGAAAGCATTGATCATTTGACCACGGCTGTGGGGAGCTAGCATGATTCCACTGTTGACATTGTCATTTGATTTCTGGTTGGAAGTAATGGCTCTAATATTCCTCACCTGAAACAATTCTGTTGATGAATTGTCCTCACCACAATATCTGAGAAGATGCTGTAAAGACTTACTGTAGCCGGATGATACTGTTAATCGACCGCTAGCGTATATCACGTGGTTCTGCGCGACTACCAAGGGCAAGTCCATTTCCGCAGTAGAGGTTGTCTTCCTTACATCCCGCTCTACCTCTACACAAATTTACCCCACATTCATACAAAAATTAACCAAACTATAGCCACTGTACCGTTTTCATTTGATCCGGCCTTATCTATATATATAAAACAGTTCCGTAACTGACTGACTGACTGACATACAACGCACAGACCAAACCTCTGGACCTAAAGGGTTGAAATTTTGCATGGCGATTCTTCTTATGGTGTAGGGGTGCACTAAGAAAGATTTTTGAAATATTCTTCTTAGATTTTCTTTAAATTAAATTTTTAAGCTGTTTTAGTAACTTTTTTAAAGTTTGCATTTAAAATAATAATTTGAGTGTTATAAAATTTATATCACGGGAAAGATCATAAAAATGCCTTTAAAATGAAATCTTTTTTTTAATCTTTACCTCCATTTTCTGATTTTTGGTGAATTTTTAAAGATTCGTTTTTAGAATTTAATTTATTAAATTCTGATCATGTGATTTGTTTTTCTGGTACTTTAAATAAATTTATCGTCACGCGATAACAACAAAATAGGCAAAAAAAAAATTTTTTCTTGCTAATGCAAACGATTGGACATTATCCCAAAAAAAAAATATTAAAATACATTAAAAGATATATTCCTCAAACTGTACTATATTAACTGTACTATATTCTTTAGTATGTCCTATTAGATTTAATTTGAATATTTCCTTCTACATTATTTTGTCTTTAAAAATATCCCTTACGATTTTTTTAAAAATATATATATTTTTTTACATCAATTATATACATTGATTGTCGTATTTATTATAAATATATATATTTATTTTTTTGGCATTAATTGCATACATTGTCCATTGTATTTAATTTTAATGTACTCCGTAGCGAAGTGCGGGTTTTCAGCTAGTACGTATTACATAAAATGTTTTGAGCATTATTTAAAGAACTTATCTGATTTGAGAAGAAAAAGTTCTTCAAAACAAAATGGAACAGAGTTTGTAGTCAGAAGTTTTCGGGTGATTAAAGCTAAATAATTATACAATCAAAACTGTAAAACAATGGTCATTTTAGGAAAAGGCTTCTTAACAAAATAAGGGTTAGACTTAAATCGAATAACTTCAATGATTTCTGCTGAAAGCTTTGTTTTTTGCCTATTTTCGGTAGCCATACAGCCGCCAATGCTGTTGCAATCCTATTGACACTTTGGATTGAATACTGCTTCATCCCTCGCATAGTCTTGATTTAACCTCTTCAGTCCACCACCTGTTTGGTCCACTTAAAGAGGTCTTTTGGGACTGTGAATTTACCATGAAACTAGATCTTAAGGAAAGGGGCCAAGATCAACCTAGCGTGTTTAAATTCGAATGAATTACATTGAACGAAATGATTATGATGTACGCAATTTATTGATCTCGCAATAAACTCTAAATGTATAGCAACTATTTTTTGCCTCACTTTAGTGATTAAAATACACCATACAGTATTATTTATGCAATGTTGCAAACGTTTGTCCTCAAGGCATTTTCAGATTACCGCCGTGTAATATATTCGCTGCTTCAATATAGGGCACCGCAATAGGTGAATCCCGATTCCTTCCTATATGAGCTCCCTAAATAAACATAAACATCTAGCCGAGATTTGAATCCAGGTCATGAGGTAATAATTTGTTACTCAAACTAGTACCATACAAAGTGGGTGACCAAGAAATATTTAAAAATCGCGATTTAAAAAATCATAAACCAACAGAAACTGTATTAAGGGTTTAAAAATATATCCTTCCACGATAAAAAAATATCACCATGGGAAAATGTGTACAGATTTTGATTGAAAGGATTTTGATGCCATTTACAGTCTTCATCAATTGAATTTACATTAAGCCAAAAAAATTCTGTGAAACCACGATTTGCTGTTTAGAGAAATTTCATTTTGGATATTAACAAGATATTTTAGCTCTAAGAATGAAAGTGAAAAATACTTAGGAAAACTTTAGAAGTTTTTATTCTCAATATTTACTTGAATTCTATGCCACTCGAAATTGCTCTACGCACCTGTGTTTGTTTTACTATGATTTGTTTGAGAGAAACGATTTAACTTACAGACTTTAGCACTGCGGTGTTTAATCTAGAAAGAATCGATAGATCACAGACAAGCAACAAAATGAAAATTGATTTGTTTTATTCCTTCTTTTCTTTTCCAAACTTGCACTGGAGATTTAACATCGTGAGTTTAAACTAATGTACAAATGATCAATAATCGCATCAAAAAAATATTGATACGCAAGTATTAACAGGATTCAAATGTATAAGCTTAAATTCAATACAATAAGGATTTTACTTTAATGGTCTTTGTAATGAACGTAAAGTTTAATGGATTGCAAATTATTATTTTAAATCAGATTCTGGACAGTTTTTTTTTCTTTTCGGTTCAAATGGATGATAAATGAGATGAAGAGATGATTTCGAAAATATTAAAAGGGGGAAAGTCAAAAAATAATTTTAAAAAGAAGCTGTGAATAAAAATTTAGGATTTGAAATATTTGAAAATGTCGGAATCAAATAATTTATACATCTGACTTATCTACTAAAATAACACAGGCCTACAAAAAATTTTTTTGTGTGTGCATAGGATTTTAATGGTCTTTGTAATGAACGTAAAGTTTAATGGATTGAAAATTATTATTTTAAATCAGATTCTGGACAGTTTTTTTCCTTTCGGTTCAAATGTATGAAAAATGAGATGAAGAGATGATTTCAAAAATATTAAAAGGGGGAAAGTCAAAAAATAATTTTAAAAAGAAGCTGTGAATAGAAATTTAGGATTTGAAATATTTGAAAATGTCGGAATCAAATAATTTATACATCTGACTTATCTACTAAAATAACACAGGCCTACAAAAAAATTTTTTGTGTGTGCCTAGGGTTTTAGAACTGATTTTACCTATATTTGAGGCGCTGAATCTAAATATGAAATCACTTTTTCTATATCAGCTCAACTGTTTTAGATACAGTAAAACCTCGTTTATCCGGACTACCGGGACCATAGGCAATCCAGACAATCGAAAGTTCAGATAATCCGGATAATATGGGTAATAAGCAATACAAAATCCTTAACTAAGAAGACTTACTTTGTTTTGTAACAAAATTCCATAGTATTGTTTACAAGACATTAAAAAATAAAGAAATAACTTTTCCCATCATTTCTTAACAAAGAATTGGTAAGTCTATTGAAGCTTCCTCAAACTCAACAAAAATCATTTTACTGCCATAATTTATTGTACAATCTATGCAAGAACATATGGAATCAAACTAAAAAGCGAATATTTGGCATACTTGTAGACACGTTCTCGCTATCATAGTTAAAAATTATTATCTAATGTGAACATTAAATAAAAATATCTACAAATCTGATTCGGATTATCCGGATACCCGGATCAACAGGAGCCGGATAAACGAGGTTTTACTGTACATCCACTTATGTTTTTTTTCTATTCAATACAGTCAAGTATGGGTGATTTGTCCTCCTGGGAAAAATGGGTCTTCCTGAATATTTTCCAGATGATTGGCGCCTATTTATTGACTGCTCAAAGCAAAGTTTGAAATGTGTCCTTCTACACAATAGGAACAAATATGGTTCAATACCAATTGCTCACTCAACGAAAATGAAAGAATAATATGAAGCTTTGGTCTTGGAGAAGATAATGTATCTTGAACATCAATGGGAGATTTGTGTGGACTTAAAAATGATAAACTTTCTGTTCGGACAGCAAAGTTGCTACACCAAATATCCTTGCATCGTGTGTCTGGGGAGCAGAGACAAAACACACAACTGGATTAGAAAAGAGTGACCTAAGAGAGAAATTATGGACGTTGGGGAAAAGAATCTCATTAACGACCCCTTAGTTAGACGAGCGAAAATCATCTTTCCTACTCTGCATATCAAGCTGGGCCTAATAATGCAGTTTGTAACGGCTCTTGATAAGAAAGGATCATGCTTTGCATATATAGGGGGAAAATGCCTAAGTTGAGTACGGAAAAAATTAAAGCAGGAATATTTGACGGCCCACAAATAAGACAAGTCATTAAGGATCTTACCTTCGTAAATTCCATGAATGAGGCTGAGAAAAAAGTCTGGACTTCATTTGTTACAGTTGTCGGAAATTTTCTGGGCAAATGCAAAGCTGGAAACTATGTTGAACTGGTAAACGAGATGCTAAGCAGTTTCAGATCCCTTGGGTGAAACATGAGCATTAAGGTGCACCATTTTCACAGCCACTTAGGCCATTTTCCTGAACATTTAGGAGATACAAGTGAGGAACGGAGTGAAAGATTTCACCAGGATATTAAAACTATGGAGGACCTCTAACAAGAAAGATGGAATACGCACATGATGGCAAATTACAGCTTCAGTTTAAAAAGGGATTGTTCCAAAATACATTCAAGAATGTCACGGAAAAAAAGTTTCCGACGTGTTCAGTGACTAGTTGGTTTCATCGATGACTTTTTCCTCTTTCTTGCTCTCTGTAATTAGAAAAGTACTACCGCAATATTCTCTATGATTTTTATGTTCCTTTAACAACTAAAAAATATAAAATAATAATAAAAAATTCCATGTTTAGTTTTTTTAATTTGATCCATGGATTAAACTTAAAGTAGTGTAATGTATATTTTACTAAAATGTTATATCTTAGAAATTTGAGCTCCTACGCAAAAACCAATACCATATTTAAATTCAGGACATCAAATTCATATGAAATCTGCTTCAAATACCCCGGCATCCAAACCACTGTTGACCTGTGTAATTAATATATAGCTACTTAATACAACGGTACATTAATACTGCATTTGATATTTTTTTAAAAAAAGATTGACGTTTAGATATGATTTGATATTGCATGAGCAAAATTTATAATTTGTGGAAATAAACTTTTTAACTTACTCTTACATGAATTCTTTTCAGTGAAAGAGGTTGCCAGAAATGCCCCAAAACACATGTAACGGTGAAAAGCGCATATCATTAAAATTCTCAACGAACTCTGTATTTAAACACCTACAATGTAATGGTAATCTGGAAGTTACATCCACGCCTACGTAAATGAAGATTCGACATTCGGTTCGATTTATCATCATTTAAGCAGTTTTCAACCACCAGAGGTAGGTATTTGCTTTTTCGCGCTTTGAATCAACCAGAAATTCACAACTCCAAACGCTTAGATGATAAAATGACATGCACCACATCTTATTGAGAAAAGTAATGCAATGCTAGGCATCACCGGAAACCCAGCTGCCATGAACATTGCATTTGCTCTTTCTATGGGCTCATCTGCCCAACAATGCTAACAAGTACGCATGAAAGATAAAATATTCAGATGAATTTCTCATTGTTTTTAATTGTGTCTGTCTAAGACAGGGGTTCTCAGAGTGTGCGCCGCGGCACCCAGAGGTCCCATGCCTCTGCATACGCCATACGGCTAATCAGAAAATAGCCCTTTACACAAACTGCAATTTTTTTATCTTCATATTTTTACCTCTACCACCTCATATTTATAGTTATACTATTGAATGAAAAGTAATTTAGTTAGAAATATAATTAAATTTTTTTCTGTCTGTACAATGGTTGGTTCATAATAAGGGCGCCAATGGAAATGATTTGTAGATCAAGGGAGCTGCGGGTCGAAAGAGTTTGAGAACCACTACTTTAGAAGGAATTAGAGGCGTCTGTAGTGCTATTTTTGTCAAAAAGGTGCCGAAAAAACGATAAACTGGTACGGCGGTTTCGTTGACGTCATCACTTTCTCCAGTAACTTGAAACCTACACCCCGGTGTTCGTATTTGGGATGAATTTGGCAGAGCTTAGTTCTCTAGGACAAAAAAAGGTTTTAGGAAGGACTTTCATGAATTCTTCTGCGGTATAACCTCATACGGGAACCGTATCACCCCGATCTTCTCCGGATTTTAAAAATTTCGCTAATTCGAGTATGCTGCATACGGAGGAAAAAGTTGCACGCAAATGTAGGTACTTCCCAAAAGAGACGTTATGAATAGGGCATGTTCGTGAAATGCCGGATATGGTTTTAGGCAGGTACAGCTTAAAAAAGGCCAATAACTTGAAACCTGAGCCCCCGTGTTCCTTTTTCGGATGCCATCGCTATATTTTCAGCTTTTTGGGAGGAGATCTTTTGGAGTAATATACCTTTATCATTAATTAGAGGCGTCTCGGGCGGAGGCCGTATCACCCCGATCTCCTCGGGATTTTAAAAATTTCGAAAATTCGAGTATCTTTGCGGCTCTGCGATTCCCGACGCGTGAGGGGCACGTGGGACCGTCTCACGAGACAATTTCTACAATCTCACGTCACCGCTCTCCCCATTAATTCGGAATCTGACCCGACGCTGTAATTTAGGCTTTCTGAGAAGAGGACATTTGGAGTATTAAACCTTTATCATGAATTAGAGGTGTCTCTAGTGCTACTTTTTGCCAAGAAGTAAAGATGCCAAAAACACTATAAACTGGTACGGTGGTTTCGCTGACGTCATCGATTTCTCGAGTAACTTAAAACCCTCGTCCATTTTGGGGATCATTTGGGGGGATCATTTTGGGGCAGAATACAGTTCTCTGGGACTAAAAAAAGCGTTAGAAAGGACTTTCATGAAGTGTCCAGAAATATGACGTCATACAGCAAGATCGCTAATAATATCTCAAATTCGAGTATCCAAGCAGCTCTGCGACACCCGACGCGTGAGGGGAACTTGAGGTTCCTAAAGTGTGCACCGTGCCTCGGCATACGCCATACGGCTAATAAGAATAAAGCCCTTTACACAAATTGCAATTTTTTAATCTTCCTTTTTTTACCTCTACCACCTCATATTTACAGTTATACAGTTAACTGAAAAGTAATTTAGTTAGAAATATAATTAAATTTTTTCTGTACTGTACAATGGTTGGCTCATAATAAGGGCACAAATGGAAATTATCTGTAGATCAAGGGAGCCAAGGATCTAAAAAGTTTGAGAACCACTGGTCTAAGTCCTAGGACGGATTTTCACTGTTTGTTAAATTGACTGCATTTTGACAGTCACTCATAAAAATTTAGGGATATTCCCCTTTTTTTAATTTTTTGCTATCTAAGTGCTTCTTCTCTATGCCGAGCTGAAGTGTCCATGATTCCTAGATTCATGGCTATTTCTTGTGCTGAAGATGGTTACCAAACTCCTCACATCCACCCATAGGAGCATAGCGAGGAATGCATATAGGATAAGATGTTATTTGAAGGATTTCTTTAGACCCTCTGGTTTTATTAAAAACAGGTTTTATTCCCGTGACACCCCTAGATCTCTTGTGGTACCGTAGTAGTGACGCACTCTAAATGATGGTCTAACTGAGTGTGTAGAGCAAATAAAGAAATTATTTAAGGATATTAACGATCATTTATGTCTAACAAATAAATATCTAATAGATGAAAATTAACTAACACATATTTTTAAATATTCTCTAATATTTACTTAAATTATGTGACAAATTATTTCCTTCTTGTTTCAACAGCATTTCTAGCCATTCCTTAACAGTTTTTTTTTTTAGAAACATTTTCTCCCGAAAATAAATATTTTTTAAACAAAAATATTTATAAAATTAATTCAGAATGAATGAGCATTAGAAGAATATATCCATTAAGCATTCTTGCATTTATCATTTTAATTGTATTCTCTATAGGGAAAAGAGTGTGAAATTGATTCTCCTGAAAAATTTATACTGATTAAATAACTGTTAAATCCTTAAGAGATCCAAAAATTTATTGTTATTTATTTCTGATATCAGTGGTAAATTTTGAAAATTTTCAGAGTTATTTTGATATGTACAGGTCATAAATTTCTGAATTATTGTCACTTATCACTAGCGTTATAATACACTGCTGGCCACCCAGATTGCAACACCAAGAAAGACAAGAGATATCACAACAAAATTTATTTTGTAGATAACATGTTGACCAAGTATCAAATGATTAAATTTATAGACTTCTGTGAAGTGTGGTTCCTGCCAAAATCAGTAGCCAGAGTAGCCGCCATTGTTGGAGATCACCGCTGCCACACGCCTCGGCATTTATACAAAGAGACTTTGGATGAGTTCTTGGGGTACAGCAGACCAAGCAGCTTCCACACGTTGCCAAAGTTGATCTGCTGTGGCAGCTGGGGATGGAATCTGGGTCAATCGTAGAGCAACCATGGACCACATGTTTTCTATCGGCGAAAGATCCGGAGAGAGAGGCGGCCAGGGAAGCAATTCAATCTGGCGATTGACGAAGAACCGTTGGACAATGCGTGCCACGTGTGGTCGCGCATTATCCTGTTGAAATATGGCTGTGGGCAAGCCCTGGAGGTAAGGAAGGACAACTGGCTCCTACACCTCGGAGATGTAGCGCTGGCTGTTTAAAGTACCGGCAATGCGTACTAGAGGTGTGCGAGAGTGATATCCAATACCGCCCCATACCATAATGCCCGGTGCAGGACCAGTGTGGCGGTGCATAACGCAGCTGTTCAGCATCCTCTCTTCACGGTGTCTCCAGACTCGAATGCGACCATCGTGGTGTTGCAGACAGAAGCGTGACTCGTCAGTAAAGACAATTTCATTCCATTGTGCCGTCCACATCCTTCTGTCATCGCACCATTGGCGGCGGAGACGTCTGTGGTTCTGCGTCAAGGGTAGACAAAGCAATGGACGTCTTGAGGACAGACCACTCTGCTGTAAACGACGTCGAATGGTACGCGCAGACACTGGATGATGCGTTACAGACTGCATGTGCTGTGCTATGATTCGTGATGTGCCTGAGCGATCCGTCACTGCCATGCGCACAATTTGCCTGTCATCACGTGAAGTGGTGCGCTGAGGTGGATGCGATCGAACACGCCGGTCCGTCGTACCCTCCTGCATCCAACGATCACATATCCGCATTACAGTTGTTTGGTTTCGTCCAACACGACTACCGATTTCCCTGAAAGATAATCCACAATCTCGGTAGGCCACTATCCTTCCTCTGTCGAACTCGGATACTTGATCAAAAGATGATCGCTGTTTTCGACGAGGCATAATTGATCGTTTTTTTTGAAAAAACCACAAGAAAAACACAATTGCCGAACTTGAAATCGTCGAAATCTCCATGCCTTAAATAGCGCTTTGAAGTGGCGCCACAGGTGCGCGTGATGTGTGTCTGCGCTGAAATTCTAATCATTTGCATATCTCACCTCCACTAATGCATGTTGTAAATTTCATGTTATTTGCATGTTTCCTTCAGGGTGTTGCATTTACAGTGGCCAGCAGTGTAAATAAGATGGACTTATGTAAAGTCATATCATAACATTTTATATTTTCCATCTGATCTTGCAGTTCTTAAACAACAAATAGCATATCAGAGTGTTGATGTTTGACTACACTTGGTACCACTATCTTCGTAATAGCAATGTACGCTGAGCTGCAAATGTTTTAAAGGATTTTTCTGCAAAGTCTCTAAATCAGTAAGTTCCCTCAAGACTCTTTTCTTCTTTCTTGCGCTAAATACTTTAGCATTTACTACAACAGGATATACTGTGATAAGATGCATCCAAAATTGTTATAAACTATCAACAGTTTACTTAAAGACAAAAATGTATGCATAAATTTGAATTCAGGTACACAGTGGAATAAGTACAATTTATATTTCCCCTCCCCTTAATAAGTCTTCAATCTAAGATGCAGCACTTCCGAGTATTTTTTAGATAGGTAATTGTTAACGGGCTTTTCAATCCACTTATTAAACTATCACACACGCGCATTTGTTTGTCTGTGATTGTATGTGCATTAATTTTAAAGAGAAATAAAAACTAAAAATCTTTTATTCTTCGGAAAGTAAATTGATAAACTAATGGTGCCAAAGAGGCGTAAATCTCTCTGAGAAAAATATATAATTGAGCATTTAAAAGGTACCAAAATCACTTAGGGAAAAGATTTTCTAATAAACTTCTCTTTCTATTTTATTTATTTCCTCATGCATCTTTTGTGCAAGTGTGAAAATCTAAGAAACAGCTTACTTAATTTTAATATGTACTACCATTCAGTTTGGAAGCTTAGAGCTAGATTAAGATCTTGAAGCCAGCTGCGACCTAAAATTCAACACCCGCCAATCATCTGCTTTTGCATTTGCAATCTCCAACTCGCTTAATGCGTTTAATCCAAAGGCTTAAGGTTCTCCTCTGCACCTTTTTTAGCGCGCATTGCGTTAAATTATTTAACGGTAAGTATTTTTAAAAAGTTCGTATTTCTCACGCTGTATTAAGAATAGAATATACAAAAGGGAACCAAATGTCATGTTTTTATTCTTGAAAATAGAAAGTTATTTTGATTATACTATTTTGAATTTTTTTTAGAAAAAGGGAGAGAATAGTTTTAAAATAAAATGCACCATAAATTTGGAGTGTAAAATGCTCTGGATGCTGAATTTTTAAACTTATTTTTGCTACAGGAATTATCATTTCCTAAACGATTTTAATTTTTTTCAGTATACCATATTTAATGTTTTGGCGTAGGGTATTAAAATGCGTATGATATTTTTTTATTTAGAAGACGAAAAAAATTATGTTGATAACTAAGAAAAATTCACTGTAAATTTAGTTTGAGTTCTCGCATTAACTACTGCTAACGTACATCATTGTTCGCAGATCGGGGGTCCTAGATTGGATCAGTTCATGTGTTAAAATAATTTCTCACGGTTACATAGCATAAACCTCGCGGATCTTAGTACTGTCATCCTAGAATATTCCAGGGCCTTAAGGGAAGAATCCATCAGTAAAGGACTTAGATGTTCAATAAATTCTAGTACTCTACTAATTTCATTTTTTGATATAATACTACGTTTCTAAGCGTGGACGGTACTACTGAAGCAACTTCAGGAAATTGCCTCCCTGAAACTTGCTCAATGGGCGCTATTCAGAACTGGGCTTTTAGGTTACATTCTTAACCATTAACCTAAATTTTTTATTACTTTTTAAGTGTAAAAATAAGGTTCATCGATCCTTTATGACTTTTTTATTGTTCTACATTCCTGTATTTATGCTCCTTGCTCTACATCAAAATGATATCGCTTATTCCAAATAGTCTCATCAAGAAATAGTTTATTGTATCCGCAAAGCTGTTTAGCTCGATTTTTTAAAGTTTTCGTTGTAGTATGCGAATGGAAGCGTTCATAACTCCCAACGTTGTCGCGGTACGACAAAAGGCCGAAATAGAAGAGATGAGAAAGGAGGTAGCTGGAGAAAAGGGAATAAGTGGAGGAGCTGGTATAATAGATAAGAAGATAAAATTAGGGGATGCAAGATGCAGAGAAATACAATTGGGAAAAGGGTAATAAAAGAAGGCTACACAGAGGCAGGACAGAAGTATTGGAGAAGAATTTATGGTAGTAATAAAATAACCCCACATACAGGAAGTTCAGAGAGGGAACAAGCGTGGGAGAGTGGAAAGCTGAAATGGTATATATAGATACGCCCACGACTCGAGGAATGGTCAAGAAGTAAGATAAGTACAAACCATGAACGTATCAGAAAAGGGTACGTTGAATGGACATTAAGGGAAGGAACCAATAGAAGGTTGATGGAGGAGGAACATGAAAAGTAAGAAAGCAAATACATAACGACCTGCTGTATATACGGAGGAAAAAGAGGAGATAAAAATCTATGTTGATGATTAGACAGCCCTAATGAATAGAAACATGTTTCATTGATAGAGAATTGATCAGTTTGGATGCAGATATCTGTTCCCGCCGATTGGCCAGTAATAGGATAGAAAGGTATCCAGCGAAACCCTATGTGGTGATGACAGAAATATATCTTAAGAGATGAACAACGATTGCACCCTGATAAATTAGCGGTGTGCGGCTGAACCCATCGTACCTACGCAATTAGCCCCTGCCAACTGATAGATGCTAGCCCGAGTCGACTCCTATGCAAAGTTGAGGATGAATCCCACAACCGAGCTCATCATATCATCGAATATGAGAAGCTAAGACGAACGAAGCGAAATAGACGAGACGTAAGCGACATAGACTGTCATCGTTGATCAACCTGCCACTGACGACCGAGATCTCTCAACCCGAACCGATGCCCATATCTATGATGAGAGTGACTCCTTGCAACCATATCAACAAGTACAATGTACCAGAGCATACTCCAAAAAGGAGGTAAAGTCTTTCGATATCCAATCTGTCGGGCTGATGCTCACTTCGCTCAATTTAAAAACTAGTAATTCTAGCAGGTTAATTCACGTATAGATATATAGTGTATAATTTACTGCGTACTGAGGATAGGTAAAATTAGAATAATCAGATTAATGATAAATTGGTTGTATGAGTTGTGTTTCCATACTTATTAAGGGTTCATAATATTAAGTAACTTA
>OU015494.1:179618979-179698979 GCA_907164885.2 Dolomedes plantarius | reverse complement strand
ATTCGCTTCTTTTCTCTGATTAAAACTCTGTCAGAACAGAGAGCTACATAAATAAAGAAAAGAACAAAACCCTGAAGTAAAAATTTTCATCTATCTAATGATATTTTTACCCAGAAATTAAAATATCATTTATTTTTAAATATTTATTTTCCTCGTATTTTTAAAGGGGTTATGGTATTTATGTCATATTAAAACTTATATACGACTCAACTTAACATTAATCATGTACATTTTTTTCTTGTTTTATGAAGATGGTTACCTCTGTGAAACTGTTTTCAGATGTGTTTTCATCGTTCACCATTTCGCTGCGTCTCTTTATGCTCCTAAGATTATTTTTCGAACTTAGAAATATTAATATTAATGTAAATTAAGATTAATGATATCCATGGAGAAAGGAGAGTTAACGATAGCGCTCTAGTAGCGTTTAATTATTTTGATCCACCGAAGAAATGTCGTAGATTGCGTCAAATATTTAAAATTACTACAAAATAATGTTTCCTTATATCTTTACAAAAGATGGGCTGTCTGTTGCGATTTTATGAGTAGGGATAAAATGTCTTAGCGCAAAGCTCCCAGTAGCATTCGTGTTTGCAATGGGTCAACTAAACGGGAAGAGCTGAGTTATTACTCACGTGAGACCACTTTTAAACTGCAATGCTGGAGGTATCTGCTACAAGAGGGAAGTGGAATTAGTAGCTAAATGTTATGTTACTTGTTTTCGGGATAGTTGCAAGAATTATTGGGCACAGCCAGTCTAGAGGTGGCTTCCTACAATGACTCGTTTGTGGGAGTCGTGTAACCTACCCCAGAAACTCTGCCCTTTAGAAGCCTTGATTCATACTGAAATTATATGTATTGTGCAAGAGACTGGGTCGCTATCTACCACTGTGTGAGTCTCTTATCGGGCTTTAAGGGGACGATGGGCCTTCAACCTTTTTTCTTTTTAATTTCGAATATTTTACTCTATATGCATAATGATACTACTTAATATTATTTTTTACTATATTGAAGACACTTAAAATTCACAGATAAGTATTTTGTGGAAGAGTAAGACTTGTTTTTCAAAAAATTCTTCAAAAATGCTAGAATTCTTCAAAATGCTCCATGCCCATTAATTTTCTTCTGATTTTCCCCAAATTTCTCAGGATTGTTAATTGAATTGTTTGTAAAAAAGCTATTCATTATTCTTTGAAACCACAAACATTTTTCAAATTTATAGACAGTGAAATAATGTAAAAGCATGCGAAAACATAAAAAGAATGACAGTCAGATTAATAAAAATATATATTCATGGCATTAGATCCATACAAAAAAAAATTCAATGCGCAATTACGTTTATATATAAATGGCAAGCTTATATTAAAAAATTTAAGGTTTTTAAATGATATGGAATGCGCAATGAGCATTTTGAAAACTGGTAACATTTTTGAAATGTTTTTTTGAAAAATAGGACTAATTCTGCCAAAAAATCCTTATTTTGAATTCTAAGGGTATTTAACATAGTAAAAAAGATTATAAATTAGTCTTATTCTGTATATAGAGTTAAAAATTGTTCATTAAAAAATTCAAGGTTGAAGGTCCCTTGTCCCTTTAAATGCTGATTACACTCATAGGATGGATGCATCCCATTTGCTTTTCCCACGCTTTGTAGAATCTTCTTGGCGGATATATGAACTCCCCTGGACCAGCTAGATTTAATAACATCCACTCAGATAATAAGTCTAAAAGAACATTCTTCCAATGAAACGAACTCGATTAGCCCTCTAAGCTTTTCAGCTGGGTTTTTTTTTTTAAATTTCAACTTCAAAAGTGTTTATGACATATTATTCCATCCTTAATGTGGTGTTCAAGAGTGTCTCAGAAGGCGCAATTTTGACACTTTTGAATACCATGTTACGTAGATGATTAAATAATCCGCCGGAAACACTTTTTCCAGCTTAAAGAAAGAGACGGAAAAAATTCTCTAACGCTGAGGGGGTTCAACTTATCCAGTTGTTGAACATTCCGTCTGCCATGTAGTCGAGCCATCGTCATCCATGCTGGAGGATAATGCTTTTGTTTCAGTAGCCCCAATTGTGAGGATAAAGTAATATACATATTCGGCTTACGTGAGCTTCATAGATATATGTGTTAGGTGACTGTGATTATTCATTCATACTCTGTTTTTAATTATTTGCGTTGCTAGATACGAAATATTTCTCTATCAGCTTTTTGTCAAGAACGGATTATTTTGACCGGAAGCTTAATTTTTTTTATTCTTTTAAGAATGTATTATATCAACAAAGTAACTCATTTTGCCTTTAGGGGAAAAATGTTTTTTTTTATGAGATAAAAATATCTTGTATGTAACACAGTAAAGAAATGATGGATATCAAAAAGTAACAACAGCCTGGGTGAATTAAACTCATGTCTCCGAGCCTTTATGTTTGTATTCTACCAAATAAGCAACCCCAGGGATGTGAGTATTTGTTTTTTCCAATTACTTTCTCTCATACATCGTCCCCTTTTTCGGGGGTAGCAACGAGTAGGAAGTTGCATTGGATATACATATTTTAAAACACAATAATGTAAACAATTCAACACGAACTAAAACTTATAAAGAGGGCATAGACTGTCAAACAAATTAACTGAAAACCTACCCTAGAGTTGAAAATTTTAACTTTTCAATAAAAGATTGCTCAGTTGCAATAAATCCTCATATTGAAAACGGGCGAATATAACTAAAATTAAATAATTCAACAGAGCAAGATAATAATAAGCAGGAAGAATGTAGACAAGAAGTAAATATAAATCACGCACTTAGGACTCAACGCACCATAAGGCAAGATTCTGTAGCAGTAACGGAACTAAACAATATATCTAGGTAACCGACTGGTCTCGAAATCAGGAGGCCTAACCAAATCAGTTACCTCAAGGGAGAACTTTCTGAACAGGATGCAGGTAAAACCAAAAGACATCCCAAGGCCCCCAGATCCCCATTGAAACAGATAGTCAAATCAAATGAAAATACATGGACATCTTGCACTTAGGACTCAACACACCATAAATCCAAGTACACATACAATCCTAAAGAACACAAATGAAAAGACAGAAATACAAAAAGACAGAAATGCTACAGGTGCACTTACCCTAATTCAGTGAGTAACGGTTATAGTCAAACAGCAGCCAATTTATACCCTAGGAGTTACGTCACTGTAGCAAAACCACAGCGCCACACCCCATTGAAGTTTTTTAGCCACAAAAGTTTAAAAAAGTGTGAAATCAGAAAACCCTATCTTAAAAGTCCTTAAAATATACCCGAGTCTAAATGCCATTTTTTTAACTTTTAAATTGCCGAAATTATAAGGGAAATCGTTCTTAAGTAACAACAGCTTAGGTAAATTAAACTCATGTCTCCGATCCTTTAGGTCTGTATTCTACCAAATAAGCAACCCCAGTGACGTGAGTATTTGTTTTTTCAATTACTTTCTCTCATACATATTCCCCTTTTTGGGGGGTACCAACGAGCAGGAAGTTGGATTCGATATATTTTATTTATTTATTTATTTTAAAGAGTGTAAATTTTTTCCGCCACGAATTTTTGTCATACGTTTGGTATAATCGTTCTCTCCACAGTCGAGGGCTAATTTAACAGCCGGGATCAAACATCAAACTCTAATTTCCAAATCTCGATTCCTTCGTCTTACCTTCCGAACTATCCCCACGATCTGATGACACGTAGTTTCCATTGATTTTCCTTCACAAAGTTTTCTTGACAAAAAAAATTATCTCATACAAATTTTCATCAGTAATATTATCACTTTTTTTTTTGGGGGGGGGGGGATAAAACAATGAAAACATAATATACTATTCAGTAAATGATTGCAATATTTATCACTTGCTGTAATTATAATATTTTTTCATGCAATAAAACTACCTATTTATAACTTGAGACTAAATACATTTTACAGAATTTTCATATAACTATTGTCCCAATTGTTATTTAACATTAGTTCAAGGCAAAAAAAGTTTAGCTTCTTCTCAATCAAGCATGCAGGCATGTATTTCTTATTGCTAAATAGTTTATGCAGTTTTTCTATCAATGAGCTTCCCTATTCTTTTCCCAGAAGTTATTTAGACAAAAAAGCTCACTAAGAGATTTTCGCAGTTAAGCATTTAAACTGATAGCAGTTAGTTGCTGTGGAAAGAAGCCTGAAATGTTTTTAGGGAGAGCGAATTAATGATATATAATTATTTTAATGAGTTATCAATCAAATTTTGTATAATTTCTTTAGTTTATTTCAGAAAGCTTTAGGAATTCATAAAAGTCTGAAGTAGAATTTCAAAATTTTATATATATATATATATATATATCATTACAAAAAATGTTTTTCATTCCCGAACTTACTTAAATCCAAATCGGGACCTATAAATTATTGTTTTTTTTATTTATGTACTTAGGTTATTTCTAAATTTTTATATTTACCCTTAGTGAACTCTATGGTTAAAATTCGCTTCAAAATAGACAGTCTGTGGCTTTAGGACGACTACATGATATGGGAATGTGAGGGAAGGTTCTTACTATGACAATTCTTATTATAAGACAGGTCCACTTATGGTGACGTATATAATTACGTAGTTTCATATACTTTCTTTAGCAGACGCGAGAAGCACCTTCTGCAGGCAAGACTACTGTGCTCTGGCTCGTATAAAATGAAAATGGCGAACGAGGGACGAAGTGTCGAACAAACATTTTTTTATGTTAATCTGGTGCATATTTTTCTAAGAAGAGCCACGGCTACATTGATCTAAATTAATATAAAAACGTGCCTGTACTAATTTTACTTGAAAGGCGAAATATCGGATTATTTCAGAAAATTTTCCAAATTTAAAAATATTAACCAAAATTTATATCAGTTTTAGAAATTTGTGTAATTACTAAGAGAAATTTATGAATAATAAAATTGTGAAGTTTTACATTATCTTCTGTCTCAAACCCATTTTTTTTTATAAATTCATTTTACAGTCCTTCTGGGCAAATTTTCATCTTAAATTCTTCTTGTTCTCTCATAGTCCTTGAAAAAATCGGGACCAAAGCTGACCACTAGAGCAATTTGGAATGGATGACTTAAGCAATGACGTAGCAACTTATAAACAGTTTGCTATGAAATGAGTGCGGCTGGAACGAGTTAGCCAGAACAAATCAACTAAGAAATTCAGCGATCGAAGAAGCTCGCTTGACGAGAACACAAAAAGCTATCATAATGATATTACGTCAAAGTAATGTACCTTAACCCTAAGTTGAACTTTTTAATATTAATTTAATAGTATCTTTAACTTAGGAGTTAAGGGATCGTAATTCTGATAAAACTTGAAAGGATTCGTATAATATACGATTTTTTTGAAATTATATTGTAATCACACAAGATTGTATTATTATTATTTTATTTGCATATTGATAATTTATAAGTAATATATATTTTATAATTTTAAAGGTTTTGCAAGAAATTTTACTCTAAATTATTGAATTTTGATTCTGAAATCAAAAAACACTTTATAGGAGTATAATTAAACCTTAATTTTAGTAACAATTTCAATACTATTTTCTACTTATAATTAAAAACAATTTGACAAGCATAATTTTTTCTATATTTTAAAACTACTTGCCTTATATATCACAAGAAGAATATAAATTTAGGTTCCGTCTTATACTAATATGTCTTATACCTTGGAAAAAATTTCATCATAAAGTAAACAATAAATTTTAAGCTAAGAGAGGTAAAATTTGTTGTTATGTGGAAAGTGACATTAAAAGCCTACTATCATTCACGATAAAGTAATTTTGACTACTTTATTGTTAGTGATACCCCGAATAATTGCAGATTTTCTTTCTCGCAGCAGTTTAAAAAAAGACTAATTAACAAATAAGTTTTAACATACAACAACTTAATTTTTTTTAAGTTAAACGGTAGTTTGACCCCGATAGTGTGAAATGGTAGATTAAGTAGAATGGAGAATAAACCCTCTTTGTTACTTTGAGTACATAGTTCTATTTTCTTACTCAAGAATCCATGGGAGTCATCGATCAGCTATGAAATTATAAACCGGAAAATATACCCGGAGAGAAAGAGAAAGATAATTATCCTATCTGAGTTTTTATCAGCTGATGATCCCAACGTTCGTGGTTAATTTAATATTGTTCATTTGATTGAGTGTTTTAGAAGATATTATAATTGTCTATTCTAATGAATTCTCACTCAATTCTGCGAACATTTTTTCATGTTGTCGTAATTTATTTGTAACTTGGCTTTTAAGAAGGGCAAAACATTTGTCACGCAAGGAAAGCTCTGAAAGAGAGCTTGTAACATTTGCAAAAGATTTTGATTTTTGCTTCCAATAATTACAACTTCTGGTAATCGGTGGAGACACCCCTTAGTTGTGAAATAACACCAATCATCCTGATCAGCCACATTAAATTAGTCATTAAATAAGTCATGTCTTTAGTTCCATATAAAAATGTTCAATTGTTGATTCTATCTCTTCATTAATTTCATGATATGCTAAAACTAAGACTTTTATAAAATTGTTAAATTCCATCTGTATTTACTCTTGTGTAATTATAATAATTTTTCAAAAATTTTAAATGTTATTTTTTCTGAACTACAGGCATGAATGCATCCCATTTTCTCTTTGCATCAATAAATATAATAATCAATTAATAATTTACTGATTTTCGTTTACCATTTGAAGCAGATAATTCTTGTTTCGTTCACCCTTGATTTCTTAGATCTATAGTACTCCTTGAAGTTAAATGAAGATTGTGGCAGTAATTAACGCTTTTTTTCACAAATTAAAAAATTTATAGCTAAATATACAGATTTATTGTATTAGTAAACTTGACTGTGCAATATTCACAAAGGTCTTGAAGCCGTTGTAGAAAATTATTGTAACTTAAAATCCGAAAGGAATAGCTCTTTTAGTTGTGCTCAAAACTCCAACTCCCTTGACTTTTTCTCCAATCAATTGTCTTGGAAGCATCTTTAAATATTTCTATTGTATATATCTTCATGACTTGAAGCTAAACTCTAGTAACAAACTCAAATATTTATGCTTATTAACTTTATGCTTACAATAATTTTAAGTTTATGTCAATTAAATACGTTCTAGAGAGCCATCAGAGCATATGCAAGTTAATAAATAGATTGAAATATTCAATGATTTTTATTATTACTTTTTTCTTTTTAAAGAAATGACAAAAGTCTATTTACAAAAATCAAAGTTTTGGGAAGACTATTTTGCAAATGATTTTACAAGCATTTCTCTAAATTAAAAATGTTGTTTATTGTGGGAATCGGCACACTAAACGCAGTTCAAGAAATCATACGATATTAGTAACATTTCAAATTAATCATGTTTCCAGATGGCTATCAAAACACTGCAAATAGAAATATAGAAGAAAAGAGAAATTAAGAAGCCACCGAAACTTATATGACATTATGATTTTGATAAATTATAGAGCAAGCGAATATAAAATTTCTTCCCGATTTTTCTTTAAACAATCAGTTGAGATCATTTTGATAAACTCTTTTCATCAATTTATCTGCCAAAGAATTTAAATCGAAAAATAGAAATAAGTTAATAAATAAGACATTATTTTCTCCATGAGATGAAATATTTAAGACAACATTTTTCAAGGAATTGGTTCCAACGTTTTAAATTATCTCGCGTGGAACAATTTATTAATATATTTTGATTCCAGTAAATAATTGTTTCAATATTTATATTTCTACTCTAAATGCACATTTTTATCTTTAATGATCAGCAATATTAATTTACTCCATCTGTAAAATGCTGTATCATTTATTTCCTTTCGTTTAAATTTAGTTTCGTGTGTCTTTCATCGTGATTTAAGCTGTAAGATTTCTTTCATCATTGAATTCCTTTCTATCAATTTGTTTTTTGGTAAGAAAGAAATTTTTAATTAATATGAAACAATGTTATACTCAAAAGTATTGCTCTATAATCTATAGTTTCTTAGGGAAAAATTCTATTAAAAAATATTATATTTCTCTATTAATTTATATTTAAATTGGAACTGAATTTCTCTCTATTAATTTATATTTCGATATTCAAGTATGTAAATTTACACTAATAGGGAGATTCTTTAATTTTATATATGTTTTCTAGTTGTGTCCGCACATTTATTCCTTTCAATATAAAATATATTTGTAGTATTTCATGGGAAAATTTAAGAAAACGGAAATAAATATGCGAAAAAATTGTCTTCAAATGTGTTGACATGTAATTTTATAATCACTAAGAAAGTATATATTTTGAAAAACCACACTTAAATAGATTTCAGTTTTAACAGTATGGTACTACTGCTTTCCAGTCATTGTTATGTTGTTGTTTCTAATGCCCCCTGGCTGGAAGATCCATACCAGGTCCATATAGGCTTAGGTCCATATATAGCACCATAAGGGTCGTAATTCGTCTTAGATAGTTTCCGGCTCAATTTCGACTGAGCATCCCCAGGGGTGACATTTGGGGGGATCGGACCTTCTCTCACCCTCTCTGACCTCATAGAGGAAGTTTTTGGTCTACGGATTAACGTGCCTATATCCGGCCTAGACGCGTAGGTAATTTAATGGCGCTTGCCGGGATTCGATCAGAGCACCCTCAGTACCGAAACCAGCACGCTACCGCAAGACCACCTTAAGCCCAGTCATTATTATTTTCGCAGCAAATTAGATTTTTTGAGGTTCCAACATTTCAGCATAGGGAACAGATATTATTAGAGCCTTTTAAATGCTCTATTTACATTCTATATTATCATGATAAATTTTAAGTTAACGGGTAAATTAGCTTTAAACTTTGACGAAGTAAGGAATTTGTTGAAAGTGGGTTGCTCTTTCTATCAGCCAATTAAACAGACTTTTAAAAGTGTCCGTTGTGTACAATAATAAATAAAGCAGATCATACAATAGAAAATGCTCTTTCTATTTCCAAAAATATTTTACATTAATTCGCATTAGACTCATGAAATCAAAAGATTTCAAATAAATTATATTTTTTTTGTTTCAATTACGTATGTAAAACTAAGGGATTTGTTTAAAGATTTTCAACAGTAATTTTATCTATATTATGAAATAAAAAAATGGAAAAGAAGAATTAAAACTGATTTTCATAGTGTACTTTTTTATAACCCTCATAGTAAATTGTTTAAATATGTTCAGTATTGTCTCATTAATTCCTTTTCAACATGTTAGTTTAAACTTCTAAAATTTCATTCTAATTAGAATACGCTTTTTTCTGGTTTAAACACCGTTATTTCTGCTGCGGCCGTATGTACTCCAAATAAATATTAAAGTAAGTCAGCACTAAAGGTAAAAGCAACCCGAATAAAGACTTTAAATATTCTATACATATTTCTTAAATCAAATTTTGAAAAAATATTACAAAATATTATATACCCACACAACCACACAGAGCTAATGGTCGTCTATTAAAGCTCGAAATCCATCCATGACATCCAGGACGTACTATAGAACTCTATAAGATGAAAAAATAGATGTCTAATAGTCATGCTTCATTTCGACGTCTATTAGACGTCTAAGACGTATTATATACATCTATAAGTCCTCTAAGTTTCGATCTCAAATAGATGAAGCCTCTATGGTCGGCGTCTATAAAAGATTGTACCCGAGTGCAACTGAATGAGGAATTTGTAAGTTTTTTATTTTGCATTTATGATATAGAAAATAGAAAAATATGATCGAAAGCATCTATTTTATTAGTTTTAGAACTCTAAAAGCTAACATAATTTGTTTTTAAACGCGCACTATTTACTTTGTCTCAAAAACGCTACTTTTCCTACGCGGATACATATGACGTCACAACGCAACATTGCGCTTTTGTTTACATCGTTGACTTGATTGTGTTACGTAGTTTCAGTTAGATATCAAGCGTTTTTTATTTCTAAGATGTCAAAGTGTGTTAAAACACCATTTAAATATTGCTTAGCTCTTTGCTGCACAAGCACGGCGGGAAATACACCTGGAAAGCTTTTTTTTCCCTTTTTTCTGTGATCCATACGATAATGTGCGAAGGAAAGCGTGGATAGTCGCAATGAAGCGCTATGAAAAAAAGAATCCAGCATTGTCCACTAAGAGAACCCACTGGTGTTGTGAAGATCATTTTTCGGTAAGTTATTTCTTCATTCTGTTAACATATGAAATGTAACTTTTAATGAGAATTCAATGTTGCTTCAGAATAGTGCTACAAGGAAAATATATAATTATATAACTTTGTTCCATTATGCATATTAATTTGCTTACAATAAAGATTCAAACTATGAAATTAATGTTTTACAAGATTAGTCTAATATTTTTTACTAGCCAAAAGCAATATCAATTTATGAATACATATGTATGATACGTTTACTGAAATTTTAAGGCTATACTGTTGCTGCATTTTGATAATTAAATATTATGTCAATGATATAGCTTATCAGGAAATAGTTTAAAAGTCTATGGCAAAATTTTCACCATAGTGACAAACACCACGAAATAGTTAAATTAAATCTTATAAAAGCATGTATGGTTATGCAACTAAGCAATTAAAATACTGCATTAAACTTAATTTAAACTTTGACATTTCAGAATGTATTTTTTTACCTTTAAGGAACTTTACCATGTTTCCTTATCTTTCAGTTGTAGGAGAACATGGAAAATTAGTGGCAGATGGCAGTGGCGTTTGAGAAACAGCGTTAAAATATTAAAACTGAAAGCTGGTGTAGTCCCACATCGTTTTGAGTGCCAGAAGAAAACATCGTTGTCCCAAACTGAGCGAAAAGGTGCCTTGAAAATGAAATGGATAGCTCTTTTCCAAGAATCTCTTTCAGCGGCTGCCATACCTTCAGCATTAATGGAACCCTCAATGCAAAATCAATATTCATAATGCAATTTCTAATTCAGGCCAGGGTCCCTTAGCCCCCCCCCCCCCTGGGTGCGCCACTGGTTATCCTTGATCTCAACTTTGATTTTAACAAGTTCATTGTTGAAAAACCACTTTCGCACAGGTAAGTTGATCCAAAAGCAGGAGTGTAGCCTTTGAAAAGTTTCTTTTAAGAGTGGATATTTTTTCTCATCTACGAGTATCCAAAAATCTGTTTGTGATATCCTTGTTTTCAGTTGTAGATCAGATTGAAAATCTATTATTTCCATCTCTAAATTAGTAGCTTTTTTATTTATCATATTTGCAATTTGTTGTGATATTTCAGAAATATTAGTATTTACAAATGGATTTAAAATGAATGAAGCAATTGGCTCATTTTTACGAAAATCAGAAAATCTAATTTTTAAAAATCATTTTTGAGCTCAGTAAGAGATTCCAAATACTTATTTGTTTCAATTTTCTCATATTTCTTAAAGTAGTACTCCAAATTTGTAAAATGACCAAAGTTACATCCCTTTATTTGGATATCCACAAATTTAATTTTGATTTAAATGCGTTGATACTTCCTATTAATTCAATAATAGTTTTTCCTTTTCCCTGAAGTTCAAGATTGAGTATATTCATTTTAGTTGTTATGTCTGTAAGAAAGGCTAAATCACATAACCAGCTATGATCACTAAGTTCTACATAATTTTCGTTTCTAGACTCTACAAACTGTTTTATCTCTGGAAGAAGCTCTAAAAATCGTTCCAAGGCTTTTCACTTAATAAGCCACCTTATTTCAGAATGTAACATTAAAGTATTAATTGTAGCGGAAGATTAATTTTTGTAATATGATTTTTAGCAACTTGGTATATGTCGTACCCACATGTATTCCCTGACAGTATATCTTCTTTGCGAAACTGACAGTATATCTTCCTTTGCAGACCAATCTTTGAAAACCATCCTTATAAAAATATTTATTTGTGCTGCATTACAGATATCTGTTGATTCATCACACTGTAAACTTAGAAAACACATTTTTGTAAATCATCTTTTAATTGTTCTCTGATATTCATAGATATTGCTTCTATTCTACGAGTTACTGAATTTCTGGATAATTGAACTTCCTGGATAGCAAACATAATTTCATTCTTATTTTAAAATTCTTGAAATAATATCTCTGATGCAGCAAGCATTAATTCTTTAATTATGTTACCATCCTTAAAACGTTTTTTGTGCATTGCAAGTATATGTGCAATCTTAAACGATGCAATAGTAGCAGCTTTTTATTTATTCACGGGCCTGGTAAACAAAGATTGTTGGCCAATTAATGCGGTTTTCATTTCTTTCAATTTACATTTTCTTAAATTGCTGTTAGGAGGATATTCAGTATCGTATTTTTTATGAACTGTTGTGAAATGTCGTTCTAAGTTGCATTTTTTTAAGAGTTGCATGTTGTCTCTTGCAGTTTTTTAGGAGTTCTATGTTGCATTTATTAAAAGATTGGCTGAAGAGATATTTACTGAAATATCAGTGAAATTGTAGATCAGCAATATTTTCCTATTAGATTTCATAGAAAATTTTTATGGTATAGAATTAACATTAACTGTTCATTTTAATAGACAAGTTTTTGAATGTTATGAAATATATTCTAGTAAATATATTGTGTATGTTTTGTGAATTCATATTTATATTCTAAGTTTAATTATCTTTTTTTTTTAGTATAAAGTAATTACTCAGACTGGTGGCATAAGTCTGGGAAACAAGGTACGGCGGATGCTGTCAAAAATACTGACGAATGAATTAGCAACAAAATTTAGCTCGTTGGGCGCAAAAGAAAAAGAAGCTTTCTGCAACTTAAAAATTTCTCATCTTATATTTAGTAAGCAATTATTCAAATTTTTCTTTATTATTTCATTAATATGTCTATTTAGAATTAAAATCGTTTTCATCCTTTGAGTTTAGCTAATTTTATTTATACCTAAAATGTGTTTCACTTTTAGATTAATATTATATATATATAGGCACATGGTTGTGTATATATATATATATATATATATATATATATATATATATATATATATATATATATGTATGTATGTACGCAATATTTTAGTTATATTAAATGTGTGCATATTAAGAGTATGCATTAAGTTAAAACTCATCTCACAAAATGTGAACGATATTAAGGTAAACCTAATGATATTTTCTAACGAATTAAAAATTTATTTATTGTACTTCTAGGTGCAGCTAGGAGAAATCCATTGTACAAGCAGGTGACTGACTCAGAAATTGAAACCATCGTCAAAGACTGGTTAAGGCATGCAAATACTAGGAGTTCAAAACAAAAAGAAAATTGCGTGGGGGAAATTTTACGATTTTGTATTCAATAAAGCCTTTTATTAAAACATTTTTTCTTTCTTTCTTGCAGTATTAAAAATATATTTATGTTAAAGAATGTGAACACAAACAATAATGGATTAATTATTGAAGAAGATAATTATAATGAAAATCCAACTGAAGCAGAAAAGTTTTTATAAAAATAAATTATGATGTTCATGGATATACTTTTTTAAAATAATTTATTATGTCCTATTACAGTTACTTTTATAAGTAATGATGGCTGAAAAAAGAAAGAGATATGAGATATCTATATATTCAACCAGTATACTGTTGCAGGGTTGGGTTTTTGACATTAAAAGCATCAAAAACTAGTTTAAACTGTCAAAATCCTATGACGAATAAATAAGTCTTAATCACAATAGCTATTAAAAAGGAAGAAACTTGTCTTCAAGCAAATTTAAAGGGTAATTCAATATTCAAATTATGTTTTAATCGTGAAATGTATATTTATTAATTAGAACAATTACATTTAAAAAAATTATATATGCACTTATAATACACTGGAGTACCACTGAATTAGGGATACCTACCTAGTAACGAGTTGGGCCTCCTCTGGACTTGATAACGGCTGCCACACGACAAGGCATAGATTCAACAAGTTTCTGGAAACGTTCCGCGGGAATGGCTTGCCAAATATTGGCTAAAGCTGTCCATAATTCAGTAAGGTTCTTTGATGCTGTGTGATGGCCTTTCACGGCTTGTTCCGAAACATCCCAAAGATGCTCAATAGGATTTAAGTTTGGGCTTCTAGGTGGCCAATTCATGACAGAGAAGTCAGAGGAATGCTCATCCTACCAGCCAGTAGCCAACCGGGTCTTGTGAGAGGTACAGTTGTCTTGCTGGAAAACTCCATTACCGTGCGGATAACAGAACAGCATAAACGGATGGAGGTGATCACCCAGCAACTCTACGTACCGAATTGCATTGAGGGAGGTTGGTACACGCACCAAAGATCCCAAACTGTCTCACGAAAAAACACCCCAGACTATGATTGAGCCACCATGCCCTTGTACAGTTCAACCAGGCATGCAGGATCCATGGCTTCATGAGCCTGACGCCATATTCTCAGCCTCCCGTCATGTTAAGTAGTCAAAATCGAGACTCATCACTCCATGCTACTCGTTTCCAGTCCTCTACACTCCAGTCTCTGTGCTCTCTTGCCCAGGCAAGACGTGCAGCCCGATGGCGAGTATAGAGCAATGGTACTCTCGCAGGTCGACGGCTCCCGAAACACATACGGTGAAGCGAGCGTTGCACAGTCCGTTTACTGACTGTACGACTGGCACCGTCATTAAACTGGGTGGTAATTTGAACTAATGTTTGGCTTCGCTGGCTACGTACAATACGCCTGAGCCGTCTCTCACCACGCACTGTCAAGGCTGATTGTCCTTTGCAGTTTGCCCGATCGCTAGTTTTTTTTCCACCATCCATGTATTCTTGGTATACTGTTGACACTGTCGACCTTGAAAATCCTAGCTGTCTGGCGATTTCGGAAATTGAATGACCCATGCGTCGCGCACCTACGATTTGTCCGCGATCGAAGGCGTCTAAATCAGGCAGTTTACCCAAAATGGCAATTCCAACAACTAATTCAGAACAACCACAGTACGCGCTATATATGCAGTTACCACAGCGCCCTCACTTGTGCATACATGATGCGCAGCGCTACACAATTTGCATAGGCTTTGCTATCCCTAATTCAGTGGCACTTCAGTGTAGTTCAGTTTTTCAATTGAAAAATTAGCATTTTGGTTAATTTTCTTTTTCTCTTAAATTTCAGAATGCATTAATACCAAGTTTTAATGTAAAAATATTTTTCATTAAAACTAAATCTTTTTACATTATTTAGTTTTAATATAAAAATATTAGTTTTATTATTATAATATTTAATATTATAATTATTTTTAAATATTTTTACATTAAACATTAGTAATAATATTATTATTTAAGTAATAATATATATCGCTATTTTTGGCAGTTATAATGTATGATAATTGTCATCGTAATAACATCAAAAGTAGCGGTAAATTTTAATATTTACATTGTATTTTGGACCTAAATTTCTTAATAAATTTAGAAAAATTAATTGAGCTTAATATATTTCGAACAATTCGCATTCTAATAGAACATTTTTATGCAAAAATAATTGCTACAGAGATTCTAAAACTATAAGTAAATTTAAGGAAGTATAACAAAGAGTATAAAAATAATAGGTAATAATACATTTACCACTATTATTTTTATACTCTTTGTTATACTTCCATAAATTTTGTTTTTGAATCTCTGTAGCAATTATTTTTGCATAAAAATGTCCTATTAGAAGCAAATTGTTCGAAATAAATTAAGCTTAATTAATTTTTCTTAATTTATTACTAAGAAATTAAGATCCAAAATGCAATGTTTTGGAGGGGAATAGTACGTCCTTTAGAGGTCTAAAATATCTAAATCGCGTACCCTCCACATCCAAATTTTCGCTCATGGACAAAGAAAAAGTACCATTCCATCGGGTACCTTATACGAATGTAAAGACAGAAAAACCTAAACAGGAAATCCGTTCTTATATTTGTAAACAACTAAGACACAAACCTTTCCAGTGTAGTAAAGACAAGAAAATTACACCACGATTGTATAATAATGCAAAACCAACAAAGGCTCAAATGATGCATGCGGTGCAAGATTTGCGCAAAAATAGGGATAATGAATTCTTATCATTGGGGATTCTCTTGCATCAATAGACCATCAGGTCTGAAATAGCAGCGCCTAAGCCACAATCCGAAAAATGACAATTAATAGTATCCGGATACATAAAAAACAAAACGTACGTAGATAATAAAAGAAAAACAAAAAATGAAGATAAATCAAGTTCAAATAGTAAGATATGGTTAAATATAGATACTGGATCTACGGTGAATATAATTCCAAGTAAATAGGTTGATAAATTAAATTTCCCATTAGAGAAAACAAAGTGATAAACGTGAAACAAACAAAAGAGCTAATACAGCTTAACAAAACATGCAATCTCTACCTTAAAATTGGCAATATTGTTAAATCGGCAGAGTTTTTCATACTTGACACCGATTTACCATATGCCCTCTTGGGTTTAAAGAGTTGTGTTGATTTTCGTTTGGTAATTAATTGTGCGAACCAAATTGTTGTGCAGGATGGGAGAAAACTGATCACTTTCTCTAGTTCTGAATGCAGAGATTTGTCTTTGCATATCATGCCCGAAAATCATGTTTTTTTTCATTCTATTCATCTTGTAATTATGTTTTAGTTGACTACATTAGAAAACTATCTGGTTTAACTTATCTATTTCACCTAAAATATTTTTCCTCTTCATAATTTTTTATTACTGTCTTGGTGTTATAGCCGACCTCCGGGAGTGTTGCCTGGCTTAAAACATGTTTAACCGGGGTTGGGGGGTCACAACCCCCCCCCCCCCAGTCATCAACTATACCACCTCCGATTCCGTTTTTTGCCTATTTATATATGTCAATCTTATTTCAGGTTAGAGGTGTATTAAATGGTCACATCTGCCCTTTTAATTATCTTAATTTTAAATATCTATATATATATATATATATATATATATATATATATATATATATATATATATATATATATATATATATATATATAAGCAATGATAATGCCCCAAACTTTATTACTTGACGCGTATTATAAATTATCCTTTTATCCTTTCAATAAAGTACAGTCCTTATTCCAAATTTCAACCTAGGAATAAACGAATTAACCAACTATTCTATTCCCCTAACCGCCACGCGCTGAACATTAAAGTTATTTTTAGACATGATTCAGCGTCACGAGTCTTTCTCGCCACGCAGCGCCTGTTTGAAAAGTCTTGCGACGTTCAGTCATACTTTCACGTGGTCAAGTCAGATGTTCACCGGTAGCCAATTAAAATAATTCTAAATACCTAGAGCCCCCACAGTATACAAAGGTCGAACAGAGGATTTTCGCGGCTTTTCCTTGCTCTCTGCGTTTTTGGTCTTGTACCTTCGCGCGTTTCTTCATTTCGTTCTACTCTCCTAATGCCGCTACTGCACGAGTATCGTGAAGCGTCGAGTGTTAACACTCGAGGTTGGGAAACACATTGATTATCCTTTATTGTTGTTGAAGTAGAGTGAAGACATTAGTTCAGCCACATAGAAGAGGGTACATGGCACAAAAGGATGATATAAGATTTGCGGGAGAAACACTAAAGAAACACATAGTCACTCTCCTTTGAAGGATTTATTTCACGTGATTCCTTATGGTATTAAAAGTGGACATCAAAGGATGACGAGGTGGCACAAATTGATGACATTAGAATAACGGCTTCGGAATCAGCCGTAGTGTGTGGCAGTTTCGAGGAAAACCTACGTAAGAACAATTTCCCTAATAATTTCGGCAATTTAGAAATTTTAAAAAAATAGCATTTAAATTCGGGTATATTTAAAGGACGTTTAGGATAGGGTTTCTGTTTTCATACTTTCTTAAAACTTCATTGGGGTGTGGTGCTGTGGTTTTGCTACAGTGACGTAACTCCTAGGTTAAAAATTGGCTGCTGTTTCACCATAACCGTCACTCAATGAATTAGGGTATGTGAGCATCTTTACTTTTGTCTTCGTGTACTTCTGTCTTTTCATTTGTGTTCTTTATGATTGTATATGTACTTGCATATATGGTGCGTTGAGTCCTAAGTGCAAGTTGTCCGTGTTTTTTTCATTTTTTTAATATATGTTTCAATGGGGATCTCGGGGCCTTGTGATGTCTTTTGGTTATACCTGAATCGTATTCAGAAAGTTCCCCTTAAGGTAACTGATTTGGTTAGGCTCCCTGATGACGAGACCAGTCGGTTACCTCGATTTCTGGTTTAGTTCCTGCACTACTACAAAATCTTGCATTATAGTGCGTAGAGCCGTGAGTTCTTGATTTCTCTTTTATTTTTTGTCTACATTCTTCCAATAATTATCTAGCTCTGTTGGGATAGTTATTTTTAGTTATATTTCTCTTAAGGTAACCTTTTATATCTTCAGAATCTTCCTTTTATATTTTCTAGATAAAGATAATGATATAAGGAAAAATATGCCTCCATAAAGTTATGGATTACAAGGGTTTATCATAATAAAGGAAATGGAAATGAAAATATAGGCAAATTATGGCAAAAACGAGGATCACATCACGTAAATTATATAAATGTTGCTGTGTTAATTATGTGATACAATCTCACTTTAAAAGCTATAGCGTAGCAGTTGTAAATCAGGTCATATCAAAGTAACCTCAAAAGAGGTATAACTTCGTTTTCAGTAGTTCCACTTACTACGAAATTTAAAATTGATAGGTATAGCATGAGGAACTGCATCTACATATAAAGATGAGATCAATACACTTTAACGCATAAATATGATGCAGACAATTATGATTCGCACAAATATGATGATAATGTTATATAGAAATACTAGTAAATAAAGTAATACTGATTATTTTGAAAGTCTCAAATTCAAGGAATGCAAAGAATGGTTTCCTTCAGACAAATCTACCGCAAGAACTAGTTACTAAGATCAATATAACATCAGTATGGTTTTACAGCATAAATTAAGCACTGAATGATCATTTGTGATACCCACACACACACAATCCCACAAGCCATTTCTCACCACGCTGATGACTTATTTGCATGAAATTACAGTAAAAATTTTAATTCCTGAAATTTTTTTCTTAGTTTTGAATCTAAAGAAAATAAGAAACTGCAATTTCTCTTGATCAGTAAAATTTTTAGAAGTATTTATGACATAGGAAACTTCATTTATTTTTTCTATCTTAAGTTACTTTGATCCCGGCTTTCCTTCGGTCTCTTCGTAGAAATGCATCTAACGTAGCGAACGTTTCAAGAGGTGTAAATAATTTATGATCTGAAAACAGATGGATGGTGTAAAGTTCAAAGCTTGTTTTCAAGGTATCCTAGATTGCACTTGAGGTCGATAGTTAGATTGAATATTACTTAGATTGCACTTACATTTAATATTGCTTGCATGCAGCAAACAGAACAAGCACACAGAGCTCTTCAAAATCCTCGGCAAAAATGGATTTCATTATAGATTGATTCAGCTGCAGGTTTTATCAATGAAATATGTAAATATTCAACGAGCAAGCTAGACAGTTGAAATTGTAAAATGAAGGACTGTCTGAATGAACAAGATGTATGGTATGCAGCTTATTCTATATTTTATTTTGACTGCACTCGAGACCGTTAGAAAAAGCCTTTTGGCTCGCAGAAGATGACATTCAAGAACATTTGTTTCACAGTCTTAAAAAATTATCGAAATTCAAAACTATTCTAGATAAATCTAGACACATTATATTGATTACTTATATAACATTTTTTTTTCATATGGCTGTGTTTGGAAATCAATCCATACAAATTAAAGGCAACATAAACAAGCAAGTGATAGGGAACAATAAAAGAAAGAAAAAGAACAAGTAACAATAAAACAGAGAACAAGAACAAAAAAAATAAATGCAATGCTTATCAGTGAATAGAGATAGTCACTTGTGGGTGTAAAAAGTTCATAGAGAGTTCATCGTGTTTTTAGCGTCCCAATATAGTTTGGAAAACTCGCCACATTTTGGGGACTCTGGGTCGAGTCCTGAGCAAGATAATAGATGTTCTGCATTCATATTTTCTGCTTTACAAATATGGAATTCACTTGTAGTTATTATGCCTATTCGGTTTAAATGTTCTGCCAAGCAATCGTGTCCAGATTTTAGTCTTAAGTTTGCCACTGATTCCATACGGGATTTATCACTGTAGTCTTTCCAGCTTTCCTGGATATCTTCCCAGCATTTTCCCTTTGATAACAAATCTTGTTCTGTTTTGTGTATTTTCGCGATTTTGCTGTAGATCTATCTCTTTAATGTCCCTGTTGAGATTGTCTGTGGTATCTGTTGTTCTAGAGTTCCCTTCTTTGTCAGAGAGTCGTTTATTTCATTACCCTCGATACCAACATGCGATGGGATTCATTGAAATATTATCCCTTTGTTATAGTTTTTAAGAGATTTAATTGTTTGTTTTATATGGGAGATGTTACGAAGTTCAGTGCGATGGCTCGACGTAACAGCCTGTACTGCATCCATTGAGGCTACCAAAATTACTGCCTTAGCAAAAAGATGGATATTTACTATAAGGCTGTCCAATGCCAATGAGATAGCGTGAATTTCTGAATCAAAACTAGACGTGTATTTTCCTACGGAAGCGTGATGTGAAAACAGTTTACTGTATACTCCAATTCCCGTCTTATCTTGTAGCTTGGAATCATCTGTGCATATTCTAGTCCATTCTGGGTATTTTGCATCTAAAACATATAGTGAGTTGGTTCTTAGAATTGGGTCCAGAATACCTTTCTTACCCATATTATCTATTTCTACATTTTTTCAATGTCTATAAAGTCGAGAAGGTTTACTTAGTTTGTATTTGTGACCACTATTTCTTTAACATCAAGTTCGTCCAATAAGTTTAGATAGCTATCGATTGAGGACACCTGTGTTTTCATAAATAATACAAAAATAATACATATTTTTGTATTATTTATGAAAAATAACAGTTTTCAATAGAGATTCCTGTCAGTATAATACTAGTAAACACATTCTAATCGCGATTGATTACTTATGTAATTTTTTTTGTATTATTGATCACAAATGTAAGTTTTTAATAGATTCCTGTGAGTATTCTAGTCAAGCAAATAATGTAAAATAATTTTACACTCGTGTCTAAGAACCTACAAAACCTTGTAACGATGATATTTCTAATCCTTCAAAAAGAAAGTCAGACCTTTAATTTGTACTTTCGTTCCAGGAACATACATTAGAATAAAAAAATAGTTAACTTTTATCACGACAATTCGTCAGATGTGTCAAAATTTTGTCATAGACAGCGGAAGTAATTACCGTATTTCTTGATTATATCCTGAATTATCAGTTGCAAAAGAGTTTATGACAAAGTCACATACTCCAAAGATAATTTTAGAATAATTGGTACATTAGTTTCAAATAGGTGAGCTCCGCTGACAAAACAGATGATAACGATCGCGCATACATTCATAAAATCAAATTCGGTGTCTATACTATTTAAAAACTGATAGTTTCATTATGGTAAGTCATTTTAAGGAGATTAATGCTTTTTTCGTAAATTAAAAGTGGTCTTAAAAAATTTATCCGTTAAAATTTATCCGTTAATTTCTCAGTTAAAAATTTATTCATTTATTTATACAATTAAGTGTATATAACTTTTTTAAATGTGTAGATTAAATTTTCTTTATAGATACTTTTTATTTCAAGGTGCACTGAAACTTTTAGTATTCGAATATGTAATACTTAAAAGAAAAAAATATTTTTAGCAAACTCTGAGAACATAATCACTATTATCTTTCATCTTGTGTGTCAAGGGAGATGGATTTAATTATTTAATGATTTTTTCGGGAGAGTGTGGAAGCCAGTTTGCATTTGCGAAAGTATGCATTTATACTTTTCTAGCAAGAGAGATTGACTGTATGTTACTATCAATTAATGAAAAAAATAAATATTGCTATTAAATTATATTTCCAAGCGCATAAATATCGTTTCATACATTAATTTTTTGCAACCCGGTATACTTACTTAGATTAATTTTATAAATCTATGAAAGACACATATCCACCAATGTATTCACTATTTTGCTCTCAAGTCCTAAACTTCAGAACATGCAAATACATTTTTCCCGCCCGATAACCAGCCAGGTGATTGACGAATGGCTAGGGCGTTGGCTTTCGGTTCAGATCCTGTGGGATCGAATCCTACTCTTGGCATGGATGTTTGTAGCCGTTCGGAATCGGCTTTAAGCAGTAGGGCCTAGTCTAATTATCCCTCGTGTAGCCAAAATGTTGACCGCGGCGTTCCAAACCAAACCCATCCAAAAGACAAATAAGACTTCATGAGAAATGTATTTCTTCCTAGTGGTATGAAGAACATATATGTGGTCCTGAGAAGCACGTCCATCTTTCACAGAAATGGATTTTTTAAATTTCATCAATTTGTAGCCTCCTCCTTCCTTGCGTTCACAAAGAATTCAATATAAAAAGTCTCATTTTTATGCTAAAGAATTCTATGACATCATACAAAAGTTATTCCCTAAAAATGTCATCAGGAAATCGTTTACAATTTAAAAATATTTTGCCTGGAACTTTTTTCTTACATCCTGCCCACGTTTTTAGTTATTGTAAGTAATGCAGTGAAATAATAATGTAACAATGCAAAACCCTTCTAAAGGAAACAGCTCTTTTCGGGACTCAAAAGGACCCCGGCAAACACACATTAGATTAAATGTAGTATGAATCGCTGTACTGTATTTTGAACGTACACACTAATTTCACCGTTTACTACACGCCCACGACTTGAGATTTCATATCATAAATAGGATTTCACGGAATAACATTATTTTAAAGGTTTAAGTTCAATATTTGCTACCTTAAGGCTTTCCATATATAAGAGGGGGGGGGTTGAATTTTTTTTCAACTGCGGTTCGAATTTAAAAAAATTAAGCGTTTAAGTCAAATTTGCCCATGTGTGGGGTCCTTTGGAAAGTCTATAGAAATAAGATGATATAATCTCAGACATTCTTGAGTTAGGACAAGAGGTTTTCGGTTTTGCATGGTTTTCCGACCACATAATAGATAATGATGCACCTTTTACAAGGAAATAATCCAGGAGGATATACGTTTTCAAGAATACGTGGCACCCTGCAGTAGACACTGAATTTATACAGATTTATCGTTCTGTTGTATTACTTTGCATTAAAATACTTCATTAAATAATATTTTGTAGAATTTTAACTACGCAAATCTTACAAGCTAATTTTTCTAATCATTTTGATCATTTTTTTATTGTTCAGTGCTCATGATTGTGTTTTTAAACTGGTTGAAAATGATGAGGAGAATCTAAATAATCCTGTATCAACTAGCAAGACCCGGAGATGTAAATATCGACACGACTTCTATGATGAACAAGTTTTCCAAGTCTTATAAGATATTTCCTCGCACATTATAATCAACGAAAACAAAAAAATAGAAAAGTTCTCACGAACTTGACAGCTAAAAAGTGAAAAAAAAAATTAATATCGAATGTAAATATTAAAATTCATTATATTGGAAAAATAATGTATTTTAAGTTTCATTCTGCTTTAAAATGAACATAGTATTAATCATATAGTTTAAAAGCAATATCTAACATACTTTGCTTTCTGCATCATATTATATTTCCGAATTATTTTAATGTTTTAACATGTATCCAAATATAGTGCTTCAAAAATGCTATAAGAAATGCAATCCACAATATGAAATTGCCTCAAATAGTCGGACTGATTTAGTAGTCAGGACTCTAGCTACAAAATTCAGAGGAGTGGGCTTTAATTTCCAATCGTGTTAGGTGGTTGTTACAGTGGCGTTCGACAGCTGAAAAGAGCACTGATTACCTCTTTGGAGGATTTTAACAAAGATTCATAGTAGAAAAAATACTGTCGGAAAACATATTTGTAAAAATAATATGTGCGATCAACATCCTTCGCCGTTGAAGACTAAAGCAAACGTCTTGCAAGTGTATTGCAAAAGAAATTAGGGGAGAATGTGAGAAATTGAGTTATCTCACATTCTAGCTATCAGGCTCCAGTTGGTCTAGTTATCAGGACACTGGCTTTGAAGTCCAGGGGTGAAAGTTCAATTTCCGCTTTAGGAAGACAGTCGTTACAAGTAAAATTATCTTTACAGCATTATTAATTTATTTCAACTTGTGACGGAGGGTATATTAAATTTCAAAATGCGAAACTACTCTATTGCTGATAATATTAATCTAAATAGATTTTTCGGAGGTTTTAAACTTACATTAAGAAAATATATTCGTACAACCTGCTAGCTAGGTTTCGATTGTGGCACGACCTTTGTTTAAATGGAAGCTTTGTCCGGAGTCTAATTTTATTATTATTATTATTATTATTATTATTTGATTCTACATAATTTAATAATTTACAATATTAAATACTTCATTTTCTTCAAATAACATAAACAAATTATAGCATTTAATATTAAATGTAAAACAACGTTACCATTTTGTCAATACAGGTTCATTTTATATGTTTCCTCCAGGGTAATACATGTAATTTTTTTTTAAATTCTGTACTCTGAGTTTCTCTTCTGTCTTACTGTCTTCCAATTAGTCCATTTTCTCTAGGAAGTAGTGACGTAAAAGAATACAAACAAAATGCTAGGGGAAAAATTTAGCGTTTAGTGGTTAAAATATTGAGTTTTCTGTACATCTGCGTGACCTGTAATAGTACAAGGGTAGCTAGAAATTAGAGTAGATCTGTTATTCCAGTGATAGGCGACTATTGACCAGAATTTAGCTGCATAGATACAGCTTTGTATGGACAAGGGAAGAGTTTTTAACAAAGTAGTTAATATATAAATATATATATAGATATATAGATAGATTAAAAAGGGAAAACCTTTTACTGTACAGGGGATGAGGGGGATCAATTGTTTCTTGCTTCCTAAGCCCTTAAGCAAAGTTGAGAATCAGAATAAAATTTTTAATTTATATATTTTTCCATCTAAAATGTGTGTAAAATATTTAACCTTTATGTGTTGTTTGTAAAAATGTCCAATAATTATAGTTCTATATCAATTCAAATAACTATTTTCCAATAAATGATTATATACAAAATATTTTCTAACTCGCATAAATGTTACTTTTCAAAAAAGAAAGTTAAATGACGCAGTTTATAGCCATATTTCAACTTTATTTGAAATCACAAGAAAAAGTAAGAGAATCAGAGCAAAGCTCAAAAAAATCAGCACTCATCAATGAAACCAAAGCACTTTTTATAAGAAAGTATTTGCATTAAAATCTGTACATTAAACTTGAAACCTATCAACCAAAATAAAATTGAAAATGAGAACATGTATTCCGCTAAAAGAGACATCAGCTCAAAGTAAACAAAGTGTTACATAAAAAAAACTGAGACAAACTGTCCATGAACTACTGTTCATGGACAGTTAACAGTGAAGCCTTGAGAGTTAAATGAAAGCTTAACAACAGTGAAGCCTCGAAAGTTAAATGAAAGTTTCGATAGAATTCTCAGAATGTTAGGGATTAGCTTGTTTTATCTTTGGCGAAGAAACCCCAGAATGATCTGCGTAGACATCGCCGTCTTGTCAGGACTGTCTCAGATTTTAGTTTTGAAACTTCTCAACTCCTAATAAAATTCTCATCATTGATGCAAAGTCTTTTCTCCTTGATTCACAGAATGCTATGTGGTTGGAGAAGGAGAAGTCGACGTGTCTGTGATGATTCTATAGGCTGTCAGTTTTTATATCCCAGTCAGTAGGGAGTATAGTTGATGAGAATGGCATTACTATTATTGGGTCTGTTCTGTCATTATCAGAATGGAAAAACGATTTACAGATGAATTTGAGTCTTTCAGCATTAATAATAGCTAATTCCTCCATTGATTTCATTAATACTTTGGTTATAACTTCCTTTTTTTATTGTCGGTTATACCTAACATTTTCCACCTGATTAGACGGCGTCGTTTTACATAAACACCGTAGTTGAAATATCGTCCCAGAGGTTACCAAGCTGTGGAATTTTCTTACAGGAAAATTTCTCTCAAATTATTAGAGGCTTATTATCATCTTATAATCATCCTATATTTCAATGAGAACTCTCCGAACCCTGGGGTCTCTGTACTCATTGTAGACAAGTGTGTATATAAAGGCTATCACATTCATAACAGGTGAGTTTAAATTTCATTGAGATGACCTTTCGTCTGCCTTTCTGCATGTCAAATAAAAGAATAAATATATTCAGTTTAGAGAGTTAATTTTAACTACATTTATTAAAGCTGTTTATTTAATTAACAGTTTTAATAACGGTTCATATATTATCCTTCTTAATATCATTCCATCTTGGTGCATATTTAATATTTCATAGCTAGTCTCTAGTCGAATTCATAGTAATAATTAATTCAGTTTTCTAATCGGATCAAAATTTCAATATTTTTCAGCATTTTCAAATCACAATTTGCGAATCTATAAGTGGACGCAGTAAATAAAGAAGGTACATTTTCAGCCAACACTACCAAAACATACATAACAGAATTTTAAGTTTAATGCTTAGATTCTGAATACTTAAACGTTAAATGACAACAAAGTTGCCTGAAGCACAGCCGTTGCTTAAATATTCCATCATCAGATGTTGCATCTAATTACTGCTTTTCAGAAAAATGCAATCTCGACTTCCTGCTAACAAAGCTTTCTTTCCGTACGGTGATATATTCACATTGCTGGAGTCAAGTGTGCTGTGCACTTTCTTCGCGTATTAAATCTGTCCTCTTCATTGGGATGCAAGCCGAGGCAAGAATGATTCATTTGGAAGTCCCTGAAGACAAATCTTCGGTACTCACGGAAGATCCACATTAGTTCTAATCATTAGACCGCTGTCAGCGGGATCGGCCCCCAGAGCTTGCCACTGTTCGTTTATTAAAGTAGACTTCTGTATGGAAAGAAAACATAGTTGTATGGTCTTGTACATGCATGCATTGTTAATGAATAAACATTACTACGCGTGTATGTAGACACACATATAATAGCAAGCATATTGACTCTTTACGCCCCTATATTTACTTATACAAATACGCATAAAGGAAATAAACCATCCTCTGGAGCGTATTACTGTTTTTCTTTCAAATTTTGAAATCTGCTCTGAATTGATTTCAAACTAGGTTTAACTGAAACAAAGTTTATAATATCTTGTAGCATTTTAATAAAAGTAAGTAGGCAGTAATGTGTAAAATATTACATGTAATAGTAAAGCCATTATGAAGAAATAAAACAAATAGAATTATAAACACTATACGAGACTGGCAAAAATAATTATTCCCTTTAATCGTAAATTATCATTTGTTGAAAAAATGGTTCAGTGAAATTCCTAAAAAAAAGATTGAAGTTAATTTTATGTTCATTATAAAAAAATGTGATTATTCATTGATATATGATTAATTCACTAGAGTACAATTAATATGCAAAATATTCAAACCAAATGCGATAATCAAAAGTATATAGAAATAAAATTGATATAGAATATGTACAATGTTTTTATCTTCCACAAATCTTAAGGTAGAAAAAAACAAAAATTGTACAGCACTGTAAGAGGTTTAAAAGATAAGGATACCAACTTATATACACCCTCGCTATAGGACTGGTGTGGTGAAGAGAGCATCATTCAGCTTAACTATGTCAGATATTTGCTACTACTTTCACGGTTTCTTTACAAATTAAATTAATGGCCCATGAATATGTGTCTAGGCAATAAAATAAAATAAAAAAACTTAATTCAAACCTTTGAATTATACATATGATATCCAAAATTTGGGAAACTTGAAAAAAATGTTTCTTTTTCAAATCATTATATTTCGACTGAAAATTACGTGCTCTAACAGTGTAAATTAGGACTAATTGATACTTATTGTAACTTGAACAGAAGACAACGAAACGGAATCTATAATATATGAGACTAGTTATCTCAAGAGATATTGGTCCACAGTGCTGAAAAGTAATGCGGACTGATGTGCCATGAGTTAGTTAGTTAGTTAGTTAGTTATCTCAAGAGAGTATCCTCTTTTAATCTGACTTTTATTCCTCTGGCTCTCATAGATGGCAGTATGCAATGTAGTCAGTATCTTTGACCTTGCTCGAGTCCCTGTTGCTTCGCACTCTTGCTATCCCCACCACCTTTGCCTTTGGCCATGAAGCTTTGGCCAACATCTAATACGTAAGATCTATGATGCTGCCATCTATATCCTGAAATTTGAACGATTTGTATATTGTAATATATACGTGTATATATATATATATATATATATATATAAATATGCATATATATACATATGCATATATCTTTATATATAAAAGGCAAAGTCTGTGTGTGTGTGACCGAGTTTTTGTCTGCTCGCGGCACGGCGCAAAGACGGCAGGTCGGACAGTCTTGAGATTCGACACGAAGATGCCCCCCGAGGTCTCATTATGCACCTCGAAGCCCTTTTTTCGATTTTTTAATTAGATTTTCCGTAATTAAATATTTAGTCGCGATTTGGAGCTCCCGGACGAGTAAAAGCTCCGTAAATCCTAACGTATCCGTCCAAGAATTTTTTTTTTTCGGACGAGCCTATACGGGAAAGATGACACTATACGGAAATCACAATTAAAATTGTCTGTCTTAATTTATCGATTAATTGTGATTTTTTTTCGATCGCCTGTACGCACCCGTTTTTCGGAAAAAAACGCGATTTTGGCCGCGACCCTTTTTTCCAAATTGTCGAATCTATACGTAAATGTCGTTACATTTTTACGAAAGTTTTATCCCAGAGACCCTAGACATCACAGTTTCGAAATCCAGAACCAAAATTAATTTACAAATTGTAGTTATTTTTTAATAATTTATTTTATGATTCGGAAACTTTTGCGAGAAATCTCATTTTGGAGATTTCGTTCTTCATTTCCGGACGAAGGTACAGCGGGGGAAAACAGGTTTTCGACGTCAAGCCGTTTTCGTCGGTCGTTTTCGACATCAAGCACGTGATGTGTTGGGGCCTTTGTTTTCTATGAGGGATTGAGTGGTTAAAGGAAATCGATTACTATTGCAGTGATAATCGATTAAAAAATCGCATTTAGTAATGCCGTAAATTTTTTGGCCAACACTTAGTTAATATCATATAATTTGTGGTGTGTTTGTGGAAAACGTTTTTCGTCTCGCTATTGTGGAAAGTTTTAAGTAATCCTATGTCAAAAATTTTGCCAAAATGTGCCAGAAAGGATTAAATTTATATGGATAAAATAATGTATCGTGGTGAGGAAAAGGATGACAGCGACGCCCATTAACAAAGGGTTAAGGTTACTAAAAAATTGGTAATTACATTACCCGAGCGACGCCGGGACGGGTACAGCTAGTATATATATATATATGCATATATATATGTATATATTTGTATATTTATATATATAATATATATATATATATATATATATATATATATACATATATATTACATTATACAAATCTTTCAAATTTCTGGATATAGATGGCAGCATCATAGATCTTACGAAGGTTGTGCCTTTAGCAAATAGGCTAATCCCACAATGTGTGGGAATAAAAGCGGCCGTTACTTCGTGCAATCACTTTGAAGGCCCCGACTTTCTTCTATAGAAAGTTCTAACTATGCATTCAAAATCTGCAAATCGAAAACAGTTTTTTTAACAGCATCCCAACATTCTGGAATGTAAGGTGGAAAAGAGGGCCCTGAAATATTTGACGGTTCTGACTCGAATTTAACTAATAACTGGCTATCAAAAGATAACAATAAATTAATACTTTACATTTGTCCTGCAAACAGTCTTGATAAGAATTCCAGTCAGAAATTATAGGCATTTTCTGTATACAAAATCCCTTAGAAAGGAAATAACATTCCTGAATAAGCCCGAGGAAGTTAAATAAGTGATTACCTTCAGAAGCAATACAAAAGCTATCGAAGGGACACCTGAAAGGCAAACTGGTCTCGGAAAAGCAAAAACTGGGTAAACAAAAGTTATGATCATTTTACATGCAACCCTATTTAAGTCTATTATCTGATGGCTGTATGAAATAAATTCCTTAAATATTTTTTCTTTAAAAAATGCATATTTAATAAAATCTTTTCTCTCTTTAAGTCCCTAATAATTTAAAAAGCCTACCTGTTAGAGATATTAATTATTGTTGGAACATATTGCTTCTATTTAATGTTAATAAGTAAGAAAATATCACTTTGATTTGAATTCTGGCCGGGTAAACAGCAATTTTTAAACTGCTGTTGAGTATTGAAAGACCAAATCAGTCCTCTCTATTATGGTTAGCTCCGCTGCTTAAGAAAATACATCACGTGACTAAACTATATCGGATATCGATAAGGGTACTTTCGATATTGATTTTAGAAGTGTTTATATATATATATTTTCGTTCCAGCAGAAGAATTTTCAAGTGTAGTATTGATAACTACCGCATTCAAGACATGGTTTTGTAAATCATCGAAGGGTTTACGAAATAATTGTCTTCAGAAGATTATATGCCTTATTTAAATATAAATCAAATTCTTAAAATCATCAACATTGTTTAAGGTTAATGAAAGATAGATACAACGAATTAATTGGATTCTTGATACGTGATTTTTTTCGGAAAATAAATAATTAATAAAATAAAGTACTCTAACTTTTTTTTAAAACTTACTTAATGAAAAAAGTAAATGACTCTTATTAAATATCTTCGTTGTTCACAAGAGGAGAACTTAAGTATACATTGTATTCGTCTGAAGCTATAATTTTCAAATCATTAAAATATATCTTGATTACGAAAATTATTAAACTTATATGAGAAGAGTTAAATGCTTCCATGCGTCTTTTTCTATGATAAACATGCTTCTTTTTTAAATATTTTCAAATTGAGTAATTTCAAGTTTAAGTAAAAGCAAGTTAAACCTTTCAGTGAAACGGATACATGTACTTGCTCCGATTGTGCTTCGAAGTAATTTATTTGGTAACTCTGTAGGTATATTCAAGGATAAGAAACTGCATATTTTGTCAAATTAGAAACTCAAATTGATCTAAATTTTATATTTTATATTTTTAGCGTGAAAGCGTTTGAGTGACCCTGTATTCTGTCAAAATATAAAAGAAAAATGTGGTTTTTCCGAGGAATGGTAGAACTGGTACACTTTGTTATAACAGCGATGACTCAACCACAATTCTATACAATTCTTACCAATATTTTTTTTAACTTTTAAAATAACTTGGTTGAGAAGGGATTTTACCCTATACATAATGCTTTTTGAACAGGTTGTGATCACACCATTAAGATCTACGTCCTGGTCTTTTCCAATGGACCTTACAATATTATTTCCACCTATCTTCAAAATAGATTTACGACAGAAAATAAATTAAAATTTTTGTGGGAATACACACACACACACAGATATATATATATATATATATATATATATATATATATATATATATATATATATATATATATATATATATATATATATATATATATATATATATATATATATACAGTGGAATCTCGATCTATCGTTTTACAAGGGACCGATTGAAATGAACGATAAATGCGGGAAAACGACAGATGCGGAAATATAACAAAGCATTAGGATTGTTGGGACTGGATAAAATGAACGACACATACGGAAAAACGATGGATCCGAAAACGATCGATCGAGATTCCACTGTATATATATATATATATATATATATATATATATATATATATATATATATATATATATATATATATATATATATATATATATATATATATATATATAAATATATATATATATATAAATATATAAATATATATATATATTATATAAATATATATATATATATATATATATATATATATATATATATATATATATATATATATATATATATATATATATATTTATATAATATATATATATATATTTATATATTCATATATATATATATATTTATATATATATATATATATATATATATATATATATATATATATATATATATATATATATATATATATATATATATATATATATATAAATCTTAAATAGTAGCGGTAGCAGTATGAAAGGGAGTTCATTCAAAATGAGATGTTCATCATCATCAAAAGAGACCACCTTAAGAACAACTGCCCCAAGACGAGAAAACCCAGGCTCTACACCCGAGTCATCACAACTATAAACATTATAGTTAGAAATTTTGTCAACAGATAGAACGAAAAAAAAATCTGTCATTATTTTGCTTGTGCTAACAAAAGGTAGTTCATGTGAAAATTTTCCAGGGAAATAGTTGAAATATATTTAATTCAAACAACTTTGTGTTTTCAAAATAATGTTTTACTGGTTTTAAGGTGAAGTCTTGTTCTGTTATAAATAACCCTCTCGAATAATTCTCCTTACAATATAAGAATTAATAAATTAGATGGCTTCCTAAAATAAACCATATCATCAAAATCATAAATGAAATTATATTTTCAATTAACAAGAATGTGTCTGTATAAAAGTTAATGAAGCTCATTTTAAAATAATAATTAACTAAAAATGGACTAACTTAAAACATTATCATGTTCAAATTATAAAAATATGCAACAACAGTTGTACCTTAAAAAATTATCAACAATATAATCCTGACTAGAATAGTGTAAGCTCATAAATACACTATTTCAATCCATATTTTCATTTAAATCCATAGTCTAATGAAAATTTCAGAAATACTCATTCGTATTTGTCCCAGTGCAAAGCCTTTCTCTTTTTCACCATGAAAAGATATAATTCCCCTTAACTGGTTGGATAATTAGCAATATCTACCCCAAGCTCAGATACCTCAAACGATATGATGACCAGAGGGAGAAACATATCATATCTTACTGATAATTTATTAGATCAAACAGGATCATTGTGCCACATAACTGCGGAAAATAAAGTAATGTATCCACGGAAGCTAGAAGATAAATAAGTGGAACGAGAAGAATTTTGCTGTCCTTTTGTGATAATTGAAATTTATCACACCGAAAGCTTTTATAAAGTTTCTCTTCCATCTCAAATATCACATATTAATAGAGATATCATATTAATTTTTTCTCCCTTAAGTCTAAAAAAAATTATAATTCTTTTCTAGTTAATCCTAGAGTGTTTTGTCCGATCTAAACATGCATTTTACTGCATATTAAATTTAACAATCTATAAAATACATCTCAGGTTCAATATTGAATGAATAATTAATTGTCTATTTTAATTTATTCGTTGTCACATCTTATTATTCTCATTGTGTTAAAATTATTTATCTCTAAATTAGATCTTTTTTATCTTATAAATATATTGTTTCTTTTTTGGAAACTTTTCTTTTAATTGTTTTCTTTACCTTTTTCGTAAGCTTTCTCAAAAACTTTCGAAACTGCCTCATTCCGCATTTACCCGGTTACGTAACGATAAATGGTATTAGCTCGTAGATGAAATTTAACCCCTTCAGGGGCGGTGGTTCATTTTTGAAACACCTATTTTCTTTATTTTCTAACATCTAAATCATCCAGCAAATTTATCTGTAAATTCCTGATATACTTTCCTTCACATACGTCTTATTTTCATTATATACATTCATTTATATAATTTTTGATTATTTATTTATTTTTTGGACAGATAATTATTTTGATAAATACTTTGTATAAATATAAATAAATGAATGCATATATATGTATATATATTTCAAACTGATTAGTCTTATTGTAACTGATTTGTCAGAACGCCTGTTCTGATTGGTCTAGCCAGTCAGAGCAGACGTTCTAATATTGAGTGCTCTAGGTGCGCGGTGGTTCAAAAATGGACCACCTCCTCTTGCCTAAACTAAAGCTACAATTTTTTTAATTTTTACAGATTATGTTCCGACTAGTAATATTTCTTCAAATATAATGTTTTGTCCTCCCCAAAAAATTTTTTCATATAGTGCCCCTGAAGGGGTTAAAAAGCAGGTCCATGACATCCGGGATAGTTCCGCGAGTTTGGAGTTTTACAAGATTTTGCTGCAGGCAAACCCGAAGCAAGTATCTGTTGGCCGAATACTAAATTAAACAGATGTCCACAGCGACATTGAATGATCGATCAGATAAGGACCATAAGAGAGTCAAAACTAAGGTTCAAACTAATTTTTATACTTCTGTAAACTAAAAGAAATTATAGTATTGGACTTACCCTCAAAGTTTAAGGACCTGGACGGCATAGAGCATACTCAAGTGATACATTAAATAATAATGAATATGGGTCACTATTTTTGATCCACATTCACCAAGGAAACGAATTCTTTGCTTTAGAACTTAATAACAAAATTCTGATACTCCATTGCATTGCATTGTTGAGCTAGCTTCTCATTCTTTATTTATTGTTCTTAAAACAATACATAATTTTATCACAGCCATATTTGACTAAAGTAACTTATCGCTTTTAAGGAAAGAAAAAAACGTAACAGTTCTTAATTGTCACTTCAAACTGCCATTATATATTTTTTTTTGCATTAAGTGACTATAAAACCTAAACGATTTCATACAGTTTTTTTCCAACATCCCCAACTCAAATATGATAGATGATAACTCTATTTGACCAAAAATATTTTCAATAATGATTCAATTTTAAGAGCAATATATTGAGTTCTAAAATAACATTTCAAAACATTTTTAAGGTTTCTAATAAAACGTGTTATATTTTATTTAAATTTGTGTTAAAATTAACTTGTTATTCGTCTGCTAAATTTTAACACTTGCAAAAAATATTAATGTTTTTGTTGAGACAAATAAATGTTATATGTTATACATGCCATAAGCATCTTTTTTAAACTTACACCAGTGATATGTACGTATATTTTCTGGATTAATTGTGTCATGATATAAAACAACGAATTTAAACTGCATAATGCAACGAAATGTGCTTACTATGATTACGAAATACAGGAATATGTTTAAGTTATAATTGAGATGCACTTATTTTTATAGTTGCATAACGAATTATTCGGTAGCTTACACAACTTACAATATTAGTATCTCAAACATGTTTTTCATACCTTTTCATAGGTAAAAATAATAAATCAATAATGCAATCATAAAGCATCAGCATAAGTTGAAAATGTGCGTGTAAAATTTGACAATTTGCATATGTTAAACATTGATTATTCATTCAATTTTTTCTTTGATGGTGTTTCAATTTGAAATCCTACCAAAACTTTAATAATCGGCAACTTAGTTTCAACGTTGGACATTCAAAGAGCTCAAACCTTCATTTAAATGACCCACCTAATAACTCTTTTAAATTTCTGTCAGAATTTTAGAAAACTTCCTATTTTCATTACTTTCACTTTAAACGACATCACTTATTGTAACTTGTCTCAGTTATAACTAAAACACAATCTTTTACTTACAAGGAATCAAAAAATTTATCAAAGTTATAAAAAAATCTTTCTCCGTAAGATCAAGTAATAAGATAAAAAAGTTTCTTACTAAGTATATCAATAAAGCAAAATAAAAGCTTACAACCAGTTTTGGTCCGTCTCTTATTGTCCATCTTCCGGTATGAACGCAATCTACCACTGAGAATGAATCGCAGATGCGATATGCGATTGATTGCTTAAACTTATGGAGGAATTTTATACATTTTGTGACTTGTCCTCTATTATATTATCATTGAACATTTCCTTGACTGACGATATCGAACGATTGATTTTCCGCGATGATTCGCAAATAATATTTTGCTCCATTATTTATTCCAGAATACCTATCTCATCACCGTATGAAACATTTTCTATTTTATTCGTGCGTCTCTGCCGAAAGTTTACCACCAGTGGAAATAACAGATTTTTCATCGAGTTAACATAAAAGTTGAAAATTTAAAGGCCAGTGGATGAGTTATTTAGAGTTATAAGAATGCAATCTTATTTCCACATGAATACCAATAAGACAGTCTCTCATTGTCCATCTTCCAGTATAACAGCAATCTACCACTGAGAATGAATCGCAAATGCGATATGCGATTGATTGCTTAAACTTATGGAGGAATTTTATACATTTTATGACTTGTCCTCTATTATATTAGCATTGAACATTTCCTTGACTGACGAAATCGAACGATTGATTTTCTGCGATGATTCGCAAATATTTTGCTTCATTATTTATTCCAGAATACCTATCTCATCACCGTATGAAACACTTTCTATTTTATTCGTGCGTCTCTGCCGAAAGTTTACCACCAGTGGAAATAACAGATTTTTCATCGAGTTAACATAAAAGTTGAAAATTTAAAGGCCAGTGGATGAGTTATTTAGAGTTATAAGAATGCAATCTTATTTACACATGAATACCAATAAGACAGTCTCTCATTGTCCATCTTCCGGTATAACAGCAATCTACCACTGAGAATGAATTGCAGATACGATATGCGATTGATCGGGTATGAGTTATGGATGAATTCATACATGTTGTGATTTGTCCTCTATTACATTAGCATTGTGCATTTCCTTGACTGACAAAATCGAATGATAGATTTTCCGCGATGAATTGCAAATAATATTTTCCTTTATTATTTATTCCAGAATACATATCTGATCACTGTAGGAAATACTTTCTATTTCATTCGTGTGTCTGCCGAAAGTTTGCCACCAGTGGAAATAATAACAAATTTTTCGTTTAGTTAACATAAAAGGTGAAAAATTAAGGACCAGAGGATGAATTATTTAGAGTTATAAGAATGCAATCTTATTTACACATGAATACCAATAAGACAGTCTCTCATTGTCCATCTTCCGGTATAACAGCAATCTACCACTGAGAATGAATTGCAGATACGATATGCGATTGATCGGGTATGAGTTATGGATGAATTCATACATGTTGTGATTTGTCCTCTATTACATTAGCATTGTGCATTTCCTTGACTGACAAAATCGAATGATAGATTTTCCGCGATGAATTGTAAATAATATTTTCCTTTATTATTTATTCCAGAATACATATCTGATCACTGTATGAAATACTTTCTATTTCATTCGTGTGTCTCTGCCGAAAGTTTGCCACCAGTGGAAATAATAACAAATTTTTCGTTTAGTTAACATAAAAGGTGAAAAATTAAGGGCCAGAGGATGAATTATTTAGAGGTATAAAAATGCAATCTTATTTGCATGTGAAAACAGTACGAAAATTTATTTACTTTTGGTATATACTTTTGTTGATTCCTTTCACTATACCGCTAAAAACTGTAAAAATCAACAAAGGGCATGAACAAATCATAATTTTATTTCCTTTCGGTTTTTATCTATTTGATAAAATATTTGAATCAAATAAAAGGGGAAGAAGCTATTTTGCCTCAAATCTTTTATTATGTATTTCTTTCCTCCTTTTCGTAGAATATTTGGCAAAATTTAAATTTTTCAGTTTTTAGCTATGCAATTCATTTGAAAAATAAAATATTTAAATTTACTAATTTAAAAATTGAACAAAATATTGTCATTCTTTATTAATAATATAACCTTATTCAAGCATGTTCTTTCAAAGAGTCTTTCAAACAATTATAATCACAGATATATTGTTTCAAAATCTTTGCCAACTAATAAAATGTGTAAGAATTCTCTTAAATGGTTCATATCGTTTCCAATATATAAAATTCCTATAAGTTATAGCAATATATTATAATTTTCTAGACGGATGTCTATATGACAATTGCCTCCGCTAAATATATATATATATATATATATATATATACAGTCGAACCTCCATATATCGAAGTAGCAAAATGCGCGAAAAAAATTCGATATATAGAAACTTCGATATATAGAATTGAGCTTAGTCTTATCATAATTCTCCTAAAAAAAAAATTAAAGCTAATTTTCGTATACGAAACTCCATTTCTAATTTATATACGAATCCCATTAAATGAAAGTTAATAACTAAAAAATGAATTAATATGAAAGATTTATTGATTACTACATATATTTAAAAAAACAATTATACAGACAGTGGTTACAATGATCATAGTTACATTTAAAAAAAAAAAACTACGAATATCTTGCTGAACAGTTAGTTTTGCGGAAAGTTCAAAGAAATGTTCGTATTTATTCAGTCCACTAAAAACTTTATCAGGGACATTATCCGCGAATTGAAGTCCACGACGTATTGTTTCAAATGCCAAAAATTGGGAGATTTTGTTCTAAAGTGGAATAAAATTTCCCAATTTGTATTGAAAAAAATTTCGATATATAGAGATTTTTTCGATATATAGAAGCAATTTTTCTATGTAATGAACATGGAGATTTGCTAAGAGTTCGATATATAGAAAATTTCGATATACGGAAGTTCGATATATGGAGGTTCGACTGTATATATATATATATATATATATATATATATATATTAATTATAATTCTAATATCCCATGTACATGTGTAATTATATAGTCCGTTTGAAATAAGAAATTAAGTTTTAATTAGTTTTGTAGTATTGTTTATATGTATATCACAGTAAATTTTTTAGAGCTCCACTTTAAATATAGAGAAAGGTTTTGCGGCCTTTGAACCCATTTAAATTCGAACAAGATGATAATAAACCAAAATGTTCAGTGAAATAGTACAAATTGACGAAAAGTGTAACAGATGAAAGCTTGAATTTTCCAACTTTTTCAATACTCATATGAATATCAAATGTAATTTACGAAACCCAGGCCCATTCTTTCCGATACACATATAACATTCTTTCTTCTTTCAGTAATTACTGCATTCTGGGTATCACAGCGTCATTTATATATCAAGCCAAAAATCTTATGGGAGATCATTAATAGCATGCCAGCAAACCGATTATCTGCTTGTAGGAGCCTCGGAACTATCCATAATCGCTAAATAATTGGAATCATGTGTTTCCCCGATTTATCACAAAAGGTAAATCACTTTATTTTAATTGCATGAAAAACCATCTGATTCAAATTTCAAATACATTCGCTGAAAAGTTGTGCCGCGATCACAAACATTTTACGTATTAAATTGTGTTCCTTTCCTATACATTACTAAAAGTCGACACTTTTATTTTTTATTTATTGTCTTATACACATAATTATTTACGTGAATCATAATAAATTGTAGAAAAGCTTCCTTTGTGGTTTCTATTCGGACAGATACAATTAAAAGCACAGTGTTCCTTAAAAAGTTTCCTTTTGAAAACGTTACGAGGTAATATCCTGACATTTCAGTGTATATTACATTTCTAATCGGAAAACATACCTTACTCTACCTAACTTTGTACTTTCCGGTATTTATTATATAAAAACCAAAACTTTCTCACTAGTGTGGCATACAGAATGATCTTTATACTCATTTTTACAAAAGTTAATAATAATCTGTACTAATGCTAGAAGAGATATACAATCCAAGTTTCTAGTATATTTTTAAACTTACGCCAGACTTCAGCTTTTTCACTATCTGGCAGCCCAATACAGTCTTGAAACAGAAAAAAATTTAAAACACTATCTACAGATTAAGTATCTGCGATGTTACAAAGATATGGGCATGTACTAAGGTGGATTCCTGTCATGTCTGAGAGACCGCAAACAATCGTCAAGTTGGTGAGTCTGACAAGCAGTGGCGTAGCGAGAGGGGCGCAAGGGGGTCTATCATCCCCCGGGTGCCACTCTCAGAAGGTCGCCAAATGGTCCTTTTCACTAATTCTATATATAATATTACTATACATTTTTCGATAAGGAAGTGCCAAAAAGGTATTTTTTCCACGGGCGCCAGTTATGCCCGCTACGTCACTGCTGACAAGCCCATTCGCAAAAGATGATTTTGTAGGAAATCAAGTCCAAAGAGACAAACTCGAATAAAACCAACTCCTAAAGCTCTCCGTAAAACGATACTAATACAATTTATAGACAGCGTTTGCTATCATATATTCCCATCTGTTAGATGTGGATGTATCCATCTGCAATAAAATACTGACATTCAAAAATCAAAAATATCGAAATTGAGTGGTATATTTTCTGTTATGTTAATTAATCATGGCCATACAATAGTCCGTGTTGTAAGGGCACACATAATACATCTCTGGAAAACAGGAAATATGTTGTTTTTCCCCCACCCAGTTAAGTTGCGTTAGAGATGGCGAGAAAATGTGAATGAGAAAGTATGCTAGAAGGTCCATCGTTTTGTTGGAGCCTCAATCAATGTAAAGCAAACGGTTTTTGCTTTCTCATAAGTAGAGAACGAGATGGTTGATCGTGAAGATCGGGGCACTGACTGGATGTGGTGTAATGCATGAGGTCTTGAGTTCAATTCTCGATTCAGATGAGTATACCATATGCATGATAGAGTGCAGAGTTCTCACGGAGTGGGCTCGGATTTTAATCCCGAATAAAGCATGGGCATTCTTGTACCCATGTTCCCTCATAGGAAACACATGGTGTTTCACCATGTAGGTGAACACCATGTTCACCTACATGGTGTTCCCATAATAAAGAAGCCAACAATTTCCCGGAATGGAATGGGCGAATGTAGATACACAACTACTTGTCACTTTTATATTTAAAAAAAAACTTGAAATGTAAAAGTTTTTTTTTGTTTTCTGAAAGTAAAAGAAATGGGAGAATGAGTGTTAGCTTTATGATAAAGTAACAGAGTGTATTTCATCATAAAGTGACATCGTAAAGTAGTTAAAGAATCAATAATCTGAAATTGATCCTACCTTCCAATGAAAATAATTGAAACAGCATCTTTCTAGTGTAAAAAATTTATTGACCTTAATTAGATTCTTATGCGCAATTTGTCATTTATTAGACGTAAATATATGTAAAAAGTTCCCGATTAGCATCCAGATTAGCGAGAGTGAGTTTTAGTTGTAAACAGTAGTCGGTCAGTCATAGTTCGAGAACGTCGTAGTTCATTATCCATGTTTTCTTCGCAGGAACCTGCATATAGCTGTGTCGCGTAGCCATTGGAGCTTATTTGGCTGTCATAATCGACTATCTTGATTTCTGTACATTCTGTCAGGAGTATAACAATTCAAGTTTGACGGACACACTAAAAAAGTTTTGCAGCTAAAGACAGGGGTCACTTTTTCACAAGTGATTTACGAGCAAATTCGTTACAATATCAAGTTATAACAAATGGATTTATGTGTCGCATGAAACTTTTAATTTTATCACAGTAAAATATTAGTTTTTATGTATATATCAAAACTAGAGCAATTGCAAATTCATAAGAATTCATAAGAAATTGAAATATTAATGGTTTTAATTTATTTGCTTTAATTTTTGCATTAAACCTTTTTTATGAAAAACAATTTAGGTATTAAAGAAATTAATTGCAAATAAGATTTGATGTTTTTATTCAGCAATCCTAAATGTAAACGAAACCTTTCAAACGTTTGAAATTACGTGTGCATTGTACTTAAACATGAAAATGATATGCCCTGAGAAAATAGAACATTTAACACAAAATCCTAATTACAGGAAACAAACTAAAATAAATGTAAAGTTAATTCTATACCACTAACGTATTTTTCTTTCGTACAAATATTTTAACGTTAGGTATTTTTATTAGATAAAGGACTCTATTCCTTTTTTATTTGCATCGGTTTTATATCTTTCTAAATGTTAACCCTTAATATGCACCGAATTTTTCAGATTGAACAGAAAATTAGTTATCTTGCTGCAGTTAAAGGTGGTACAAAATACATTCGTATGAGGATAAACTAGTTATAAGTTGAAATTAGAACAAAAACTTCATTCACTTTTCACGTCTAATGGAAATCGAAAACTATGGAAAAGTGTAATGTATCAATCTGACCAATGAAAAAGAGGAAAAGAAATAAATGAATAAAAATAACACTTCGCTTTTCAGCCTTCTTAGATCATCTCATACGTATACGAAAATTTTAGTTACTTTAACCGAATTAACCGAGAGATTGCATTAGATCTGAATTAGATAACTATCACTATCGGAATGGTAATCCCATTATCACATTTTTACTTATGCTTTACAAATCTCAGCCACTTCTTTCATTAGTCCATCAAGCATCGTTCCCTACTCCCCACCATAATTGCAATCCCATCAGTTATTTAGCAGGCTCGAAACTTAATGGCTGGCCATTACGAGCCAGCCAGCTCACCGACTAACTGATTGTTTGGACCCCGCGACTATTCATAATTGATGCGCCAGGTCTTGAATCCCTAAGAGAATCCTCACTTTCCGAATCTCTTCCCTTTTGACTCTTTTCTACCTTCAGCTATTTTGTTGCCAGGTAACCGCAAAAGTATATCATACCTCATAGCCCATCAAAAACCATTTTAATGATGTTTGTAAGAAACCAAGGTTTCTCTCCCTCTTCCTATATATATATAAATTTGGCTTCTTTCTCTCTTTATCGACATCTCCAGTTTCAGTCAGTTCGATGGGAAAGTGGTTTATGTCTTCATTTTCTCTTTGCTCCTCTAAATGTCCTAATTTCACTAGGAAGAAAAATTAGGTTGGAACAGAATTGTATTTACTCAAGTTGAATAGCAAAGATAGGCCTTTTAAATAACCTGATTTATCGATATAACTGCATGGTATGATATTAAAATTATTTCAATTTGAGTTATTATTTTTCATTAAAACTGATTTAAAAACTGTGGTACACGGTTGTAATGCATGTTACCATTTATTAATACAGTACTCATATATTTAATTTATGAATAATAATAAGCCCAAATTAGCGTAAAGTATTCGCACAATATATTCGTCTATGAAAAGCATTCTAGCTTGATTAAACTATTCTTGCAAATGGAACAGTTTAAAGAAAGGATAATTCATTGCTTGGAATGTTGATCATCGTTCCCAAAAATATTTTCTCGTAAATTTAACCCAAAGTTCTTTATTTCTTACTATTTCACAAAATTTTATATTTCCTTCAAGCTAACATCACTTTAATTTACTTTTTAAATGTTTTTTTTATTCCTATATTTAAAATAGGACATTCAAATAATCCCTTTCAAATAAAGGATTTGGTCACATTGGCTCTCATTTAGCAAAACGCTCCAAAATCCAAACCAACCCAACAAAAGATTTCTTGCATATGATTCTGACATTTTTATCAGGTTTCTAGAAATACTCCTGGAGGGCGATGGCCGAATGATGAGGGCGCTGGTATTCAGTACCCGAGTCTGTGGGTTCGAGTCCCACAATTGGCATGGATGTTTGTAGCCATTCGAAATCGGTTATACTCAGTAGTTCCGGGTCTATTTAGCCCTCGTGTAGCAGAAGAATTACCCTATTCTTTTAAGGCGACAATGGACCTTCAGATTGACAAAAATATGTCCCCAAAACGATTTTTTTTCCTTTCAGAAATTGATTCTGCAACTCACCAGCTTTAAATTTAAAAAAAAGTAGTAGTATGTTGATCCGATCATTATTAACTGAGTTGTTTTCAAACGTAAACAATGGAAATGTTAGTCAAATTAAAACTTTAAATGCCATTTCCTCAAAACAAGTTTTCGTGTCGTTTTGGTAAGTTCAAAATGTTCCATGCGTCATAATTTTTCTTGAATTTTCATAAAATTTCATAAAATGATTATTTATATATGTTAGAATAAAACTTAGCAATCAATTCATTATACTATTTTAAAACAACTTAAAATTTTTACAATAAAAAATTTTTTTGATAAAATTTTGCATAAAATGACCTATTTTTATCGATTTCTTTTCTACTTTTTATAACTATGACTGTAAATCAAATATTACTACTAACTTTTATTATAACTATATAAAGCTAGCTTAAGAGAGAAAATTAGATATCTGAGACAAAAATTAATGCGCATGGAGCATATAGTATAAATAGAGTAATTAACAAACTGATTTTAATTAATATCTTAATTAATTACATTCTTTTTTTTTATTTAGAATTTCCATCTCTAAACAACACTGTATAAGTATACAAAATTTCATAGCAATTGGTTAATAAATAAATAAAAAGTTTTTCATGGTCCACTGTCGCCTTAGAACAAATGAAATCTAGAAATACTCCTATATGTTTCTTCTCCTTTTCCTGTTATGTATTTGACAGTAAATCTCATTTTCTTCAGTTATTCAAAAACTATGATACAATAAATCTTAGATACATGTTTATACTCTTCTCGCTATTTAAGTATTCAGTTATTTTACTCCCCCTCACACAACATGCAACTAAACGTTTTTCATATTTTGCGTTTTCGAAATTATCTAGTCTATTTCTTATGCCCGATATATATATTCTATTCTGCACTATGAACCTCTTATAGAATATACATGAATTTTCTATAAATTTAAAAGAATTTTTCGGGGCATTGTCCGTGAGTGTAACTTCTTACTCTATGTTTGTAAACTTCTAAATATTACTTAATTGACATATTTTTTATAGTTTCTTCCTGATCCATTATTATTTTACTACTGTTTTTAACAAGAAAATTTTATATGGGACTATAATCCTACTATGATACGAAATTTTTAAAAAAATTGGGACCCGAGGTAGCCTATCGGTAGCGCGTCGGCTCTCGGTGCTGGGGGTGCTCAGGTCAAATCCCGACTTTCCACCTTTAAATACTTTTGTGTCTAGGCCGGATATGGGTGCTTTAATTCTGTAGACCGGAAAGTCCTTCTATGAGGGCAGTGGGTGGGGAAGGTATCCCCCCCCCCCAGATGTCGTCCCTTGGGGTGCTCGGTCAAAATTGTGGTGGCACCTAGTCAAGTCGGACTTCGACCATTGTGGTGCTATTATAAACCGGGGCCGCACTACTCTGCCCGAAGCTTATATGGGCCTGGTCTGGAACTTCCGGCCAAGGGACATTAGAAACAACAACAACAACAGAAAAAGGAATTATAATTAAGAAAAACTGTAATGGTAAGCCAATATAAGAAGACTAGATTCGAGGTTACTGTATAATTTCAGAATAACTAAAACTTTTAATTGTCCGTGAAGAGAGATCTGTTGCAATATTCCTTAATCCTTAATGCATTCATTGCACAGCATATTTTTGGAAGATTGCTAAATCAAAATTTAACCCCAAAGTAGTAAAATGGTTATATCAGCAATGTCATCGAAACTTTAGCAGGAATTCTGTCAAGTTGTGATTGCTCGTTTTTTAATAACGTTGCACTATTTAGCTATGAACACAGACCATGATACAAATGAGATAATTAAAATGTTGTTAAAGTTGCCGCATAGAATAATTTATTCAGCAAGAGGAAAAGGTATTAACTTATAGTTGTTTTCATACTTTCTCACTTGAAAAGATAAATGCATTGCAAAACTTTCTCACTCATATCCGTTACAGCATTGTCACGTAGGGAATATGAACCATTAAGTCATTAGGGATTCTTACCTTTGCAATGATATCGCGTGATGTTTCTGAAATGCTGCAGAAAAGTAAAAATGCCTGTTTTAGTTCCCTTTTTGGAACATTACTTCGTCTTGACACTTTGCAATCGCATAAAGGGACAACACTATATTACAAGCATAAATAATAATACCTTTAGCAGTGTATGATAGGTCATCCAGTATACTGTGCGATGTTTCAAATAAGCTCTACATATTAGTCAGTAGCTGAATTAAATGTAGGTTGCCAATATCGTCTCAAGTGATATGAACATTTCTTGGTGTCTAACAACTTCACATTATCGTTTTCGTTAACATGCTTGCACGGAAGTTTACTTTTCCCTCTGCAAAACCACTTGACCGATACAGGAACAGAACTTAAAACCCTCCGCTTTTGAGGCAGGTATGCTTTACAGTTATACACTCGCCCATAAGATTATTTACAACAACGAGTTTAAGATTATCTCTGCTTCAGAAAAAAAGGAGAACACTGAATGAAATTACTTTAATTTCGTCGGGCAACTCCATGACGACGAGCACTCTATCCTTGCTTGCATTTCTCTTCACTTTTTAAATGAACATAGGGTCTCAGTAATCAAACTCAAGACCTCCGACATCCCTAACATGAAGCCTTTAAAATAGTGCCAATGGATAATGATATAAGTTCATTGCAAACGAACGTCACACGATCACTGAAAAATGTATCCTCTAGCTTTCCGGGCAAGCAAGCTTTATAATTGGTACCTATGGGCCTTGCTATACACAAACTTTACTAATAAACTTTATAAGATCACTGAAAAATGAACTCTCCTACTTTACGGACTCTTATGTTTTACAGTTACATGACCATAACATGCTATGGAGGATCTACACTATCAAATCTCACCAGGTCACTGAAAAATAATTCTTTTTCCTACAAGTAGAGAAACTATACAAGGATCTACAAGGATTCAACAACATTTGTGAAATCCTTGTATATCGTATATTTAGCTGCTAATACCTTGACCTTGGATATAATTCAGGATTTCTATGAGATGGAAGTTGAACACTCTGAAAATTTGTCTAATACCTAATTATTTAACACTGACTGTTTTTTTATGAAAGAGTTATTTATAAAATATAAAAAAGGCTCATATATCAATGTCAATTCGGTACAATTAGAGAAAACTGGGACACAAGATATATTTTGAATTACAGAGTCAGAACGATGAAAGTTGCAAATAAGATTTCAGTTAATAAGTAGTCTGATTCGGACACTAAAAAGATATCACTTGGATGAACTGTAAAACAATAGATAAGATTTTATACTTATATTATTAATATTCCAACTAATGGACCCCTTAAGAAAACAAAAAATATATTATCCCTGCAGATCTGTATCGTTTACTTTTCTGAATATGGAACTTCAATAAACACGAGGAAATTGTAAAGCAACATCCTACAGATACTGCAATTCTAAGAAAAAATATGTAGAAATCTCAATGAAATCATATTTTAGCCCTGTTATCACTTGCAAAGAAATCAATATTGCTAATGAGTACACAGAAGAATTTTGCCTTATGTCAGACTACTAATTATTGCAAATGGGAAAATTTTAAAGTAAGTTAAATTCAAAATTGTTCGCATAAACAATAAACTCCATTAATTGATGAGTCCTGTGCGTATGCTCAGACAAGTTCAATTAAAGAAATGATAAAATGATAAACATTTTTATCCAATTAAAACAACTATATTTCACTGTAAATGCACTATAAAAGAAATCACCTGAAATACTTCCGAGTTTGTTATTTTTTCGATATTTCGTTAATTACTATTCAGCCACAAAACGTTGCTTTTAAATTTTAAAAGTATATTTTGTTTATAAAAAACAACAATGCTCATCATATTGAGAAAAATGTTCTTGTTACTAATTAAAAGCAATACTTTCTTGTGTAAGAAACTAAAACGATATTACTGTAAAACAGAGCTTCTTTTTTTATTTTTTAGATTTCGATAAAATAATGTCACTTTAAAAACAACAAAATTTAGAAAATGCAACATTAAAATTAGAGACATTATTCCAGAAATATCTGCTGGTATTGATTGATAAAAAATTAAAATCAGATTTACAGTTATTTAATTATGAGGGCAAATCAATCAGTTTCGAGACTAAAATTGAATATATGAGATTTTATAAACAGTAAACTGGTTTTTTTATTTTCAAAGCTTTTCTTTGTAGCTATAATGTGTATCAAAATTCATCGATCATTAATTATTCATACACATTTAATTCAGCTGAGATTAGCATTTTAGTTCTCTGAAGTAAAAGGATTATATCCTCTTCTATTCGTAACCTCTGAACTTTATAAACAGTAAACCTTTTTTTATTTTTTTTAGCTTTTCTTTGTAGCTATAATGTGTATCTAAATTCATCGATCATTTATTATTCATACACATTTAATTCAGCTGAGATTAGAATTTTAGTTCTCTGAAGTAAATTGATTATATCCTCTTCTATTCGTAACCTCTGGATTTTATAAACAGTAAACCTGTGTCTTTTTTTTATTTTTAAAGCTTTTCTTTGTAGTTATAATGTGTATCAAAATTCATCGATCATTTATTATTCATACATTAATTCAGCTAAGATTAGCATTTTAGTTCTTTGAAGTAAACTTATTATATTATCCTCTATTCGTAACCTCTGGACTTTATAAACAATAAACCTGTTTTATTAAGCTTTTCTTTGTAGCTATAACGTGTATCTAAATTCATCAATCATTTATTAGTCATACACATTTAATGCAGCTGAGATTAGCATTTTAGTTCTCTGGAGTAAAATGATTATATCCTCTTCTATTCGTAACCTCTGGACTCGTAGCTCGATATCTTAAAGGGGCAACTTGTAATAAGGACAACTTGCAATACTGACACTTTAATTAATGAAAGTAGTTCTACTTCATATATTTTTTTCAATTAGACAAACTATCATACAATAATTTTTCATTTATTCCTTTATTTATTTTATTTCGGTGGTTATTTTCCTGCCTTTTTCCTTTTGCTTTTTGTATTTAGCTTGCTCTGTGCTTTTTTCTGTCTTTTTTTGTTCCTCTATTTAGTAATTCTCACCCTTCACATTTTTTTCTGTAATGGATCGGCAACATTCTCAATACAGAATTTTTACCTCCATAGAATGCGCGTAGTGTATTTTGTTACTCGGGCTCTGGAGGGTATATTTTTTTCTTTCGAAATTCAAATTGATTTTTTTTATTTATTTTACAATGAATCTCTAAGGTTTAATTTTTTTACCTTCTGAAATTGGCGTTTGAAAACAGAGAGTTTACCTCCAGTTCTCTAAGGCATCTTCTTACGATTTTGAGATTTTTTTGGACTTTTATAATGAAATTTATTCATTTTAAAAGTTTTTTTTTCAATTTTAGGATTTCTTCATTAAAAAGGGAATAGTTAAACAAAATTATTCACATTAATCTCATTTTTGAAAGTTTAGTACTAATCTTCTGCATCATTTCTAAGCGTTCAAATTTGATACAAAATTTTTCATGCAGTATCAGTTTCGGCGTCAAATTCAACTCTAACAACAAATCCCGTACAAAGGGTATAAAGGGTTGATAATTATGATAATTATTATAACCCCAAAAGTTAAAAGAATATTGTTTAGATCTCAGACTTAAGGGTCTTGGATACTAAGTCTATTGGATTCGCTCACCTCAATGTTAACCGGTAGAAAAAATTGCCTACTAGTTACAGCTGCATAAATGCTGATAATCAAATAAAAATGGTATTTTCAGATACCTTGAGCTTTTCTGGTCAGGATTCATTTTATAAATTTCGTCCACCAAAGGAATTTATGAGCGTTTAAAACACACAATACCAGATTTTTCCCCCGTATAATTTAAAATTTAAAATACTATTTAAAATTTTTAAAAAATGAAAAGTGTCCCAAGGTGTAAAATTTCTTTCTCTATTACGGAATACATTTTTTTAATCTTTAAATCTAAATCGGCAATCTTTGGACAAATTTTCCCCATAGGTTAACATTGAGGGGAGAGAATCCAATATGGCTAGTACACAGTAGCCTTAATCTTTCTAGCTACTGTTTTCGAATGCATAGTAAGCGTTATTGCGCTGTATGGGAGATTACAACTGCTTAACTTCAAGAAAGGTTTGTTAGAGAGCGTGTAAGATCTGAAATTTGGGGAAATGTCTCCAAGCAGTCAGTCGTTACAAGCTTTTCAAAATTACAGGAAAGTCTACACATTCCGAGAATCCATTTTACTTATTATCCTATTTTAACTAAAATTTCAGTTGAACCTAATGCATGCAAATTAATCCCCATATTTCTAAAAAGTTATTTAGCATAAAATTTTTACGTAAAAACCTTCGACGTATTTCGGTAGAGATGTTTTTTGTGAAAATGTCTCTTCAAGTGAAGTTTTCCGATCTCTAAAGAGGAGTCAAAGTTTTTATGAAAAAAACTCGTCTTATATAACTCATCGTCGCTATTTTTTACGGTAAAAGAATTATTTGAATTGCAAAGTATATGAATCTTTAAAAGTCATCATTTTTCAAATTTCGAAAGTCGCCTTTATAATTAGAGGTTTATTTCTTTTATATGATTAATTTTTAACTATATCTTTCAATTCCTTTCCTGTACGTTTTTAAGATACTTATTTATAAAATAAAATTCTTTGTGTAGTGTATGTCTATTAATTTATACTCGGGAGTCATAATCTCATTTTAACCTATGAAAACTGAATTTACCAGAACTGTCGATGTTTCATTATTCTATGAATAATATTTTCCCCCTTTTTTTCATTTTATTACATTAGGTGTTTTTTTAACTGTTGCTGGTTTCTATTCAACGAAATTCCTTAATTTTAGTTATAAAGTAAACTAAAAAAATGCATATGCTACATGAGTTTTGTTACAATTTAAAACAAAATACTCATGAACATTAGGAATTTAGTAAACAAGGTATATAGATAAAGCTGTCAAAAGATAAGTGTGGTTACTTTGCAATGTATAAAATAATTTCAAGCGTGTAACATATTTTACATCCTGTAATTATTTAACAAAGGTAGGTTTACGATTACGATAGAGAAATAAAAGGCGCATGAAACACAAGTTGTGTAAGGAGATGGAGACAGAAACCAGAATTACCTTACAGAAAACATGCTACCATAAACAGAGTACCAAAACAAAACAGGTTTCAAAGAAAACAAACTAATACTAGTATAAAGGAAAACCAGAAAAAAAAGCGCCAAAATAACAAAAGCAAAGCCAACTAAACTACAAAATAAAGCATAAATAGCGGCAACCAAATCAACATCAGCTAAAGACAAAACCCATACGAAGTGCACTTCATGCTAGAACTGCTAATAGACATTCTTCAGATGGGAAACGAGAGACCTCAACCTGCGTTGTAACCTATAATGCACCATCAAATGTAGTATTCAGTGTGAATAATTTGCAGTAATTGGGACAAGAGGCAAAATGGCTGGGAATACGAAGCTGTAAAATAAGAAATGTATTGGAGCACCGAGATTGGGATAAAGATAGTTAATTTTACCAATCTTCTGTAAAAGGATAAGAAACATCCGTGATCTGTTATTTTAATAAATATTTGGATCCGGAAAGTTCCTCTTGAGAACATTTTAGTATGAACTGAAATGCTAAATCTTTCGCTTGAGGATCCAATCCAGATTAGCTACCAAGGAGAATTTTTTTTCTTATGTTCATTCAAAAATGCATTTCGGAAAGGGAAAATTAAAATGCTTTTGATGAGTATCGAACAACAAATCTGCATTTGGCATTGTGGCTGCAAATTCATTCCCGAACACATCTGTAATTCAAATGATTGAAGTAATTTCTTAAATTGTATTATATGTATTATAGCTTTAGTGATTCAGTGCTTTATAATTTTAACACTAGTAGAATTTTAGAGAAAAGGTTGAAAAGGGAAAGCCAAACGTTATGTCTGTCAAAATACATATTTTTTATCATAATTGAATCAATGAGTTTAAGTATTATTAAAATTTTAAAGCCGTGTTGAAAAATAAATGTTTTACGTTTAAATAATACTAGTTGATACCCGTCAAAACATGACGGCTAGATAGTAAATAAATGTACTAATACACAAATTATTCTCAACAAATCATTGCCAAATGTTGAAAATCTTAATAATGCGCAGAAACAAATTAATGTGTTTAAACGGCCTCGTGCTTAGTGAGTATCTAGAGCCAGATTTAAAAATGTCACTGAGCATGAGCAGAAAGCAATTTTTTTAATTGTAAATTATCGCTAATTAAACAGAGTGAAATAAACAATTTCTATGAGACTTAATCTAATATTTTACAACCATAATTATTAAAAAAAGAAAAATTATCATTAAAACATGTCACTGAGCATGCGCAGAAACAGTGAGTTTCTAAAGACAGACTTAAACATGCCACTGAGCATGCGCAGACATAAATTTTTTAATAGTAAATTATCGCTCATTAACAGAAATTGCGATTACAAAAACCAAATTTGACAAATCTACAGATTACAATCTTTCGTTTAAGACCAAAATGAAGAAAGTTGATGCAGTAGTTTTCTCTCACGGACTGCCCAAAAAGTCGGCTTAGCAACTTAAATATATAGATAATAAATTTCATGTGCTTTGAGTACTTGGATTAATTTTGTCTTTTATTGTGGTGTATCTAAACTCAAAAATGATGAATCGGTGGTCTATGTTTATGTCAACAAAGATCTTCCAATTACTGTATTTATGTAAGCTATATCGATTGTAACTAAGTATAAGCTCGATATCCCTAATATGACAACGTCAGAATGGGAGGAACATCAGAAAAATAATTTTAAAAGACAAAAGTTTGCCAGATATTAAATTCAAAATGATTTTTACTCCGGGAACTCCTGGAGGGCAAGCTCAAAAGAAGTCTTTTGCATTAAAGTCTTCCGTTGAAAATAATTGACATTCATTAATATGAGACTTGTTATATTGTTTTTCAAATTTCATAATTGGGGAAATTAAACAGCAGTCAAATCTTTGAACATCGTTGACATATCAATGGAAAAACCAAGCTGTTGTTTCGTAAAATTCTACTTATGGGAAAACCTCTATTTATTCCTATTAAAGACGTTGAAAAAATCTTTAAATATATGAAGTGCACATAATATTAAAACGAGTGTACCTAACTATAAAAAATTTGTTAAGTATCGCTATGAATATCATATTGCATTAAATTTATTTGTAATTACCGTACTTTGTAATTGGCAACTTCGAGGAAAATAAATTTTAAAATGTCTATAAGATTTAAGTTTAAGTTTTATGTTGAAAGAGTTTTACGAGGAATAAGTTTTCGTTTGTAAGTTTCAACATTAAATATTGTTGGAAAATAAGAATAGTGGTTATGTTTTATTATTATTAAGCGTTGGTATACAAAAAAATTATTTACTTACTCGTTCGCAAAGATAATAATGTTACGCTGAGGTGTAATTGTACAAAACGTCTGAACGAAAAGCTGAGTTCAGCTTTCAAGCCAGCCAGGTTCTTTTAAAGTTGAAAAAACGAGAAAAGTGTTTAAGAAAATTAAGAGAAAATGACATTGTAATGCAAATATTTGTTTTCTGGTTGAAATTTATATATTACCAAAAATACTCTTCTTCTAGGACGTCAAGCTTATAAATAAGGTTTTATAAATTATTTATAACTTAGAAAACCAAATTAAGTTCATTGTGTTGTCTTTATAAACATGGTTAGACGAGAATCTCGAAAACTAGATTTTGTTGTTAATAGCTATTTCTGGCTCACAAATCAACATTTTCTGCATTTTTCATGTAAAATTGATTCTAAGTTTTGTTTTGCATGTAAATTCTTTACAAATATATCCACTCCTACAAATATTTTCCTCAGTGTAACTCATAGATGTATTAACTTACACATATATATGGATGTGTGTAGGTGTGCACGCTTGCACGCGTGTTTAAGCTTTAACTGGACTTTATAGGGAAAATTCAAGTTATTAATATATATATATATATATATATATATATATATATATATATATACATCCTATTAATTGAGACTAGACGAGGATCGAATATCTGAGGACTTGGCATTCGGAACTAGAGTCTACAGGTTTGAGTCCTGTGGTTGGCATGAATGTTATCAGCCATTTAGAATCGGGTTTTAACCTTTTGGTTCAGCTCTTGTTAGATCTTGTGTAACATAAGATGACTGCAGCAATCTTAACCAACCTACCTACCAAACATATTTTTATTGAGGGTTCAAGCAATACTGGTAGTTAAAAAATGCTTTAATAGTTAAAGGTCGGAAGATAGCTGAACGTCTTGAGAGATCATATTCAGTATTATAGTGTGTGAGTTCGCGTTCCTCTAGGACATGGATGCTTAGAGTTGGCTTTCAGCAGTAGATATTGGTTTAAATGTCCCTCATGTGGCAAAAGTTGACCGAAGCGTACTCAACATACCAACTAACCTTTAAAAGTTAATAAGGCCAATTTTAAATACATGTGCTTATTGGATTCCATGGTCGGATTTTTCATTACATCAAAACAAGAAATTTTGCATTAATTTGAAGCAATACGATAAAAAATATAAAGAAATCATAAATGAAATATCTGAAATATTTATTACGTCTCTATATAGATAAAAAAGTTTTATTTCGATTTCCTTGTATTTGTAAATTATAATTCAAACCTTTTTTTTAATTTAAAAGTCAAAAATGAGACAATGCATTCAAATATGAAGCTTTAACCCTACCATTTTTATCTCTTCAACATTACTAAGAAATAGGGTGCAATTTTTTTCCCACGAATAGATCAGCTGTGAGGCGACATACCATCACTTTTCTCTGAAAGCGTAAGAATGGGGAAACGTACAGAGGGCGGTGCTTTAAAATAGTAAAGCAAAAAAGTTAAGTTCCGTTAAGATTGCTGAAAAGCACGATGCGTTTTTCTCCCCTGTTTTCAGAGCATGACACGGTATATATTTAAATGAGCAGCCGACGCCGTAACAATTCAGAAAAATGCTATCTGCAAACATTTTTGCTGTGTCTCAATCGATAATACTGTAAACTGCTGGGTCACTTGGGGAACCATTACCTCTCTATTTTCCTCATTTTCAAGCGTTAATGAGCGAGGGAAGATTCTTTTATTTCTTTGTATTTGACTGTGCAAGGCTGACAGGTTTATCAGTGGAGTACTCTAAGCCAATAAATGCACAGTAAGCGCATTTAAAGTATTTTTCTAAAAGTATTTAAGCAAATTTATCGTAAGTGACTTAAAAAGCGTTTTCATCCAGGCCTCAGCTTAATTAGTTAAGTGAGAATCCTGTAAACACATAAAATGCTTCGCTGAGATTGTTTCGAAGAGTTATGTTTATTTTCAAACCTTGGAGCTAGAGGAAAAGCATTCCTGGAAGCAACGTATTAGGCAGAATTGAAATGAAAAAAAAGTACTTAAAATCTAGCAGTATATTCGGTGTCGGATACATGACTTGCAATAAAGTAAAATGCATGTATGCTGTTGAAATTAGAAAATTATTATCCGCATTATGAATATTTATCCGAATTTGGTGCCACAATAAAATAGATAACAGCAGCCTAACTCGGTATATCAAAAACGCGTATATGTGTTCACTCCACGAAATCTTCGTCGATCAAATTATTACTCCATACTGGCAAATAGACATTTGTGCATTTTGATGAAATGAACATTTATGTACGTTGATACTTTTTGAAACAGTGTGAATGACCAATTCAAACACATTCCAGCTAGGGACCAATACAATCTACGCCACGGGGTAGTTTCTTCAAAGCGTGAAAGTCCATTTTTACAGTTGCTAGATTGTGATGGAACTAATTTGAAAGTAATCGGTTCGATAGCGATTTCCATTAAAAATCGCTCCTCGTCCTTGTACGTTGCGAAAAGTCAGTTCGAAAAATATTCAGATAAGAGAAAAAAATAAATTTTTAGTTTTTAATGTTAGCAACTCTCTTGTAATGTATCTGCGCTTAGCCGGTTATAGATACCAATGGTATTAAACATTTTCAAACGTATATACGAATAAACATAAATTTGTACTATTTAGTGCTATCTCGTTGAGGGAGCTTCATAATTTATTGGTTCAAACGTTCTTTGCGTTGTGTTCGTAATTTGCATATATCTGTTTTTTTCCTCTTAATTGTCAAAAGAAGCACACAGAAAATATTTTACTAGTTATTGCAAACTTCAATTTGCTAGTTTTACGATTAGATTTCAAAAAATATAATTAAAAATTCATTCAGCTGTAATCTTTTAAATAAAAATCTATTTAAGAACTAAATATTTGTTTTTAAAAAATGTAATAATTGAAAAAAATATGTATGAATTATAATTTATCTAATATAATTATTATGTATTAATTATAATTTTTTATTATCCATTATATGCAAATTTTATTAATAATTATTATTTATTTGTGTTAATATCAATACAAATCTTTTTATTTTAGTATTTAATATTTACTATTTATTTAGTATTTTACTTTTTTATTCTTTAAATGTTTGCCAAAAGATAAAGTGTTGTGGCCCATTACAATGAAAAATACTGACAAATGTTTAGAAGAGTCCCTATGAGATGTACTCGGGGGGGGGGGGGGGGGGGGGGCTTTAAAAAGATAATGAAGCATTTGGGTTTAAAATATTTTTAAAGAAAAGACATGTTTCTAATTTCACGATTGCCGTGATAGCGAACCGTCTTATTTAAATTAATAATCTTTATGAGAAACGGTTCAAAATATTTCTCGTTTTCCTCAAACCTTAAAATCATTTTATAAAATAATCTTCATCATCACATAACGTGCTTGAAATGTGTAATTTCTATTCTCTCATAAAAAGGGCACAATCTCTGTACCTATGATCTTCCCTCATTCACTTTTGATCCCTTTAGAGAGAAATTTGTAAATAATTTTCGACTTTTGAATGATTAAACTTGTCAAAATGTATCGGCTTTTACAGCACTTTTATTTTGTTTTATAAAGTTATGGATAAATCTTTACAGCTCAAGTATTGAGTTTATCAGAGAGATTTATGCTATTTTGATTGTCCCGTAGGAGAGGCAGACACTGATAAAGTCGATGATTTATGGTTACAACAGCAATTAAAATAAACAGTTAATGAAGTATACATCGCGTTTATAGGGCATATGTGTGTCAGTGATGTCGATTGCAGTTTACTTGTCAACGTTATGGATCTTTTGGTTGATCGCTAGTCATTAATTCCTTTTTTAGTCAATTTTTCTGACACACATCTACAGGTATGTCCAATATGGGGGAATGGAAAGAATATCACACCTAAGAATAAATTAAATCAATAAAAACTAGAAATTTAATTACTGCGCCTATATATTTTCTTTCATATTTTCTCTGTACCATCTAACTAAAAAAATTTTCAAATTAAGTTTTTGTAGATGATGAGAGAATTTTAAATCCATAAGTATGATCTCATGTATAATTAGCTGACTCTCCTCAAAAAAATCTGTCCATAATTTACATACAATTACGTACATGCATTAAACGTGGTATTGTATTATTTTGTATGTCATATAATAATGTAGCTGAATCTAATTATTTAAAAATTTTCTTGTTCGTAATATGTTCAGTATTAATCTTTTTCATTGAGAGGGAATTCTAGAGAAGAAAAAAATATGTAAATACTAGATAACAATACCATCTGGATGATATTCAAATCGAATGCGTATATCTAATTTATGGACGTTATATTTTCTTATCTTTTAGGAAAATTTCCATTGTAGCAATTACCTCATAAGGACAACCTCTGTACCTGTAGTTCATTACCCATATAATTTCCTTCATCCTTTTTTCATCAAAAGTCATTTTCCGTGACTCCGAAAAAAAAATAAAGGAAACAGTCAGCATTTAGGTTCCGGTATAGTTATCCAACAGCTACCGCATGCAATTAGTCTTCGAGCACATAACATTTTTCATGGCTTTTAAACTGGATTCATGTGCGTGCTACGGTATCGTGCAAGGTTATAGGTGGAGTCTGATTTCAACAGATACTGCAGCCTTAAGTGGTTAGTGGATGAAGGGATTTATGAAGCTGGAAAAGCTTCTGATTTTAATCATGAACTTCGTTAGTCTTCTCACTCGGGAGGATAAGCTCCAGATTTTTCTGAGATAAATTTTTCCAGGTCAAATTTGAAAGAGTTATGAATTCAGTATCTAGGAGCCGAAATATTGTTTTAAGGGGGCTCTCAACCTTTGAAACTTCGAAAAATCGATTTTTGGTTTTTGCTATATTCTGATTTTTGGGACATTTCTGAACAATATGCAAAAAACCGCATAAAAAAATTTGCATTATTTCTCGAGTTATGAGAGTTTATGTAAAGCTCACTCTATTGCCATACCCATGTTATTCCAACTTTAACTTCAGTTTTCTCAAATATGTGAATTTTGGGTTTGCGCGCACTGTTACTCCCAAACTGTGTGTGCTAGACACACAAAATTTTTATCAGATTTGTATTATAAGCTTCTTTACACACTAAAATCAGAAAAGTTAAAAAAAATTTGTAAAAAAATTTTTTACACTTGAAAAAGTTTTAAAAAATTGCTAAATTTTAAATTTTTTTTAATTTTATGTAAATTTTTCAATTTAAACTATATTTTTTGTATATTTTTTGGTTTTACATTAAACTTGAGTATATTATTAATTTAATTTGACCAAAAAATAGTTTCTGTATGCATATTTCTTAATTTTATGATGCGCGAAACATCCAGTGATTTTTTTCACTTTTTAGTAATGTGTACATTTAAAAATAAAATTTTAAAATTATTTATGGCTTTAGAAGTTCTATTTTTGTATAAAATATAACTGAAGACTTGTAATTTTGATATAAAACAAAAAAATTATATATATATATTAATATTATTGGAGTTTCAGTAGCTCGATTTTGATCATGTTTAGGGTCATTTCCCCTTAGTCAAAGGTTGTGAGCCCCCTTAAAACAACAAATCTGATGTATATTCTCACTCAATTTTTCTCTTTCATTTTAAAACTACTGAATGGGCTCCTGTATTGGAACCTTTTCTTTCTACTCAGGTTTGTATAGAATTACGCCTTCAAGCCTTGTCGTGATCTCTGTTAACAATCACCATAATTGTTTTCAGTTTTCAATTATATTAGTTATGACTATTCTCAATTTCTTCGCAATCTTTAAGAGAATCTTTGCTTCTACGAATATTCATGAATTCGGAGATAAATTGTAAGCAAAATGATTCATTTTTCAAGTTAGAAACCATTAAACATTTTTCAGGTTGGATATTCCTCTTAAGTATGAAATGCTTTTCTCGTCAGAACAAAAGTTTCCATTTCCCTCTCTTAACTCTCCCACAGTCGGTATGTTATTAAAAATGAGAGGCTAAAAACATATTGCATGCGTCTTACAACAGAAGTTTCCTTTTATGTAGTTTATTCAGACAAAAAGGAAACTCACCTCGAATCCTCCTACTTGCCTGTAAAGCGTTAGACCAATAATATTGACATTTGCGACTGAACAACGGAACAAATAGTTCCTTGTACAGAAGTAGTTTGTTTCCAAATTCATTGTATGTCCTCGTCTTTGACTCAAGGTCCTCGTCGTGAACTCAAGGTATACTAAATATCAAGACCCTATTTCCTTGTTTTATGGAATATTTTTCATTTTAACGTAGGATTACGTTCCTCCATAAAGGTCCACCGGAAAGTAAATTCCAAATGTCCTGCGTCGCGAGTTATAGTTTTGGCAGCGTGCCAAACACAGTCTGTATCGCTTGGACAAGCAGTAAAAAGTTAAACAGAAATGTACCAAAATGCGTCAAAATTTTGACATACATATATATATATATATATATATATATATATATATATATATATATATATAAAACAGTTCCGTAACTGACTCACTGACTGACATACAACGCACAGACCAAACCGCTGGACCTAAAGGGCTGAAATTTTGCATAGCGATTCTTCTTATAGTGTAGGGGTGCACTAAGAGAGATTTTTGAAAAATTCTTCTTAGATTTTTTTAAATTAAATTTTTAAGCTGTTTTATTAACTTTTTTAAGTTTTCATTTAAAATAATAATTTGAGGGTTATAAAATTTATATCACGAGAAATATCATAAAAATTCCTTTAAAATGAAATCTTTTTCGAATCTTTACCTCAATTTTCTGATTTTTGGGGAATTTTTAAAGATTAATTTTTACAATTTAATTTATTAAATGCTGATCACGTGATTTCTTTTCCTGGTACTTTAAATAAAATTATCGTCACGTGCATAACAACTAAATCCATAAAAAATATTTTTTTTCTTGCTAATGCGGCAGACGATTGGACATTATTTTGTCTATAAAAATATCCCTTATGATTTTTTTATAAATATATATATTTTTTCTACATCAATTGTATATATAGATCGTCGTATTTATTATATATATATATATATTGGCATTAATTGCATACATTGACCATTGTATTTAATTTGAATGTACTCCGTAGCGAAGTGCGGGTTTTCAGCTAGTATATATATATATATATATATATATATATATATATATATATATATATATATATACAAAAGAGGTAAGCAACGATGAGTAATCCTACGTTGATAAACCGCGGTAGTTTCGTTAGAAGAGACTACCTGAAATTTTTTTAAGGTTTGCAGAATGTTGTTCTTTAGTTTCTTTTAAATTTTTTGGATGTTCTAAATATATGTTCTTCATTAAAATTCGAAAACAAACTTCTTTAACATATTTAAATATAAGACAGGAATCTCGTAGCAATGAACCTCCTCTTAAATCAACGTTCTTGTCCGCAAAGCATTTCCCCTCTACTACTGAGTAGTGCACTTGAACAACAGAGCATGTGACATAATTGCTCTAACAGCTCTTCATCTGTTTCATGATGAGAATGAGTTCTTGTATTTTCATTACAATGAACAGTAAACAAAGAGACGTAATTCATGGTCTTATGGAAGTTTTTCAGTTTTTGAGCTTCTTAAGATTCTTTAGGTAATTTCAAATGTGTGGACGTGTAAAATGTTTCCTTTATGAAATGCTGGGAATGAACTCCTAAGATAAAAAGTGCTGTTATTGCTATTTACGCCCCCTGGTCGGAAGTATTCCAGACCAAGTCCATATAAGCTTGCGGCCTGAGGGTCGCCTCTCCGGTTTATAACGGTACCACAAGGGTCAGAGTTCGACTTATCTAGATGCCACCTCAATTTAGACCGAGCACTCCCAGGAGTGACATCTGCGGGAATCGTACCTTCTCCTACCCTCTCTGACCTCATAGAAGGACTTTCCGGTCTACGGATTTAGCGTGCCCATATCCGACCTAGGCAAGAATTTTTATACCTTTTATTTATCCCATACCCATTGGTGACTTGTACTTAATATTGTTTATAATCACTCAATATTGTTTATAACTTGCTGGGACTTAATATTGTTTATAAATCACTTACAATAAGAACTTCGAAAGCAGATGATCCAACAATGGGATACAAAAGGGAGTGATGTATTTTTCCCAATAACAGAAATCACTCAGCAAAAGCTACTCAAAATCATCGTTCCTTAGAAGAATTAATTGTGACTAACAGGCACATCAAAAAGACATTCATAGCAAATAGTACGAAAAGAGTATGAAATTCGAGAAATGTTATATGAAAAGAATTGTATACCAATAAAATAAAATAAAATAAAATTCCAATACCAAAGTAGACAGTCCTTTTATCGTTTTTACGAAGTAAATGTCAAACCGTCAGTCTCACTGGGAACAAACAATCTGGAATAAACAAATATAAATATAAATATATATAAGAAATTTACAAAAGGTATAAGTAGACAATTGATAGTTTTAAAATAAGGTGAGTTACAGATATAATTGAAGCAAAAATTAATTCTATAATTTATTATTATCATTGTTTTTCACAAGTTTTAGACTGCAGATTCTTCTCATTTTTCATTTTCTTTCTTTCATAAGAAAGCGTTGTGTTTCATTTCACTGTGAAAGTATTTATATTAAATTCAATTCTAAGAGTTTTTATCTTGAAACTGTAGCTTCAACTTAATTGCATATGCATAAATAAATTTTTAAAACGTGTTTGTTTACTGATTAAAATAGGAAGTCATTAAATGATGATGCCACACCAAGCCGTTTGCACACTTGGTCGATCCCAAATAATCACATCCTGTAATGGCTTTTAGTGCAAAAAGGGTCCTTTCCTTGAAAAATCAGCCCAAAGCATTCCTTTTGTTTGAGTCTGTCAATCATATCTCTCGCGAAGAAGTAAGTTAAATTGGAAAGTCAGACTACTGGAGCTCATTATAAATGGGTTACTTCCAGGTTTTCCGGGTGGAAGGCGATTTCAGTTGGGATTTTCGGCAGATCTAACCAAAAAATAATACCGTGTCAGTGAATACTGCAGCCTGGTCTAAACACTAAAACTAAGGAAAAAAATTTCCATGGAAAAAGGAAAAAAAACATACTTTATATTAATTGACATAGAAGCTGAAGTGAGAATTCCATTAAATTGGAAAAGTGATTTGGATGAAAAAAGAAAAATGAGAAGGGTAGTTCTAAATAATAATTATATATATATATATATATATATATATATATATATATATATATATATATATATATATATATATATATAATATGTATGTATGTATGTATGTATGTATATTCTACTGGCCAAAAGTATTGCATGTTTGAGAAATTTACCATTTTTTCAAGAATAAACCCCAAAAAATAATATTTTTTCAATGCAACTGATATTTTTTAATGTCAATGTGTTAAATTAGTTTAAAGACAAGATATGATTAAGTTATTGAACAAAAATAAGTATTTAATTTTATAAAAAGTAGCATACAGAAATTTAGAGGTTAACAGAAATTGGAATCCATTTTGGTTCCCCGGAATGAAATGAAATAAATAAACAATTTTAAGTTCTTCTCAGCAGAAAAGATAATAAATTAGTGCAATTGAACCGAAAAGCATTTAATATGTTGTTGGGCCGCCTCTGGCTTTGATCACAGCAGCCACTAGGCATGGAATCCATAGGGTTTTGCAACACTTCTTTCGGTATTTCATGGTGCAAATTTTAATTATTGTTTCCCGAAGCTCTCGTTTTGTTCTGGACGAATTTTGAGATATTTTCCTAGCAATTACACTCCATAAATTCTCAATAGGATTTTAATCTGGCGAGTTTCCTGGCCATGGGAGAACATTAATACCATGTTTTGCAAATTCAGCCGTAACTTAAAATAAGGAATGTTTCGATATAGAGTTCAGAATTTAACTCTAATGAAATTTAATTTAAATTTTAAATTTTTCTTGCCTTTTTCGATGTATTGCAGGGTGCTAGGTCTTGCTGAAATACCCATTTCTGCCTTGGGAACATGTCATGAGCACTAGGAAGCAATCGATCCTTCAGCACACTAATATACTGGCCACACTTCATAGTTTCTTGTACAAAAGGGAGTCGTCCAGTTGACTTATATGACATGCAGCCCCACCATTTGGCTTCTGAGTATTTTGCTGCACGAATCAGGCAGTCTGGACTCATGCTCTCTTTTCTTTATGACAAACACGGGAAGGATTGTCAGACATTAAAGAAAATCGACTTTCGTCGGTGGACAAAACTTGTCTCCATTTCGAAATACTCCAATTTTTGTGAACCTTGGCCAAGTCAAATCTTTTTTCCGCATTGTTTTGCTCAGAACTGGTTTTTCCTAGGCACATGTGCCTTGAAACCAGTTTTACGGAGCCTCCTGTGAACTGTTCTGGAACTGGCAATGACAGAAGTGGACTCACTCCATTCTCTTGCACGTGTGGCAGAACTTGCAAACCTATTTTTTCGGCATAATCGTGTCAATGAAGCATCAGCACGTGTCGAAGATAGCCTCGGACGACCACTTCTATGCTTCTTATCCCGGTTCCTTCTATTTTAAATCTCTTTTGAGGAGTGAAACAGTCGACTCACTGCAGCCGCACCGATGAGCAATACTAACATTTGAAATACTTTCTTGATGCATTAAAATAATTAAAATTAATTATTTCTTGATACATTAAAAATAGCCTGGCGCTTCCGAGGATTTACTTCCCACATTTTAAAAGAAAAGCACAGTTTAATTTTAAAAGCAATGCGCAGCGGTACGCACTTCAGCAGCGCAACAAACCAAATGAAATTATACGCAGTCGGCTCGTTTTTATAATAAGCATCCGAGATGACCCAATCGTTGGTAAAGATTGCATCACAAAGTATGACACAATAGCTTGAAACTTCTCCACCACATTTGCATTTTTAAAAAAATCAGCTTAATTGAACAAATATTATTTTTTGGGGCTTATTCTTGAAAAAATGTTAGATTTCTCAAACTTGCAATACTTTTGGCCAGTAGTGTATATACACTGCTCAAAACAATTAGGGGAGCACATGGTTTTAACGAAATTACGCAAATACTTACACCGATAAGTAACATAAAATAAATCATCCATAATTTAAAGCCTAGCGGGAAACAGAAGAAAACTTCATATGCAAATCAAAGTTCATGACGTCAAAAACCAGAAAAAGAACATAAGGGCGGAAATCGGGATGTTGCAGAAACGTCTGTTTCACTGCCTTAACTGTGAAATTCGATTGCTCAGTTATTCTTTTTGAGAAAAGGTGACTTTAAAATGTCTCAACAACGTGATTTACCGGAATCCATGGCATGGCGTATTATAGGCAGACTTGAATCCGGACAAACACAACGTAGTGTCGCGGACGCTGTTGGAGTCGCCAGAAGTGTCATTGCAAGGCTGTGGAATCGATTCCAAGAAACAGGGAATGTTAGACGTCGACCAGGGCAAGGTCGGCCACGCGCCACTACAGCAACTGATGATCGGTATATACTGTTAACAGCTCGTCGAAATAGAACAGACAATGCTACTCACCTGCAAAGACAGTTGCTCTTGGCAACATGACGAAGGGTGTCCAGCCAAACAGTACGTAGTAGGCTTCATCAGGGAGGTATCTGTGCACGTAGGCCAATAGTCTGCATTCCGTTGACCTCACGCCACCGTGCGGCCCAAAGAAGATGGGCTGCTGAACATCGAGATTGGGAGCAACATGATTGGAGTCAAGTGCTGTTTACAGACGAGTCCCGATTCAGTCTGGAGTGTGACACCCGACGTGTTTTGGTATGGTAGGAAAGGGAGACTCGAAATAACCCCACATTCGTTCGTGAAAGGTCACAATACAGACGAGCTGGTTTTATGGTATGGGGTGGAATGCGCATAGGTGGACGTACGGACCTGCATACCATTCGGAATGGTACTTTGACGACCCGAAGGTATGCAGGACGAGATACTGAGACCTCATGTCATACCTTACGCTGCAGCCATTGGAGATTCCTTTGTTTTCCAGCATGATAATGCCAGACCACATACAGCTCGTCTTGTGGAGAACAGGCTTGAAGCTGAAACAATACAGCGTATGGAATGGCCAGCGTGCTCTCCTGACCTGAATCCAATCGAGCATGTTTGGGTGCTTGGACGACGTATTACTGCGAGACCAAGGTCTCCTTTTACTCTCCGAGACTTGGAGATTGCACTTCTTGAGGAGTGGAACAGTATTCCCCAAAGTCTTATCGATAGCATCATCGCATCCATGGAAAACAGGTGTGCAGCAGTCTTAGCTGTTCGAGGAGACCACACGCCATATTAAAAATCTTGTATCATTTCTAAACAATACTTTTTTTAATCTTTTACATGTAACCAAATTGTTGCCCTAAATCATCTTTTCATGTTTTTTCCACATTTTCAAAGAATTAAAGCTTAATTACAAATTTTTTTACGTCTTTTTTTCTGTATTGCGTATTGATACGCGTTGTGGCGTCACGGTAAGTAGGTAAGGCGATTCTCTGAGGCGTTGCTAAAAATTACTACTATGGGATCCATAACAAAGCAAAGACAGAGTCCTAATTAAAAAGCGAAGGCCAATTTTTTTAACAAAAACTTAACGAGGAAATTTATTTACAAACAGAAAAACTTAATATTTAATGTTACAACATATTCAATTTAACTCCGTGTAGATTTGCAACTTACGGAGCCTATAAAACACACGTCCGTACAGGCAGCGTTCGAACTAGCGTCTCTCTCTCAGACAGGGGGTTGGCAATCACTGGTGACAGTTCCTTCGTAACTTTATTGCATTCCAGAGTCGTTAGGACGACAGCTTTACTGGCTGCATCTGTCGGAAAACGTGTTTTAATCCCCCCCACGTGTTCAGAACCGGTGGAAACGGGTAACATTTTCCTTGAAAAACACGCAGCTGTGTTTCAAGCACTTGTGGGGTCTTGTGATAAAATAAGACCATACATCCATACATCCAGTACGCTACAGCGTGTACTATCCATTTTATGCCAATACGTGGCTGTCTCGCACGGTTTTCTTAACTTCTTTGCTTGCTCCCCTAATTTTTTTTAGCAGTGTATATATATACATGCATATATATGAGTACGTGATTGCAAGCTTGTGGAACTGTAACATGTAAATCGCTTAAAAGCTAGTTTCTTCATTTTAATTATAAACCACTCTAGTCGATTTGAAATCTAATCGTAATTCGAATCCATCCCAAAAAAATGATTGCATGATGAATAGGAGCTTTTAATATTTATACTGTACTGAATAAAATATAATAGCGAATTTTTAATAGCTGTGATCTTATCAGTTATGATAAGCGGAATTTCTTAAAGGAATTTGGTTTTCTTAAAATGTTTAGTCTAGTTCAAACCAGGAATTTCCTTTCAATACCGCTGCTCTCGCTGGGGATAAGAAAGAAAAAAACACATACTTGAAGTCACCCAAAACTCTTACACATTTATTTTGATAATCTGTCTCTTTACGATTTCTTTCGTCACTTAAACTTTAATAAGTGTACCCGAAATTTGAATCCGGAGTCTTTTGCATTCCGGGCAGATAGACATGACTTCTTTGAGCTATGCCACGATGTTCATGAACAAGTTTCATATTCTTTTCTTGAATAATATGGCAGGAAAATCTCTCCGATAGACAAAATGTATCTCTTGTTGCATAAAATTAAATATCTAAGACTCATTAACTGAAACTTAAGTTAGCAACGCTCTCATTGAAACAGAAAAGCTTCCTGACATAATATTTAAATATAAGAGATGATATTTCTTCTGATCCTATTCAGCCGCTTTGCCCTAAACCACAATATGAAAAGCATAATAAAAATAACTTACTGGGATGTTTAATAAATATGTTATGTTATCCGTTATATCATAAATTTAAGTCTCTTTATATGAGCCATTCACAAGCTAAATCAGTTAAATTCCTTTTTTGAAATTTTTGAAATTTTAGTGTCAAAGCACTTGATTGACTTCTGACCTTTTTATATTCATAAAAAATTTTCCTCATACTAACGATTAACACCCCTCAATGACAAAAATATTTTGGCCATTGAATAATAAGTAACTTTTTTCAAAAGAGAATCAAGTCCATATTCTAAAGTAAATCGCTGCATTAATGCAATCAAACGCACAAGTAAGTACTTTATGTCAATCAAGTGTTAAAGCACGTGATCGACGTCTAACTTTTTATATTCATAATAAATTTCCCTCAAAATAAGGATGAACACCACTCAATGACAAAACATTTTTGAACATTGAATAATAAGTAACTTTTTTCAAAAGCCAATCAAGTTAAGTCCATACTCTAATGCAAATCGCTGCAATAATGCAATCAAACGCATAAGCAAGTACACGATGATAACGGTAAATCTTTTAGTGTTGTTTCATCGAAAAAAATAACGAAATGAATCAGTACAGTCTAACTGCTGCAGAAGTAAGTACTCGGGAATTATTAAACAATTATTTCAATTTTTTCTGTAGTAAAAAATAATTTGAAGACCGAATTGGATGTTATTACTTTTTTCATATCCCAAATCGACTATGTCCCTTAGTCACGAATAAATTATAATAATAATAACGATTACTCCAAGGATATTCTATCTTATAGATTTTATATGTCGTCAGATAAAAGCTACATCTCCAATAATACTTTCTGCAATGTTTATTTGAATTTACATTTTCGTAGGAATTTTAAAAAACAATGTATATTACTTTATCACTTTTCTCCCCTCTTTGTTCAATGGACTTAGCCCATTTGGCTAGTGATCAGTTCACATAGCCATCAAAAAGGTTCTCGTGATTTTGTTGTCCAACTAAAATGTTTTAAGCCTATGAAGACAACACGACTTGGATCAAAAAGCAAGCTTACGTTCGTTTTCTTACAAGATTACATCGAATTCCTGTCACTGAAGCAAAAGATATTCTCCCGATAGGCTGATCGATGTAACGCATTATTAAAATTAACATATAACTTCTTACTTGTTCTCCTATTCCTTTTTGCGTGGAGGCTGGTCTGTGGTTATTTGATTATAGAGCGAATCATCGGTGCTAGTCCCGCCGCTGGCATGAGTGTTTTTTACCTTCCGGAATCGGCTTCAAACTGCAGTTCCCGGTGCGTATAACCCTAATGGATTAAAAAGACTGACCGAAGAGCTCCAAAACCATCCAATTAACCAGCCCTATAATCCTCTTATAAATGGAAGCGGATACGCACTACTGAATTTTACAGATTTTGCTAGTATGAACACTGTCTCGCTGTGTGAATGTAAATACGTCTTGCAGGGGGGAAAATGTTAGATTTGTGTTTTACATGGCATTTGATTTTTTTTTAAATAAATCAGATCAAGGTATAATCAAACGACACAGTTTCAAACTGATAGAGAAATTTGTGAACTTATATGAACAAATCGTTCCGATTCTGGCTTGAATTTTTCATCTAAACAATCATTTTGAAGACATGGCTGGGATTCAAAGTTTAAGGAAAAGCTGTGCTCCTACCAGAGTGACTCCATGCATTAAACGAAATAAATCTTTGGATAAAAGTAGTACTCCTTGGGAAACAAAATATTTGACTGCGATGTCAAAAGAAAGCCAAATAGTGGTGACATCTAGTGACCAATATAACCGACAAGATAATTATGATTTGAATTAATGGGGATCTTCCGTGTGGGGCCGAGATTTGTCTTTAGGCTCTTCCAAATAAATTAACCTTACCTCAACTTGCGGAGATTCGGGTGAATAGATTTAATACCTGAAGTTACACACGTTCAAACAACTGAATAGACAAGTATCTAATAAAGAAATGTGTTCAAATAAACGGTAAAGAAATTTCCCTGACATGGAACTGTCTTCAGTCATAATTTGTTAGATTAGGAAATTTTCAAATCTTTAAAATATTTATAACTTACCTTATCTTTCAGTTTCCTTCTTTTCCTTCTCTTTCAATTATTCTCACCTTATCTTTTAGTCAGTTCATATTATAAGCTATTTTGAAAGACTAGAAGAAATAGATTACGCTTTAGGTTATGTTTAAGCAATCTCACTTACAGGAAAAGCACGAGCTAATGGATTATTGGTGAAGACATTTCTTTAGTCTGAGGATATGTTACCTTTGACGGCCAAAATTCAATTCATTTGCTTGAGACAGAAAGGAAAAATTCCAGATCCAGGGGCGGCCGTGTAAAATGCTATCGCGAAATCTACATAGCTTGTCTGATACTGTGTAGTAATGCAGGTAAAAGAGAACGGACTTAAGTAAAAGCTGTTCTTTATACAAAACAGTTAAAATTTCGAAACTTAGGTTCTAGCAATTGTTGCGAAGTGAAAATTGAAATTATTCACTCCGTACTTAGTTTATAAACAACTTCCACTGTTATTCTATGCAGACTGTGTATAGGAATTATAGTAAGTTTGTTTTATAAAGTGACTAGCTGAATACCCGTGCTTCGCTACGGAGTACATTCAAATTAAATACAACGGTCAATGTATGTAATTAATGCCAAAAAAATATATTTATAAAAAAATCGTAACGGATATTTTTATAGACAAAATAATATAGAAGAAAATATTAAAATTAAATCTAACAGAACATAAAGAATATAGTACAATTAATATAGTACAGTTTGAAGAACATTTCTTTTACTGTATTTTAATATTTTTTTTGATAATGTCCAATTGTCTGCCGCATTAGAAAGAAAAAAAATTGTTTGTCAATTTATTTCGTTGTTATGCACGTGACGCAAAATTAGTTAAAAGTATCACAAAAAGAAAAAGGAACCACGTGATCAGCATTTAATAAATTATATTCTAAAAATTAATCTTTAAAAATTCACCAAAAATCAGAAAATAGAGGTAAAGATTTGAAAAAGATCTCATTTTAAAGGAAATTTTATGATTTTTCTCGTGATATAAATTTTATAACCATGAAATTATTATTTTAACTGCAAACTTTAAAGAATGTTATAAAAACAGCTTAAAAATTTAATTTAAAAAATCTAAGAAGAATTTTTCAAAAATCTTTCTTAGTGCCCCCCTACACCATAAGAAGAATCGCCATGAAAAATTTCTACCCTTTAGGTCCAGCGGTTTTGTCTGTGCGTTATCTGTCAGTCAGTCAGTTTCAGAACTGTTTTATATATATAGATAATAAAAGAACATGGTGTTTTACACATCCTTCAATGCAATTTTTATCTTAATTCGACTAAACATATCGTCATTTTCTGTATAGGCATTCACTGCTTCTGTCAAAAGTATAAACATCTTGTGTAACTGCTCACGTTTTATCCTTTCCTCTACCTAATTCTTTATATAAGTAACACAATTTTTTCCTTCAGAAAGAACCAGACAGATTAGCAACCAAAAAATGATAATGTAATACCTAACAAAGGTTCAAGAATTTCAAGCACTATTCGTTCTTTTTCTGTTTTCACCTGTTAGGGGAGATCAAAATAAATACAAAGTGTTTAACATTGGAATAACACTTGTTTAGTTATTTTAAATAGACTTTTGAAATTCTTGGGTATCTGCCTCATGAACTAAGGCTAGTGCATTTTTTTACCAATGTGGCAGGTACTTAGCCTGGAGACATCTTACCCACATGCAAGCTAAGATTTTGAAATAACGCCTTTCTTCTCAGGGAACCAAGAGGTGGTCATACATTAAACGGAGTTCGAAACCGTTTCCAACTGGCGGAAGATTTCCTCGTTCATTCGTGTACAAAGTGGGTATCTGTGCTGGTGTCGTGTGCATAAAGTTATATTATTTATACTTATATATTTATTTTGATAGCATCATTTTTTCAGAAAAGAGCGTTTATCCCTCATTTATATGAAAAAGTTTTTTTTTCGAAGATTTATGCAATCAAATTTCCTTAATTTAAGAGTTATTTTAATAACTCTTTGGTTATCCTTATTTCTTCTCTTTTCCTGGATCCGCAAAAATTTTCAGAGCCTTTAAGTGAAAAAGAATCTAGCTCTGAACTCTATTTCTGATGATCAGAAACAGTGTTTGATAACCCTTTAAGTTAATAGCTCTTTGATTATCCTTTTTTCTTCTCTTTTCTTGGATCTGAAAAATTTTAATCAGCCTTTTAAGAGCCTTTAAAGTGAAAAAGAATCTAGCTCAGAACTCTATTTCTGATGATCAGAAACAGTGTTTGATAACTCTTTACGATAATAGCTCTTTGATTATCCTTTTTTCTTCTCTTTTCTTGGATCTGACAAAATTTTCAGAGCCTTTAAGTGAAAAGGAATCTAGCTCTGAACTCTATTTCTGATGATCAGAAACAGTGTTTGATAACTCTTTAAGTTAATAGCTCTTTGATTTTCCTTTTTTCTTCTCTTTTCTTGGATCTGAAATTTTTTTAAGAGCCTTTAAGTGAAAAAGAATCTAGCTCTGAACTATATTTCTGATGATCAGAAATAGTGTTTGATAACTCTTTACGATAATAGTTCTTTGATTATCCTTTTTTCTTCTCTTTTCTTGGATCTGACAAAATTTTCAGAGCCTTTAAGTGAAAAGGAATCTAGCTCTGAACTCTATTTCTGATGATCAGAAACAGTGTTTGATAACTCTTTAAGTTAATAGCTCTTTGATTATCCTTTTTTCTTCTCTTTCTTGGATCTGAAAATATTTTAAGAGTCTTTAAGGGAAAAAGAATCTAGCTCTGAACTCTATTTCTGATGATCAGAAACAGTGTTTGATAACTCTTTACGATAATAGCTCTTTGATTATCCTTTTTCTTCTCTTTTCTTGGATCTGAAAAAATTTTAAGAGCCTTTAAGTGAAAAAGAATCTAGCTCTGAACACTATTTCTGATGATCAGAAAAGCCCTTTAAAAGATAATGAACAATATGCAACTGTAATGAGAGTTGTTACCAAAGGAAGCTTCTTTGGGATAGCATAAATTTATATGAAACAATCTATATGTTGTCTCTAAGAGACTATTTAGAAGATTTACCACTGGGTAGAATTTTTGTAAAACTTGTAGAAAGTCATAGAGGATATTGTCAGTTTAGTAAAACTTGTAGAAAGTCACAGAGGATACTGTCACTTTAGTTATAGTCAGTTAGACTATATTGTCAGTTTAGACTGAAACACACATTGGAGATTCCAATATGTGACACTGGAATCGCCTGTAGTGTTGTATATAGATTCTGCGAAACCTGTCGATGATGTGCCATTTGCTCAAAGGTCACAAAGAAAGAAAAGCTAACAGCAAAACTTAAATGAAAGTGTAGTTTGTGCCAGTTTACATGAGTATCTGGACAAAATGAAAATCTGAGAAAAGTGAAGTTTTAAGCCCGAAATTTTACTTTGTGTTCCTTGTGTTTTTGTAGTGACCGTTTTCAGTGGTGATTGCTCGTTAAAAATTGAACAATAGTGCAATAGCCTAATGAACCGTTTAGAAACGAGTCGTTTCTGATACAAAACACTAGTTGATCTGGTTAGAAAAGGGTGCTTATTAGTAACGGAGCTTCTAAGCTACAAACGGTAGATAATGGTATTACTACAAGTGGATAATATTATAACTAAGTTCTTCCAATCATATTCGATAGTTCGGCGTTTTGAAGAGAAAGAATTCTTTTTTTATGAATAGCAATACTACACTACATCGTGCTCGACGAGTGGGGATAATTTTGGAGGCTAAGGATGTTAGTCTAATTTCTATTGGATATACTTTGGAAACTGAAGCGATACGAATTGCTACTCAAAATTTCTCTTCGGAAAACAAATAGCCTTTTATCCTTCATCTAGATATGGGAGTGTTTACACAAAGAACTCTAACATAGGTGAATCTTTTACCCTGAGGGAGTCCGTTGATAAAGCTTAAATGTTTTAGAATGTTTATCCTGCCAAGTACGAAAAATATTATTATGCAGTTTAAATAGATTCGATAAATAAATACAAACTAGGCTTCTTAGTACAACATTTATTCTCTTAAATTACATCCTATCCCCCGAAAATGTTTGTAAGCGGGTAAAAAGAGACTTGTCATCTTTACAGGATACTTATTTTAAATAGATAAAAGTTTATTTTATCTCATTTTGATTGTTAAATTGTGAGGTAATTTCAAATTCTCTTCTAATCAACATATTAATGTAATGGAAGCCAACTGGAGGATTCTACTTGCCGCAAGGAAATAACTTTTGGTCTTGCATTTCAATGGAGTTGACATATTTCACATTCTATGTGAAGTCGTGTGATTTTCTATCATATTAATAAGAACCTTAATTTATGTTTGTAAGTCAGTATTACTTTTAATGTGTAGAAAGCGAGTATAAAGTAACGTAAGTTTATCTAATATATCTTTAGTTATTTTGATAGGCTCTAGACCAGTAATCATCTATATATATAAAACGCGTAGGTATGCGGCACAAAAATCGATGATATTTCTACAATCCGAATGGCAACGGCTGCAACTACCGGATGTAAACATTAGCGCTGTCCGCGTGTGGCTCGACGATAGCACGTAATTTGTACAATTTAAATTGCTGTAGTTACTCATGAATATTTTAATTTATACACGAATAATTTTAATTTATTCATTTAATATGATAAGTGGAGATATCTGAATTGCGAACATAATACATACAAGCAAGAGAAAGTAATCTATACTATATTTAAGTATTTGCTGAAATTTTCACTCCATTTATAAGTGAAAATTTTCCCCAACAATTTCTGATTTGATTGAATGATAAGTGTAGATATCTTAGTTTTGAAAATAGTACATACAGTAAGAGATATAATTTTAAAAATCATTGGTGTTGGGTTTCTCAGACTTATCTTAACTCTGTTCTGAAGTAATGGAAATTCACATTTTTTAATCATGATGTTTTAGAATCAGCCTATAGTGAATTTATCAATGATTATAAATTTTTTGTCTAGTTTTCACTACCCCTTAACAACGTATATTTATGATAACAGGTAATGGTAACATTCCTTACATATGTTACTTTCCAATTGAGTTGTTTTGCAAAAGAAAATATAAATCTAAAAGCGACCATGCTGGTCGCGCAGGCGGCTAGTTAGCTCATATTTCACGAGACGTAGCTGGCCTATAATAAACTCATGCTGAGAATCTAAGCTGTGCTGACGCGCTCTCCGAAATATGGATGATCCATGCAAATAGACCTCTCAAATAACTCCAGACTTCTCAATATGAGACAAACTGACAGTAAATAGTACACTAAAATACCATGAAATTAAAAAGGATATTATGAAATTTAAAAGGACTGGTCTGTCCAGTTTAAAATTCATTTGGCATTTTATAACACACCGATACTCGTAAAGTTCAAATTTTTTACCCCGATTTCACGATAGCTTAAACCACACGACAAAAACAGACCATATCCACATTTCACTGTTGTTATATTTTTAGCCTTAACAACTGAAATTACCTAAATTTCCATGACAAAGATATTATAACGCGCCTTTTAAAAATTGCAAGCCTAATCTTAAAATGTTTTTTTAGCTCATAGAAGGTTAGCTTTGTGACGAGTTTAAACCTTTTTGCCGTGAAACCATGAAAATCCGACTCTCTTAACAGATATTTCATCTGATTAGGAAAAACGAAATGTTGGTGGGCGGGTTTATAGCAAAATTAATCTCTTGGTCGAAAATATTCTGTCTCTATAACTGTCACTATGTGCAAGTTATTTTGCCCTCCAAAAATAAACAAACTATCCAAAAGTTTTTGACAAATTTTAATAATTATAATTTAGTATAGTTCCATACTTTTTTTTATAAAATTTTCAGCAAAAAGTTGTTGTTTTTTGTAATTCCGTATTCTAAAAACGAAACACAGTTGACAGTTTTCAGTCTCAAACTATGAATTGATAAGAAAATAAATCTAAAGGTTGAAAGTATCCTGTCACATTTATTCATTCAAGTAACATTTATGTGCACGTTATTTTGTCCACCAAAAATAAGCAAAATATCCAAAAGTTTTTGACAAATTTTAATAATTATAATTTAGTTTAGTTCCACACTTTTTTCATAACATATCGATTAAAAAGTTATTTTCTTTTAATTCCGTAATCTGAAAAACGAAACAAGTTGATAGTTTTTAGTCACAAACTATGAATTGATAGAATGAACAAATGGACTCTTTATACCATAACAAAATAAAACATGTTTCCAATGTATCCCACTATGTTTAAAACCTTTTAAATTATGTTTCTGGTACTTTAAACTCCGGCAAATTGACGTAAAACACATTCATATACGCTTTCGCTGTATAAATCAAACACTAATTTTCTTCATAGACTTTTATTATCGTGACTGTAACTCGCGCAAAACTTTTCGTTTTGCCTCTGCAATTTTTTTCTTACTCTTCCTACAATATTTTCTAATAAAACGTATTGGCTAGAGAAGAATTTTTTTTCTCTCTACGTTTTCTCAAGGTGTTTGAAGAATACAAGAAAGTTGTAGGAGAAAATAACTCTTTTTGTAGGTAAGTTCCATTTTATGTGCTACTCAATTGCCTCACATGCTACCAAAAGAGCTCTTATTCTTTTAAATTCTCAACAAAGCTCAGTAAATTTGGTTTAAAAAACTTGTTATTTATTGTCCTATTTAAAATTAATTGATATTATTATCATTCTTCGTACAAACTTAAAATATTTCTTAAATGATTGTGAAGCTAAAGCCTTTAAATGATATTAATATGTACTCATAAGCTAACTTTTATTCTAATTGGGAATTTCTGTTTAAGGGAACGGTGGACCTTTATTTGAGGAATCTTGTCATTGTAATACTGATTGTGTTATTTTAAATATATATATATATATATTATATATATTTTCTGTAGATTATTAGTACCAATATAATTTTTCTTCAAGTAAAAAATCATTTATGAAGCTTCTACAAAGTATTTATAATCGGTAAGTCTAGTGATAAATTTTAAATCTGTTTTGCTCAAACAGATTTTTCAAGGTTTTTAGATTTTTTAAATGCTCCATGCTACTTAATTTTGTTCAAAATTAATGAAATTGATAAGAATAATCCTGATGCCGTTTACAAAAAAAAAACTGGGTATGCATTTACAATTCGACTTCATTAAGGTAATTAATTGATTTATAACTTTTTTAAAGGCAAAATTTGATAAAAATCGGATGGAATTCAGATAAAAATCTCTCAAAAATTAACTATTCAAGGGATTAAAAATTGATACCCAGATTGGTTTGTTATACAGTTTAAAGAGATGTAAAATGCAAAATCGAGGAAATATCTCAAAAATTAAGTAGCAAGGAGCATTTTAAATTTTGTTTATAAATTTCAAATTTGTTAAAAATCTTAAAATTATAATGAGATTGGAAATTTTTTTTAAGGTATTCTATTATTTATAGTGAAATATATATATGTACAAAATTTCGTATCTCTATGATGAAAAGTAAAACAAGTAAATTTTAATGTCCACCGTTCCCTTAAGTCGTGGAAAAACATTATCTGTTAATTTCAACACAAAATATATTTTAATATTTTACTCAAAATAATTCCTACATCTGTATGAATCTTTTCCCCATCTTCAGCTAAGCTTTATATTTACTTTGAATAGCGAAGTTACTTTGTTAGTAAAAATAGATGTTTTTGTAACTATTACATTTTCATTTGGATTTGGTTTTAGACATTTTACTTTCTAAAGACTCTGGGAACGCAAAGACTACGGGACCGTAATACACTCTGTGAGAAAAATATGGCGGCATCTTGATAAAATAGTCTGCTCTTGTCGAAACTCAGCACATAAATATTGAGAATCACGATATGCAAAATATTACAAATTCAACGCTTATGAAGCGCTATAAGCATCTAATTGTCCCATATAACAGGCCAAATCCAGGAACTGAATCTTCATGGCTGATAAAATTGTGATAACTAATTTAAGAAATTTTTCATCGAACACCAGAAACGAATGCCTTAGGCCGTCTGCACACGGAGCAACTCAAAAGAAACTGATAACTGACTCAAATCAGAAACCAGTCCGTGATGAGTCGTAACCTATGTAATTGAATGGAGCCACGCACACGGCGCAACTGGTTACAAACCCGTCCGACGGGTTTGTAACCAGTTGAGTCAGTTATCAGTTTCTTTGAGTAGTTATCAGTTTCTTTTGAGTTGCTCCGTGTGCAGACGGGCTCAGTGATATCTCACACTAGGTTTAAAACTTCTAGAGGAAATCTGTATACGTCAAGTAATTGGGCCTAAAGCGGTTGTAGTAATATTAAGGGTGTATCATTTGAAGGCCTTATTTGAATAGTGGGCCAGCTCCCCTTTAAAAAAAATGGAGTTAGCCTCACTTTCATGTTCATACAAGTCATTTCTATCTTATTTTAAAACTGGTACACCTCCAGCTTATTTCTGCTGCCAACAGAGGGTACCACAAATCAGACTTCAGCAGTCATTTTTCAGCACTCATTAGACTTTAAGGCTCTGCATCTCAAAATGAACAAACATGGAGTTGGCCCACTATTCAAATGAGGTCTTCATTTAATATCTGGTCAAAATAACGCGCTTGTAGCAAACTACTGTTACTGGTGGATCAAGTATATACACACTAACCCACTTCAAATTTTTTCGGAAGACTAAGCGAAACTGCGCTCCAAAAAGGTGTCATACCACAGGGTAATCTTAAATAACAGCACCACTCGCTATTTGCTGTTTAACATCACATTTTCGCCGCCAAACCATGCGCTGTATCAAGACAATCTATTAGAATGGCGATTGGCAGAGGCAAGACTCCTGAATCGGTGGCACTTAAGGTGATACACCAGTCTATCACGGAGACCTGTAATCCCCATATTAAAGAATGGAGAATTTTCGGTCCTCAGTATTATTTCAAATCACAGATTAGAATAAAGGTAGTTTTTTAATTTCCGCCTTTCTTATACGAAGGTAACCACAAAATTACTGATTGAGTAGTTTATAAATTTTAAAATTTTCCAGCGGCTATTTTTTTAACAAGACATTACATCATTCACATTCGTTTGCTACGAAAGTGAAATTGCTTTTAAAATAATTGAAAAAAAAAAGTATATTTTGTAAAACGGGTGCTAGGATTAAAGATCTATTTTCAAAAGCAGAAAGTATAATTCAGAAATATGCGTTTTCTAATCCGTGATTTGAAAGTAACTTAGAGGAAATTTCTCCATAGATTTTCATAGAAATTGGTGATCTGTGAGGTCATCATCTTAAGATGTGTACAGTTAATCACTCTTCTTTTGAAGATCGTCCATAAGTGGTGCCTAGCACAACAATCCTGGCACTTGTCAGACCATATTCTGGAAGATTTCAGAGATAAATCCCATATTTTTTATGTATTTAAAATAGGCCCACCGAAGGACAGTCCAGATTTTCTTGTAGGAAGCTTAATGCTGTCACCCGTAGAATCATGGTATGAGGAGCTTATCGCCTGCAATGTTTTATCCTCTCGTGTATCTTCAAATGGTGGTTTATCAGTCATTGACATCTTACGTAGATGAGATCCTACGACCTGCCACTGATCTCGGGACTCTCAGATACTATTTTTAGAGGAATAATGTAACAGACCCCAAGGCATTAATTCTCAGAACTATCTTCCACCTATTGCCACCCCTTGCATCTCGAAACCTTCCATCAATCAAGCTTCTGTGAGACAAGCCATAGGTTGCGATTGTCAAGTAATTTAGACAAACTGGAGCATCACTTGCTTCTTGATATTTCTCCCACGTAATATGTTCTATCTTTGGAAGCTTAATCTTTGAATAATTAATGTAAAAGTTTTCACAGCGGAAGAATACATGCTTCAACATTCTGCTCAGAAATTTTAACATTATTGCTTTTTTACTCTCGTGATCAATTCTCTGTGAATACTGTGGAATGTAGAGCAGCAAACGTTAATTACATTCTTCATAAACTATTCTAGATCGAGAGTGAAACGTGAGAACATCTCATCTTGGTGATTCCAACGCATAGTCATTTTCATTTCATGCATAATTGTCTCTTTTCATTTTCACTGTAAAGTTTCCTTAGATCGGATCAGGTGCTTTTCTGAATTGGAGAGGTTTTCTACGTTACCCGTGGAATTTATTCTATATCCATGTAAGAGCGAATTGTGACTCAAATGACTACCGAATATAGCAAAAGATGATAGAATGGCAACACATACAAAAGCATACCTTCCTTCTAGTCTTTCTCAGTCATAATCATGCGAGCATTACTTTGGAAAATAATGGGCAACATGCCTTACTTTTTGAAAAGAAAGATCGCACGCTTTATTTTATGATAAATAAAAATACTCTTCATATCAGCCTGGACAAAATTTCTTGCTTCAGATATCCTCAAAATCTAATAATGTGTAGCTGTTTAAAATGTTAAATACTTTTGACAACAGTATTAAACACTTTAAAAGTTTTCTGATAAAGTTCATGTACCAAGTGTCATCATATCAATTACTAGTTTACTGATGGAATTAAAATAAGACTGTTGAACTAGCAAGTTTTTGTTCCGATCATATGTGCATTTAAATAGAATCAAGTGTGACCTCTGTTGCAAACTGAAATGATATATTTGTTTTGGGCGTACTGGTGGCGCCACCTGGCTGCTTCGTTTTGCGCGAAGCGTGAGTATTTTCAGTTGGTACTCTTGAACGGAATAAAGCCTGACGCTTGAATTCTTGTTTACATTGAATTTCTCGAATTTCTTCAACCTCTAACCGTATGATAACCAGCAATTCAAAATCACTTGACACTACTCACGACTTAAGAGTATCAATTTAAAGAAATTAATGCGTCTCAGTTGAAGTCTTTAGTCAAGTTCCATCTAACCACAGAAAACAAATTTGACGTTATGACCCTTAGTTGTAAAGATCATAATGTGTTTAACAATAGTGAAGTAATGCTAAATACATTTATCCGAATAGAAGGTTCTGGGTTCAGTGTCCTGACTAACCTGTTAAAATAAATACCAATTATTAATGAATTCTAAGAGAAGTCCTGTCGATGAAGTCCAAGACTAAATTTTTAAAAATAACTCAAAATTAAATAAAGTAATCGTTTGTAATTTATCCCGTGTAATTCAGCTGTATCTGTTTATCTGTCTGTGAACTGAAAATTATATTTAATTATCAATTTCATATCTTTCTGATATATCTTCATATATCTTTTTTAATATATCTCTTTGTTTATATACGTTTTTGAAATTTTGTATGCACT
>OU015494.1:179598979-179613979 GCA_907164885.2 Dolomedes plantarius | reverse complement strand
CAACTGAAATTTCTTTTTATTTAAAAAAAAATTGATGATAGCTAATTATAGTATTCTTTACTCGAGACGAGAATCTGAGAAACTAAAGTACACGAGCAAAGTCTTCGAAATCTAAACACTTAATTAATTTGCTCATTAGTCATTTCTGACGTTCCAAACTTTTTTCAGGGCGTGAATATTCAAAAACACCTGCGGAAAATTATGAATAATATATAGACATATGATCTATGACTCTAAAACTGGAAACCTTCATTGAATAAAACATATTGGATCTCCTTTCACCCAAATTACAACACATGATATGGATTCGTCAAGCTTTCGGAGTGCGTTTATACCTTATGCAGAACAGTCATTAAAAATGTATTTTTTCAACTGGCTTAGACTTAGGATCTGAACCTATTTCTCTGAAATATCCTAAATATGTTTGTTTATTTATAGATCTGATGTTTGTAAAACTCAGAAGTGGATGTTAAAAGTAATTTTTCCAGGTAGTGATAAGCATTCTTATTCTACTATCACGATATTCTACTATCACGATTTCATCTACTATCACGATGAAAAGTAGCATTATCATCAGTGTAAGGTCCACCACCTCTTGGATTTAGGTGAACTAGATTGGTTCAAACATTAAACTATCTGTGAGCAACAATCACTTTACCTTCCAGAGGTATTAGAGGTGTTGGTACGTACCAACAGAATATGCTTTTCACTATAACCCTCCATAACGACATAACTTTAAGATCTTAAGGAAACTAGATCCACATCGCTTCACTAGGGTTCTTCAAAAATCTAAGAAAAATGGTATAAAATTTTACTGGCTACTTTACTTTTTTCCAGCTCTCAAATACCCAATTTTCAGTTACAACGTTCTCTGTACCAATACAATGTAAGTTTCCTATTCATTATTACATTTTTTAACTTGGTTATTTACATTAAGATCTATCAAATTCTATTCTTTTCAATCCTCTGCCAATAATACACTCAGTAATGGATTAACTTTAGCTTTTAGAAATTTTTTCAGCCCGCTGCAGCTCAGAGAAACCTATGAGTGAATAGTCCTTTAGAATCACTGGTAATCCCTTTCCTCTAAAACTAGTTTTGAACCGCTGTTACTGTCAAAGAAATCAACCTTGATTTCCTTTCCATTGACTGATACTGTCAAACAATCCGTGATTTTATGACACTTGTCCATTTTGGAGAATTTTTTTAAACATAATACTAGCTAAAGACCCCCAGATAATTAACCTTGAATAAAATTGTGAAAGATTTTGAGTCTTTTCCATACCAATGTTAATCTGCCTCAGCACTGTTAATCAGAGGTAGCTAGAAAGAAAAAAAAACTAGGGAATGAGTGATTACGAATACTTGATTACGAGTTCCCATTGGGAATTCGCAGCTGAAAGTCATTTAAATACGATCACCATCTGGCTCACTAATTTCTTCTCTAATTCTTTCTCTTTTTCATAATTTAATGGTCCTAAGAAAAAAAAATTATTTCAAAGAATTTTATCGGATTTTTGTTTAATGACTTGTTGTAGTATTTTACTTCCTAACACAACGCGGAATACTCCCTCTGAGTTTCGATGAATCCAAACTTAAAGCTGGAGCTATACAGAGGCTGTTCGCACATTTTTTAAACGATTTTGGTCAGCGATAATAAAAAATCGTTTGCTGCAAAAGAAAAAATGCAATTGTACTATGTTTTTAAAAGTCAAAATTATAGTCTGCGGCTTGAAAGTTTTGTTTTTATTCAAAATGGCGTTTTTAACAAAGCAGTGGTTCGAAGGCTACATTTATGCTCTTTCCGAAGAGAAATATGCATACTCCGTTATCCAAAAACGATGTGAGAGTCATGGTTTTGTGATATCTAAAGCGTCGATAGGTAATATCGTCAACAAGAAAGGAAAAAAACGTCAAATTGGAGCCTCAAGTGGGACAAAAATTCCAAACAAGGATCCAAGGAAAAAACGGACATCTTCGACTATTTCAAAGGTACGTTGTTTAATGCTAAAAGAAAATCCCCCTAGTCAAAGGACAGTTGCAAAATCATTAAAATTCTCGGTGTCCACTGTAAACAAAATGATAAACGCTGATTTAAACCTTAAGAAAGCGAAAAAAACGCAATGTGCATCGTCTTCTTCCAAATCATATCGCTGAACGCAGGACACGCTGCAGAATTCTATATGAGAAACACTTATCCAAAGAAAAATGGAAAACAATTGTCACAATAGATGAATCATGGGTGTATTTAAATGATTGCAACAAAAAAAGAGCCATTTATTATCATAAAAGGTGAGAAAAGAATTTAAGTACATGGTTCAAAGAATCGAAAGAAAGATTTTCTAAGGGATTCATGATTGTTGCTGGTTTTTCTTATAATGGCAAGTTAAAAATAAAGAGAGTGGAAAAAATGCCAAGATTAACTCCAAATACTATCAGGAACATATTTTTCTGAAGGAAATACCATCACTTTACCCACAGTGCCATCAATCTGTGAGACTCCATCAGGCCAAACTAGCAGTCACACATCAAAATCCACCGTAAATTTCCTAAAAGAAATTAAACAAAAAACTGGTATCAATGTCATACCCTTCACTGATATACCTACTAAATCTCCCGATGTATCACCTATGGATTTTTGTACTTTCGGACTTTTAAAATCTGCATTATGCAAACGTCGTCCCAAAACCCTTACTCTGGAAAGCTGTTCAGGAGGAATGGGATAGAATACCTCTTCTGACACTTCAAAAGGCATTATTATCCTGGAAATTGCGGTGTCGAATGATAGTTCAGAATAAGGGATGTCAAATAGAACATTTAAAACACAAGAATTTTATGTAATTTAGTTTTGTGAATACAATATACATCGTCTAAAAAATGTGTGAACAGTCTCTATATTAGCCCATTTTTCGAGAGTTCATTTTGCAATAGTTTTCAATTAATTATTAATTTCTTTAAAGTCTTTTCAATTTGGGCTGGAAAGGATGTTATCGAGTATGCAAACATGAACACTTTTTAATGGGAAATTATTGTTGTAAATTTGTTTCATAAACACAAAAGCAGATTGATGCTAGAGGAAAAACAATCATCAAATCCTTTACATGTTTCGTTTGCTTTTTGAATCGGACGATTTATTTTGCATCAAAAAGTCTTCACATCACTGCTTGCCAATTCTTTTATCCGTTCTACTATTTTCAAAATTACTTTTTTATAATTATTTCATTCCTTTGAATTGACGATTTGTCTCATAAAATATTTTTTAAATGAAAGTAAAAAGTTTAATGAGGATTAGAAAAAGTTTTTCTTTTGTTTATCTCCAAAAAAAATTTACATTGCTTAAATTCTAATGAATTATACCGGACAACATGTAAATGCGCATGATAAAATTTTATTTTACAGTTGTTTTTTATACAGTTGATAATTTTAAATTTCTTACATGATTGGAAAAAAGCCATGTTGTTCATGATTCAGAACTAAGTCTTTTTCTGCCTTTAATTTTAAAAGTAGAAGACAACTAATTCAAAATTGAAAGGCATGCACTCAAACAAACAACAAAAACAAAAAAAGTTTGATAGTCATCTGTTTTAATCAATGCAGATCTACAAAACTAAATGAGATAGTATAATTCCTCGAGGATCAAACGATATACTTTTATACCAATCGCAGAACAATAATTTCGACTTGAGTCTTTTGTACAAAGAAATGTACTTTTGTATACAAAATTGATAGACTAAAGCTGTTTATACAAGTCAAAAGTATTTTGTTTTGCTTTTATATCAATTCTAACAAATATCCAAAAATCACTTTTTTTTTTTTACCTAAGCCCTTTATGGAGGGCACCATTGAAATAATTTAGCAATTCCCTAAAATAAATGTTAAGTTCTCTGCGTTCATGGTTTCTTTAGTGCTGCTCTCTAGTGTTTTACTTTGGTACTAGAATGATATTACAAAGATTTTTTTTATTTATATATGTTTACGCACCCGGAACTTGGCAGAACGAGATTTAGAGCTCTGAAGCTTTTGGAATTTTTTTTCGCTTTTATGAAGTTAATTTTGGTTCAATAATTTTGTCTAGTCTGTTTATGAGTGAGTAAAATATGTGTCAATTCAATTCTGAAAGAAAAACCATAAAATGGTAAATTTTTATAAAGCCAACGAATTTAACAGAAACTGGTTGAATTTTACTTCAATGTATGAGCGTTAAAAAACTATATTTTATTCAGATAAAAAATCAACATATATCAAACTCTTATAAGGCGTCCACATTCATCTGCACTGCACAGTATTCTGCGGGGGAAACCAGCGATTTATGGGCAGAGCAATCTGCAACGATCCTGCGATCGAGCGTTTTTCACAGAGCATCAAAGGCGGGGCGGGGGGTCACGCTCCTGTAGTGTGACTAATCGACCCCAAAATGGTGTGAAGTGGGGTCAGGGGGTACTTGTCTGCATGAATGTGGAAGCGCTATTGCAGTTTTTTCCTTTTATACGGCACTCATATTAAGTTATTACAACAGTGCATTTAGGGTACATTATTCCTATTAACTTAGTAATTTTAAATTGTGGGAACTGAAAACTTAATTCGTAACATATATTTGGCATTCTTTTTATTTTGTTGAAGATAGTTTGTTATTTCTTGTTCTGAAGAGAATTCAAGACTAAAACAATTCTTAATAAAGAAGAACCTATATGTGGAAGATAGGCCTTCAAACAAGAAAAAAAACTAAACTTTATGTTGTTTAGGGAGTGTATTTAAAGCTCAAATAACTAGGTATAATGATGGAGGCTATAATTCACATAAACAGATGTCAAGAAAAAAAATAATATCCGGGTTAACAGGTGATTACTATATAATGCACAATAGGCATTGAATGTAGTAATAAGGTTTACATTAACTGCAATGTAATCTGTTATGGCTACGGTTATTTCCTACGGTTATTTCATGCCCGATATTCAGATTTAAAAAAGTTTTTTAAAAAATCTTTGCTTAACTTTTATTATTATAGTATCGTTCTATCACCTTTCAAAGGATTATGTATTTAAAAATATGGTGCTGCCATCTATTAGAACTTTTATATACTTAAGTTAAAATTTTATAAAAATATTGAACTTAATTATGGATTGTATTTTTGATCGACGTTGATAGATGGCAGCACTATTTAAATCCCATTGAAGAATATTTTCACATCTCAAGTTTTAGTAATACGACATCCATTTTTCAGAGCCACCAGACTCTACTAACTTTTAAAAATCGTTGCTTCAAATCATAAACGGCCGTTCGGTTTAAAGGAGGCTAAATAAACAGAATATTAACTATCTTAAAAATCATAGATGATTCGTTCTAAATACAAATTATTTTGTGTGCAGGAGTCTGTGAACTACATAAAAAATAGAAAACCGATTGCTACATACAAAAACATTAACTACATACAAAACATTGGCGGCTCCAGGGGGAGGCAGTAGGGGCAATTGCCCCTCCCAAAAAAGCCCGGCGTATTTTTTTTTTCATAGCCTAAAATTATATAATCGTAGACCTAATACTAAAGGAGTTTAAATTCCTTTATATATATATATATAACCCTAAGAGCCGTTTTTGCCCCCCCCCCCCCAAAAAAAAAAAAAAAAACTCTGGACTGGAGCCGCCCCTGATACAAAACCGATTCGAAAGTCTTTTAGCGAAAGCTTATTACTTTAGAGTTTAATAAGCAATAAGCTAAATTATTTTATTTAAAAAAATATATTAGATTCCATGCTTCTGCGAGTCAGTCTGTTTATTTATTACCGCACACAATAGGGCAAATAAATCCGTCACAGTTATTTTTGCCCCATTTGAAAAATTTAAGCCACTTGAAAAAAAAAATTGAAAGAACGAAGAAACGGGGATTTTTTTTAATACTGTGTTTAACCATAAAAATTAAAATCCCAAATATAGCATGACCATAAAGAAAAAGACACGGATATCGTATTGCATTTCAACAGAAGTCATTTACACGTTATTCGTGTTCAAGAGACTGCCAGCAACTCGCGCAATAGTTCAGCGCGATGAAAACAAAAGTTTCCCGCAGTTACAGTCTTTGACAGCCAACAGATATTTTCTCACTGGTGAAGCAGCCTTTTTCACAATAGACAGTATCGAGAAGCCGTACTGTCGTAGGTGTACCATCACCGAACCTGACGCTGCCAAGTCACAGTAGGTCGATACATCGTCAACCTGCCATTGACCAGTCCGCTGTCATTTTCAAGTACCATAAAGTAGAAGTGGCCAACTTTTTCTTATACACGGGCCCAAAATATTCCACCTGGTGCTGGCGTACAAGCTAGCTCATTAATAAAAGAAGAATAGGGGTGGCCAGCCTTTTCTTGTACACGTGCCCAAAAAATTTTCAAAAAAATTTCTTCTGGGGCTGACGTGCCAGCTAGCATATTAATAGAAAAATATAAACTTTTAATAAAAGATTATTAATAATGACAAATTTGCATTGTACTATTAACTAGACAATATTTACACAGTTATAATAATAGTGAAAGTTGTATAAAATAAACAGTAGAAAATTAATACCAATTATTTATGAATGGTGATTTTGCTGATAAATATCAGATACCAGTTATTTTATATCAGGTTCTTATTCTGTAATACAGAGAAAAATAATCTCCGGCTAGATACCTCATATCGTATATAATGTTTTATGAAGTTTATTTCCAAAAATAGTGGTTCACGTGCGTACAGAAAAAGAGACTTTCGATACAGACATAGGTAGTTTATAGAAGAAAAAGATATTTTTAAGTTTGGAATTTCAAGTGCTCATTATTTCATTTTCGGCTTTTTTGTTACACATGCCTGATAACCGCTTGATTACAACAATTACTAAAATTGAAAACTTCTGGTTCTATATAAAACTGAATTGGAAACATATTCATTGCATTTTAAGGTCCTTAAAATTTTGGTAAAAATCGAGGATTCATGGGCCACCTATGCCATAGATTCTTCATGACATAGACTCTATGGCATACAGAATAGGATGTTAAACACAATACCTTCTCTTCCAATTATTCATATGGCATCCGCTTTGAGTCTCTCTATGGCAAAAGCTGCAATACCACCGTGTACAAGCGAAATGGTATAAATCCCCTAGGTCTATGGCCAAGAACAAACATATATTGGTTATTAAATAACCTTATGGCAAAAGCTGCAATACCACCGTGTACAAGCGGAATGGTATAAATCCCCTAGGTCTATGGCCAAGAACAAACATATATTGGTTATTAAATAACCTTAAAACAATGGATGCATGCGTGTGTTGGAGCAAGCAAGGAAGACAGAGCATTGGCCTTTAACATACATTTATTTAATAAATCACAAAATTCAATTAAAGTGTAATTACTACCAGCACAATATTCCCTTTCATATTAGCATTTTACATACGAGAACTCAGAAGCAGAGGCAAACTCTATGGTCAAAGTAATGATTTTTTATAGTCTATGGGGAGGCACTTACTACAGCTGAAGTATGCAGCGATGAAAGAAGGCATCGACGACAGGTACCCAAAATCACGTCATATACAGGATCATCTTGGCGGGTTACTTGCACATCTCCTAGACTCTGAGGCAGTCGAGACTCTCTGTGATCTGAGCTCTAAGAAAAAAAATCGGAGATAAATCTGGACCTTCTCTCCTTTTTCTTTCTTACTTGGAGGGGCTGTTGTCCGTTTACGGAGGGGCCATTCTGGCCCGCCCCTCATTTTCATTGGGCAGTGGGTTGTTTTTCTCTCAGTAGTTCCTGCCCCAATTGGTTCCTTATTATACTGCCCCTGTCCATAGTCTACGAAGTACCTCCCCACCTATAATTTTCATTTAGCAATACCAATTTTACCCTTATCATCTGAAGGTTTTACTGTGGGCCATAAAATAACGACCTATCTATCTTCGCAATATTTATAGACTTTAGATCGCTATCAATGGCCACACCGACAGCTATTCTTCTATTTCCTCCTGGTGTACAAGCCCCTATTTACCCCTGCCTCTGCAGCCTTTACAATAGATTTGTTCTTGGCCACACACCGCGGGGAATTATACCATTCCGCATCTACACACCGTTTGCTGAATCTTCGCCAAACTCGAATTCTGTCGTCATGTGCTCCAGAACAAATTGCCTTTCATCAGCAAACCATATCACTCCTCTTCCTTGGATTATACCAATTACTGTGAATAGGTTTGGCACCACTCGCGAGGGATCTCTCAGTGAAGTCAAAATAGTCTCCAATTCACGATCCCTGACTCTGTTAATGACCACTGTTTCGTCCTGAATTACACCCGGTTTAGAGGATTCAGTATCATTCAGTATCATTCAGCAAACCATATCACTCCTCTTCCTTGGATTATACCAATTACTGTGAATAGGTTTGGCACCACTCACGAGGGATCTCTCAGTGACGTCAAAATAGTCTCCAATTCACGATCCTTGACTCTGTTAATGACCACTGTTTCGTCCTGAATTACACCCGGTTTAGAGGATTCAGTATCATTCAGTATCATTCAGCAAACCATATCACTCCTCTTCCTTGGATTATACCAATTACTGTGAATAGGTTTGGCACCACTCGCGAGGGATCTCTCAGTGACGTCAAAATAGTCTCCAATTCACGATCCCTGACTCCGTTAATGACCACTGTTTCGTCCTGAATTACACCCGGTTTAGAGGATTCAGTATCATTCAGTATCATTCAGCATACCATATCACTCCTCTTCCTTGGATTATACCAATTACTGTGGATAGGTTTGGCACCACTCGCGAGGGATCTCTCAGTGAAGTCAAAATAGTCTCCAATTCACGATCCCTGACTCTGTTAATGACCACTGTTTCGTCCTGAATTACACCCGGTTTAGAGGATTCAGTATCATTCAATACCATTAAATAAATCTGACGGTAGTGTAATTTCTCCTAGAACTATACCATGTGTCTTTTCTTTATGCACCCAGAAATTCTGTCTTGTTTGACTTACTGGCCGCTCAAACAGTTGAGTTTGAGAGGATCAATTCTATGCAAACAGCAAGCGGTCTGAAGAACGATCCATTCTTTAAAAGTGCAGATACCTAACCTTTTCTGAAGTCACCTACACTTCAAAATTTCTTCTGTGAAGTTATCAAGGTCTTTTTATGCAAATGTCTTTGTTTCAGTAGGCATAAATTTTTCAAGGAGGATAAGTGCTAGTCAACTGTGCGTGTTATGTGGTTGTGAATACTTAATAGTGCAGAATTTCTAACCCTTTGCCCGTCTCTGTGGAAAATATTTAATTGTTAACTTACTTGTTTACCAGTTAAATATTCATCCTTGGTTTTTTTTCAATTTTTTTTTCTCAAAGCGTGTACATGTCTAAATTTAATAAATGATATTTTTAGATTATAGTTCTCTTCATTCACAGTGGGTTATTATAAAAAGACCTCAACATATGTATGTTTTAAATATCGAAATGCGTGGATGGGACCACTGTCATTTATCGATATTATCTATTTGCGCTTTGAAATGTATTAATATTTCATAACGAGTTTACGTATGTAAAAAATTACTGAGAATTCTGTACTAGACTTTAAAATATCATCTGTTCATTCATTATTTTGAACTGGTAAGCTCATACGTTTAACTACATCCATCTAATCATGGATGAGAACCGCAGTGCAATGTGTACTCAGTTACGTCTATTTGTCGTTGCATTTCTTCTCTTCATGTTTATCTCAACACAATTTCTCCACGGGCTAACACTCATTCATATTTCCTTCATTGTGAAAAATAAATATTCCTTTGTACAATTAAGGCTGTTGTGTTCTAACCCTATTGGATTCGTTCACCTCAATGTTAACCTCTGGTGAAAATTTGTCTACTATTTATAGCTACATAAATTCTGATAATCCAATAAAAATGGTAATTTTAAATAGCCTGAAACAGGATTCATTTTATAAATTTCGTCTACCAAAGGAATTTATGAGCGTTTAAAACATATTATACCAGATTTTTCAAACGGATAAATTAAATTTAAAAATATTATTTGCATTTTTTTAAAATTAAAAATGCCCCACAGTGAAAAATTTCTTTCTTTATTACGGAGCACAAATAAATTTTATTTATTTAAATTTTTTTAACACTCAATCTCATTCGGCAATCCTTGGACAAATTTTCTCCATAAGTTAACACTGAGGTGAGCGAATCCAATAGGGTTAGTACACAGCAGCCTTACACCGAAATGGAAAAACATTCAAACCAAAAACCTAGAAGGAGAATTGAGCTGGTAGATATTGAATTACACCTAGAGAGTACCAAATTTCTATATCCAAGTAAGAGAAAATTTTCTGTAATGTCGAACTAAAAATCCTCATGTACAGCTGAACCCCGTTATAGCGAACCCGGTGTATAACGAACTCACGGATATAGCGAACAAAAATTTTGGTCCCGCCGTTTTCCTATTATATTTAATGCTAATTTATCCTTTTATAGCGAACCTCCGAAATCTTAAAAATCGGCTATAACGAGCCTTTTTTCAGTCGACTACTGTTTTTTTTTTTTAATTTTTAGACTTCTTAAGAATGTTGAAAATGCAACGAATGTTGAAGAAGAAGATGATGAAGATTTACCTATCACGATGGGGATAGAAAAGCACAAAATTTCATCATTCTCAGATTGTGACAAGCCATTGTTCGATACATGTGATGATGAAGTCATTACATATGAAAATCCGACAGATGAAGATATTGTGGAAGAAATTAAAACGCATCATTCTGAAATCGAAGATTCTTGCATCTGATGCTGATGAAGAGGAGCACATAAATGACGAAATCCCCACCATCTCAGATACTACAGCAGCGAAACGTGTAATTAATAAGTTTTAGTCTACACAAAAAGTGGAAAAATGAGTGTTGGAGTCATTTGATGTATTGGACAAAGAAATTCATAAAATGTTTTTGAAATCGGCATCACGTCACCAAAAGATTACCGACTATTTCTGTATCAAGACAGTGAGCAACAATCAAAGATAAAAAGAATTTATTTCTATTTGTCTTCATTTTTAGTTAATTTAATTAGTATTGTGTCAGTTTAACGTAATCGATTTTAGTCAGTTCAATTCATTAATGATCATTTTTAATAGATTTTATCATTTTTTTTAAATACATCATAATTGAATACACATAGCAACTAATGTATAATACATTTTGTATACTCTGGGGCAGCCAAGAGTCTCTAACATCTAACTCTGAGGAACCAAGTCTGAGATCGATCTTCTTCTTCTCCAATTCCTTCCGTCCTTAGCGGAGCTGTTGTCCGTTTTCAGGGGGGGCCATTCTGGCACGCCCCTCACTTTCATTGGGCAGTGGGCTGATTTTCTTTCAGTGGTTCCTGCCCCAATTGGTTCTTTATTAAACCGCCTCTGTCGCCTCTGTCCATAGTCTATGAAGTACCTCCCCCACCATAATTTTATTTTGCAAAACAACTTTGACCCTTCTCATCTGACATTTTTACTGTGGGCCATAACATAACGACCATCCATCTTGTAAAATTTAGACTTTAGATCGCTATCACTGGCCACACCGACAGCTATTCTTCTATTTTTTATTGGTTTACAAGCCTGAATTTACCCCTGCCTCTGCATCCTTTATAATACATTTGTTATTGGCCACACACCGTGGGGAATTATACCATTTCCCTTCTACATGAACTCTAACATTTTTCTTTACGGTTCGGATATAACGAACCACCGGATATAGCGAACAAAATATTTGGTCAGTTGAAGTTCGTTATAACGGGGTTCGACTGCATATAAATACAACCATCGAATCAGAATGATATTCCCTTTATCATCCAGTCCATATTTCCTATTCCGTGAAAAATTAATGAACCCCAGTACAGATTAAAAGAAATGAAAACATTCAAACCAACACATGAAATGAAAACGATCTGGTATATTTTGAATTACACGAAGGAATTGTCGACTTTCCTTTGGTGAGATAATAATAATATTAAGAGAAAACTATTCATCAAATGCGCATAAATTACTTGTTTAATTGAATAATTCTAGCTCAATCTCGATATACATTCATAATTATCTTTTACTCTAATTGAGAAATGAGATTCGCCGAATGCAAATCTATTCGTGATAAACAGAAAAGCATAAATCTGGTAACAAAAATTTTATTTCTATCACATCCGTTAAGAGATGTGTAAAACAGGAAAAAAATACTCTTTAATAAATAATATTTAAAAGCTTGCGTTTGTACTCATTAAACACTGTTATTCCTCGATGATATTTTATTAATAATAATCCCGAAAGTCTGTTAAAAATGCATTTCAAACTAAATATTCAAGTGCGTAAAAAGTGCAATTTCATCGAGATACTTTTGAACCGGTTTTAATGATATAATTTTGATATTGCACTTTACGCTTCAATTGCATTTGTAAGGAAGAAGAGGTATTGTGTGAGCAAATGTGGTTAAGAAAATTCATTTATAAATATTTTAAAACCTGAAATTATATTTAATAAAGGTACGTAAATTGCTATTTTTTTTCTTTCGTTTATTTTGATTCTGACTGAACTTTACAATCACTAAACTTCCGATTATACGTGGGTGGGTTATCCATGCTTAACAAAAGAAAGGAGTACGGAAAAGAAATAAATTATCCGAAAGAATGAAAACGTGCATCGCAAGCAAAAAGCATAATAGACTTTTTCCCGAAAACTAAAAATGTATGTAAATTTTATTATTTTAATAAACTCTTTTTAAATCCTTATGTGTGAAAAATTGAATATACCTTAAATGAGAAACCTATCTGTTAACCTTTATAGTCGTGATCCGACAAATCATTATCTTGTAGAAGAAATCATAACTGTAGCACCAACTCTTATTTACATCTGGTTTATTAACACATTAAAATCTTGGTTAAATAAATCATTTACAAAGGTTCGTTCCGACGAACGTTAATACACTCATGAGAGCAGGGCTCATTATTCAAAGTCCAAACGAGACCCCCGTCTCTCCGTTCGCGTGTCGACCCTTCAACAGTCCAAGTCTATTCTCTCCCTCCATTCGCAACACCGTCGTTATTTATGCATTCTTCTCAGCGCTTTCTCGAACCATCTCGAACCATCACGTATACCCGACCTTTTTCGGTTCCGCCCTCTGCAGACCACCTATGATGAATTTCTTTCCTGCCGACTTTTCCAAGGGAAAAGCGCGCCGCTAATGGGTTTCACAAATCATTCTAAATGATTCGCGTACTTTTACCTATTGTCGCACCACTCCAAAGGTGTATATCGTTCGACACCTGTTTGCGTTTCTTTTGGGCTCATTGAAGACGCTATTACTCACGTTCATCAATTCCACTTAAGAATGGGAGACGAGAGTCTGATACTATCATCTGTTTTTTCTCCGTATTTCCGGCACATCAGTATATTATAAGCATGTAATACTAGTTTATTGATAAATATCTGACTATGAAGACTCTTCTTCTCCAATGCCGCAGATGGTTACTTGGACATTATCCTTACCGTCATATTATGACACCGCGGTTTTGCTGGCTACTTTTCTAGGAGCACCGTATAGGTGGACCGGACTTACTCCCCTATGGGCCGGTCCCGTAATTTTGAACTGAGTCAAGTGACGAGAGCGGAACACTTGACCCCGCACCTCCAGAGGTCAATTTAAGAACTTGGAGGACATTGCAGCCGCGACAGATTTTACGTGCACCGGCCTCCATTAGTGTACACGAAGGTGTATTTTGTCAGCGACCAGCCTCGAACCCGCACCCCTCAGATCACTGCCTCGACACCTTTGCCAACTGGGCCACCGCACCCTACAACTATGAAGACTTAATATATTGAAAAATATCTGACATTAAGTATGATAGCACTCTGTGCAATTTGAGTAATTTATTAAAATAATAAAATAACATATTTTTATTCAACTCTTTTTTTATCAAAACTACGGAGAATTATTTTATCCACAGCATCGTAAATGTATCCGCTCAAAGACCTATGAGAACATGTGCATCGTGTCAATGGACACATATTTAATTATCAGTCAGAATGATGTAGTAGTAGTAAGACTTACTTGCAAGTCTCGAATCGGGAGGCAGATGGGTTTGGGCTCAAGCAGCTACATGAGCAAATGAAATCAATATTTCTAGAGAAATGTTACCCAAGTAATATACCTTGGGGAAAAGATATTAATTTTGTGGGACAAAGAAGAAAGAATTAAGCTTTACCACGTTTCATAACCACTGCTCCATGGAACCAAAGCTTGTACAGTAAGTGCATGCAGTGTAGACGATACAATCTTCAGTTTGGGTCGCATGCGCATAACCTCGGCAGATTTATTTATTTCCACAATATTTTATTGCACACACACACGTATATATATATATATATATATATATATATATAATATATATATATATATATATATATAAACATACATATATATATATATATATATACATATATAATATATATATATACATATCTAATATACATATATGTATGCTATATATATATATATATCTATATATAATATTATATATATATCTAGATATATATATATATACATATATATATATACATTACATATATATATTGTGTATGTATGTAATATATAATATAATATATATAATTACATACATATATATATATATGTAGGTATGTATCTATATATATATATACATGCATATATATATATGTATGGTATGTATGTTATATAATATATAGATATATTCTATATATATATACTATACCTATATATATATATATATATATATGATTATATATATACCTGCATATCTATATATTTATGTATGATGTATAATATTATATATATATATATATACATACATATATATATATATAATATATATATATTCTATATATATATATATATTATATATAAGATAATAATATATATATATATATATAATATATATACTAATATATAGGTATATCTGCGATTGGGCACTGCTCACTTGCCA